>MU396738.1:176564-242296 GCA_022578855.1 Nemania serpens
TTTTCTTTTGTTGTTTGTTTTGGTTTTTATTGGTCCCGGTGTAATTTGTGTTTCAACCCCCTTTGATTATTTTCTGGGTTCTTGCTTTTAAAAAAACCCCCCCCCCCCCCCCCCCCCCCCGACTAAGTCCTGAGTCGTCCGGTAGCATTACGTTGTGATGATGAGATATGGCCCTTGCCTGGGCAAACATGTGATTATCGCATTAGCTGTGCCGATGTGATTGTGAAAACTGCTCCTTGGAGACAAGAGTCCGGACAGGGAATCACGCATCGCGCGGGCTAGTCTCTAGGTTACCTGGTACTCCGTACTCCGTAGATTAGGCAGATGGTGGCGGTCGTCATGAATGAATCGCGATGGCGAAGCCCAACACGAACCTAAAAGGTACCTAAAGTGGGCATATGAACCGATCTCTTGGCGAGTTTTTCTGGGTGGCGCCAGTGGACGGTTATGGCTCTCAGATCCCGGATCCGCTAGGCTAGACTGGATGCTAGTCCGATGGCATCTGCAGGTTTCGGAATTTGCAAGGAGATAAAGGGCCTGTTGCGGATCTACGGGCATGGTGGTGAGCCCGAAAAGACGAGCGACGCTTCTACTGCATTTTCAATATGCCTCACGTAATCTTCTCTATTACATGAATTATAAGATATAAGATTGATCATTATGTAAGACGAATGGTTGTAATGAATGGCGTTATGCAATGTAGTATTTGAAATCTCATAGGCTATTATATGGATGTATCTATATATAATATTTGTGTATCTACTACATTGCATGTACTGTTCTAATGAGCAGAATTACGTGTGTCTTGAAAATTTTATGTGTGTAGGGCCTCGCTATTCAATCTGCTGCTTTCCGTAATAAGTCCGCACTCGACTATTTCCCGTGAGCTTCCGGGATTAATACGCACAGCTTGAACATAGGAAATAGATACATCGGCGTCCCGGGAAGATGACAATAGACGGCTGAGTTATACCGTAGCATCCATGTACGTATACCAGGGTAGATAACGTCATATTAGTGGAATTTGATAGGGAAGAACTAGACAAGGAAGCTCGCCGGTGGTAGGCTAAAGGACCAGACAACAAGCACGCCGACAGCAGGAGTCGAAAAGACTGCTGTATCGATACAGTCGACGCTGTTGAGAACTAAAACGCCTATCGTCCTGTCTAATCGGACACGAATTCCCAATCTAAATGCGTGCCGAGCGGGTATTCCCGGTATTATGATTATCCAGAATGGGAGAAATGTGTTTGAGGTAGGTAGGTACTTCGTAGGTGATAGAACGACCCGATTACGCGGCCACAGGCTGCGCAGAAGTAGCAATGTTTAGCAATGTTTAGCAATTACTTATATTATTTATCGAGGCTAACGTACCACAGAAGACAAGGTGTTAGAAAATAGGGGTATCAACAGCGGAAGTGGCTGTGCACTTGTCGACTTGGAGGCCGGTTGAGGCAGCATGAAAGCCACATGTGGCGCACCAAACTGGGCGGGCTAAGATTTGCTCCATACCCCTAAGCCTCCTATTATTCGGTCTCTCCGCGTAGAGCATCATCACGAGGTCTGGTACGTTACTCTCAGCGCCGATTACCTCTGCCTGTAAGTATGCTTCATAGTACTCTGCTTTATTCATGTATACTAGAGATCGTCTACTACGTCTTTTCAGACGCTGCTAATTATCCTTACCTCCTCTGCTCTATATCAATCAGTGCGGCCGTGTCCTCGTTCCAGTACGCGCCCGACATGGCACGCCATACAATGACATCAAAGTCGGTTATCAGCCGTCGCAGTCGCTTTTCATCCACGGCACTGTCGTCTAACACGACGTGCACATTGAGTGCCTTGAGGACCTTTCCTTGTGCCACTAGCGACACGTCAATCGTGAACGCTGTCGTGAACGGAGCTCCATCGGTCATGTAAGTTAATAGCTCGTGCTAGCGAAGGCCCACCTTAGCGGCGTGTTGCTCGGTGTGGTAGTCTTGCAGGTTCGCAACGACCTACGGTGAGCCGTGGCACAGACGCTCGATATCGTGTTAGGCGTCGTCGAAGCCGAAGTGCTCAAACCGCGCCACCCGGTGAGCTGGCGCGCTGCTTCACAGGCTTTTATGCCTTTTATTTGAAAGCTTGCTATTTATAAAATGGCCTAGGCGTTAATAACTAATTACAACAATAACATCATCAACAACAACTCACCTCTTCACCTCTTCACCTATACTGTAACAGCCGGCATTTCTCTTTATCAAACGCCTCACCTTTCATGATACCTTGCACATAACTTTCACCGACAATACTCGACGGCTCTCCAGGTCGAGTAATAATAGGCACAGGACCACCTTGCAAAAGAACAACTTTATCGCCGACTCTAGTCTCACCCGGTCCGAGGCTAAAGTACCCCTTTTCCGTGACAAAGAATCGCCTTTGCTTTGCCCATACAGCCCAGGCAAAGAACTCCGCATAGGAGACGTCTCCAGGCCGGTCATGATCAACACGACGAGGTACAGAGCTATCGAGAATAAGAATCCTGCCCAGTTATCTATTGTTACTAAGCCAGCATGCAAAGTCAGCAGCCGGTCGACCCCTTCCCGAATCTTTTTATCTCTGGGTAACTCGTTCGGCTCCCTCAATTCTGTAGGGCCGTGGCTCGTTCTCAGGGTCTGCCAGAACGCTTCGAGTGTGGTTATGCCGGTATTACCGCCATGGCGGTACTTGGACTCGGGATTGGCCTCGCTGGATATCTTCTTGGCATCGAGGTAGAATCTACTGAAGCCGGCTGCACTTACGAAAGACGATATCGCGGCTGTGATGTAGGATGGGTTGACCTTCTTACGCCCTGTCCTACTCACGCTACTCACTTTGAGTACGGAGTCAAATTCGTACCCTTGCGCACCGAAGAGGTTGCCGTCGATAACGGGTGTGCAACGATGATCGTTGCCGCCCGCACTCCATTCCCCTTCGCCAGGCCTCCAGCTGATAAATTCAGGCCTCCAGCTGATAAATTCAGGTGTTCCGCTGTAATAATCTCGGTAGTCGATGACCCATGAAGGATCATCTAGCGTCGTCGTTTCCCTGGTCTTGCAGCCTCTGCAGATGGCGAGGATCTTGAGATCACCAGTTTGTTCGATGTAAGTTGTGGTAAAACGTGTGAAGATGTCGGCATCTTTTAAGGCACTAGGATAAGACAATGTCAGATGTCATGAACCAAGTTTATCACGTAATTTCTTTGCAATCTTGGCCCTGCTCCCTGCAAAGGGACATTTACGGGTTCTCTGTCTCACGCGGTATACTTATCTCTATATTAAGACGGTACAGCTGTTGTGAGGCAACGTTGACATAACAAACTTAAAGAGAAAAGACCTACCAGTCTACCTCAACAGGACATACTTGGCTATCGTTCGAAACAAGTGCAAGAAGTCCGTAGATCTTGTCTTTCGGTTCCGTCGCAATCCGGGTCCACGAAGCAAACATGCAGTCGAGTATGTTGCGGACACTGCTTCCAGGCGAATATCGATAAAGGCGCATTATGCGCCAACTATTGTCGATAAAATCACTCGATATAGCCTGAGCCCTCGAGATATCTTCCCAATCTACCTGGTAATCCCCGCAGATAAAGACGGCGTGCCGACTCAGGGCAAGTTCCTGTATCACCCACAACCTGGAAAACCAGGCCCGGTTGAAGACCGAGTTGAAAGCGGCCACGGCGTGTATATCTCCTGCGATGCCATAGATGGCGCCCAGGAGACCCTCGCCTTGCTGCGCATCGCGCCGTCTTATCCGCCTCCAATTATAATACTTCCCTACATGGCCGTCGTCGCCGAATTTCGCACTGAGGAACTTGACACCGTTAAATGCAGATTTTGTGAGCCAGTCGTGCTCCCCGAGCCACATGATGGTGCGCCAGCACGACCGATAGATGTGGCCCATCTGCGGTATGCAGATATTCTTTTCGTGCCTATCGCCCTGGTTGATGCAAATAGCGTCTATCCATAACGTTCGGGGCCGGCGCCCATCGCCACCACGCAGGTGTAAAAGAGCCGTGTATAGATTGGCGCCAACAGAAAAGGTTTTGCCGTTGACGAAAATGCTGCGTGTTGGCGTCGGCGGACCCCAGCAATAGGACAGAGCTTCGTAGGGCTCCCGTGTCGAGACAGAGACGACCCGTAAATCGCACTGTATCGGGCCTGGGTCTGGAGAAAGGTACAGTAATCGAAATTGTTCTATGCCATTGGTAAAAGGTTCGTAGACGAATGAGGTCGCCATTGAGTCCGCACTTGGTCCCAGTTTCCCTGAGAGCCTAGCCATGAGAAACACCTACCGGACTTTGGGTAAACATTGGGCCTCAGCTGGCTGCCTGTAGCCAGCTGAGGCTTTGTATGCAGGCTGCTTACACGGGCGTAAAGGCGACGAGCCACAATTCATACTCATGTCTTACGGGTCGTCTAAGCCACATTTTAAATTAGATTCAAGAACGCAGATTGGCGTCGGGCGCCTGCTTACTCTCCAGACATTGACATGCGGCGTCGCTGATGCCCAGATCGCGTGACCCTATGTTATCGGGCGGGTGGTCGTAGCCCTTTGGCCGATCGCCGATGCCATTCGATGCCGTCCTCGTCGGGACCTGCATTATGACGACGAAAGAGGTTAAGACGAGCCCCTATGCTAAGAGAGCCATAGTCGAGTGTTTCGGCATCCTAGGTGCGGACTGGATGGCTACCATGTTGGGGTTAAAGGGTGCCGGGGATATTATCTCGATCATGTCGTCCCGCGGCGAGCTAATTCATGTTGGTGACCACACGCAGAATGCGCCTGTGGCCTGAGCGGGCCCATCTGTCCAATAGCAGCATTTTTACCGACTTTCTGATGCGCACTTTGGGACGCTGTTGGCGGCTCTATGTGCTATGCAGAACTTGCCGCAGTCCTAGGTCGGGGCGCTGCCACCGACCTTCCATCTTACAACGCCGCTGCACTGGGAAGGCGAACTGATAACAATAAGAATGTGCGGATATGGATAGAGGCTGGTACCATCACGATAACAATAGGTAGTTGCTACGAGGTGGATAAAATGCAGCAGGAACATGCTCTCAAGTTTATGTACGACGAGTCTCGCCCCTATGCGCCTCTCTCCGAAACCACGCTTGACCGTAAGGGTCGGGCAAGGAACTTCTATTGGCGAACGTTGTTTGGGGAACCGAAGCAGCCAGAAGTGAACAATCCAATTCACTTAATATGCCCTGTACCGGTAGTGACCCGGGAGCATGTTATAGCTTGGTAGCAAGCTACTGATGGCCATGGGTTGGATGGTACCTCTTCACCGGCACACTGCAGCCACGCTGTGGGAGGGGTGCGCGCCGGCAGAGACAGAAGCACGCATCCGGGGCATCCACGAAGCTACACGCCTATAGAAGACGGCGATCCTGCGCGCGCTCGGCCATAACTACTGGGTCGGGCACGCCGGGCATCTCGCCTATCGTGGGTGCGCTGTCGGTGTTTAGCCTCGGGTTCGACGACATCACGTTTGCGAGTCTGCATGGGACGGGGACAAGGCTCAACGACGTCAACAAGTGCGCGGCGCTCGACCGGCAGATGCGCCACCTCGGCCGCCACGCTGGGAACCCGCTCTTCACGATCGCGCAGAAGTCGGTCGTTGGCCATGGGCTCAGCGCGGCGGGCGCGTGGGCATGATTTATTGCCGAACCCGCTGAGTGTTTGGGAGCTTTTTTATAAGCGCTCTGACCTAGTAGTCAGCAAAGGCGAAAATCTGATTCAGTTTGCCGTAGGGGGACGAATGAGCCACTCGTGCCTTGAGTCATAATAAAGAAGAAGACATCGCCTTACTACATACGACCATAGGATCTGGAAAACGCGGGGCTCCGTCCGCTCCCCCATAGCTAAGCCAGGCACCAGAAGATGTTCTACGGGAGAGCGGACGCTCATGTAGCTAACTAACCAAAAGGTGCTTGGAGATCGTATAAGAGTGTCATATGCCTGAGATTATTCTCAAGCAACCGGCTGTATAACAAAGAGACCTATCTGTGTGATGAACTATGGAACAGGGGTGACTAGAGGCCCAGAGAAGAAATGAGTAAAACCCAGTCTGGGTCACGTAGCCGCTTCATGGCCGTTTCCCGTGATCATTTCCACCAACCACCCTTCTCGCGCCAGTAAAACTCACTGGTAGATTACACCAATAGTATTAGCTACATAGGGCGCGGCCCTTGAACCCCTATAAGCATCGCTAACCTGTCCCGCGTCTCTTCTACGGTGGCGTTGTTCGCGTCATAAACCAGCCCATCGTCAAGCTCTGTTAAAATATGGATTATTTGCGGTTCTATGGAAAAAAAGTTAGCTGGATGCTTTATGTATCACTATTTGAAGTAGAAATGCTTATCTCACTTGAAAGCTTTGCCAATTCATTTATAGTCTTCGGAAAGCCCTCAATTGGAGCACCTGTACGAACCGAACAAAAAGGCGCAATCTCATTGCCAGATACGTTGTTTCCACCTGTAATACTATTGGTGTCACTGTTGTACGAGTCAGCTTTTTCCTAATCCAAAACAACTAGCACCTTACCAGGTAGCAATATTAATCCTGAGGGATTTCCGGAGAGCATCGACACTTTCAGTAGGATCTTCCTTGGTGGACTTGATCTCCTCCCTAACGGACTTGATATCTTCATTGATATCCGCCTTGACGGATTTAATGTCGTCCCTGACGGACTTGATGTCGCCCCTGACGGACCTGATGTCGTCTCTGACGGACCTGATGTCGCCCCTGACGGACCTGATGTCGTCTCTGACGGACCTGACGTCGTCTCTGACGGACCTGACGTCGTCTCTGACGGACCTGATGTCGTCTCTGACGGACCTGACGTCGTCTCTGACGGACCTGACATCGTCTCTGACGGACCTGACATCGTCTCTGACGGACCTGATGTCGTCTCTGACGGACCTGATGTCGCCCCTGAAGTCGTCCCTGACAGATTTTATCTCATCCCTAAGTAGCTGCCCAAAAGACTGGATCATTTCGTTCTTGAGGTTATTGATAGCATCCGTCAACTCATCATGTTTGTTTAGCTTGTTGCCAATGTCTGGGTCGGTAAATGCAGGCGAATTTTCGAATTGCTGAATACGGTTTACTATCGCTCGATAGTAATCTGCTGAGCCAACTTGGTCTGGCATACCTGGCGGGGGTGTTCCACTCATGTTGCTAATGAATAGATCGAACGATTTATCTCGTGTGTGAGAAAAATGTGTAGAAGGGGAAGTGTATGGAGCGTGTGTTGCATTGTTGATTCATATAAATACCTAGATTCTGTTTGTGCAGCAATTAGGATCTCCCGCGCCCTTGCGTTAGCCAGGGAACGCTAGGTACTTTGGTGCGGCTCCGGAATAGCCTGGAATCTAGTGCAGGGGTGTAGGATCCACAGTAGCAGCGGTGCTGTACTTACTTCCGTACCACCCACCCTCCATTCACTACGTGCTTAGAAGACATTAATTGGTTCGTTTGTCTACAAACAGTACCTATCTACCTCTATATTCACTTTCTACTATATGCAAGTAGCGACTTTTAATGCAAAGACCGCATGTAAAAGATAGCATTCAATGTTAGCTCTTAAATCTTAGGAGTTAGGTTAGTGATTAGGTTAGTGACAACTAGCGAATCCCTAGTGTTATATATGTGCCAATTTTTTATTATTATTGAGCCAATAGATTTAAACGAGTGGACTTGTCCCAAAGGACAGTGGGTGTGATTCTATTAGGGCCTATGAGTTCCCATTGACCACCTAACATTATATGCCTGCAGGTTTTCTCATGATGTGTATTATAAGACATCTTATGTCACAGTGAAACAATGCGCTGTTACTATGATAACATAGCGACGACCTCATATCCGCGACATGTTATAGCTGTCGGCGGAGCATAATACTGGCATTTGATGTACGTAGACACTGGCCATTGACTATGAATCTCCAAGTTACGAATATGGCAATGCATTTGCCGCCCTATCACGCGCTAAGCCCTACGAAAGATCTACTTGACAACATTTAGGTTAGATGGTTCTATTCCCAAATAGGCTAGCACGCACCGAGCGAAGGGTACTTTTCAGACGCGTCGCAAGGGATTTTTCCCTGTTACCCCGTTTTCCCACCTTCTACGAAGGGGGTGGTTTCTGCGGTGGTTGGAGATTTTTATCCCTCCACTTAGCCATATGACTTCGCACAGTGGCCGGCTACGACAGCGCATCGTACGAAGCCCCACTATATGGGCATAAGTTTGGGCGCTATTCGAGACCGACCAGGCCTCGGTAGAGGCTCATGCCCCCCCAATATATGCGTTCAACCTACCTTTTGTGCAGCCGTATCTAGTGAATAGATCACTGTTACCAAAAGTGTACCGGTCTAGCGTTGAAGTTCTATTCCTTGACGATTCCCGACATTATTCACCCGGATCATGTCCTAGAGACTGTGCAGCCGCTGGATATCGCCTGACGCGACAAACTAGCACGGTCGGCCCCGATATCTGATTACCTCCGAATCACGGGTCGAGGGCAGAAGCTACAGGGTTAAGTACGGACCATACTAAGCTGGATGGCACATGTAGTATTGCTTATCTGAGCTGAATAGCTCGGAAGTTGTAATCCGTCATCTGCCCGAGGTTGCTTCCACCAAGCCGCGCTCTAGGCCACAGCGATTTAAAACATAATAGAAACGAGTGTCACCCTGGTTCTCTGCCCTACATTTTCTTGTGACCATCCCTATTCGACGACCAACTGAAATGACAAAAAGAGGGGCGAGGTGGAGGAAGGACAGGCCATCCAGCTGAGCAGTCGATCTGGAGATTTACGCAGACCCGCTAAGATGGTTGTGCACGTGGAGTGTGTCCAGATACAACCTGGCGTCAGCCCACTTCGCCTGACTGTCGGTCTTCACCACGAAGACAGCGTCGTTGATCCATGGTTTACCTGTTTGCTTGTGATTAACACGACGAATCATCGGCGCGAGGAGTAGAGTGGAATCATATTCAAAGACGGCTCTTCTTCGTCTTTTTTGAGGAGGGGAGGGGGAGGCTAACCGCTCTTCGCAACCAACTCGCCGTGAAACACTACGGCAAACGACGCGTTTGGGGCACTTGGGTTGCCAACAATCTCAGGAGGATCTGATACCGCCGGGGCCTGGGTTGCATCTAGGTTATTGTAATAGGCCGGGACGAAGGTATTTTGGAGGAACTTCTTGACTGCCGAGGGGCCCTCTAGGTCGGCAGAGAGAAGGAAACCCTCGCCGACCACGCGGAATCTGCCGTTCGGCGCAGCAACCGAGTCGATCAACTGGGCGAGGGCCTTGTATTGAGCATCCGCGGACTTGGCTAATGAGAAATGAGAGAAAGCGCTGAGAAGCTGGTTTACTACTGATTCACCCATGGTAGCTGACGGTATGCGAGATTAAGCTCTGAGTCAAGTAAATCTTGTGAGGGTTGAAAAGATTTTGCTACTGCTTGAGTTGGACGACTTGGTGAGGTAAAAGGATACGGACGAGGAATAGAGTATGAGAACATCTCAACTGTTTATATACCGGCTGGAGATGCTCATGGACGTGCCAGAAAGCGAAGCCTAGTGGGTGAACGCTTGGGGCTTGAGGGTGGCAGGGACGACGGTGATTGCACCACCCAGACTCACGGGTGCCTTAGTAGAAGTGAAGGTATAGTGGCATGGTTCTCCCGCTAGCTTTTGTGCCGGCGAAAACGCGTAAGCTGATCAACGTCGCAGACTTCGTTCGGTAGCTTTGCTACACAGCTACGCCGGCCCCTGTTGAGAGCAAAAAATATGAAATCTTGATAGGCCCAATTTGTACTTTGTTGCCTTACCGCCCTCCCTCTACCCCCTTTCCCGACTCTCAGGGTAGATGATAGGCGGTGCCACTGGTCTTAGTGAATCCTACCTGACCAGTTTAACATGCTTGAACATGTTTAGACTGTCTCTGAAGAGAACCAATAAAGGGAAGCCCCCTTTTCCCGGGCGGCAACGAATACCAGACACAGAAACAATGAAATGATGAGGTGTTGCGGTACTACATTTCTTGAGGCTTCGGCAGAATTACGTTTCCGTGGACCTGGTCTCGGTGCCCAATCAGTATCCCGCACCTTAAGAGCAACCCAGCCCGGTACGACATTAGGAATATCGAAATCTTACCCATCTTACAAATAGGACGTCGATACCGATGCCCCGCCTAGGATGCCTCACCGACAATATCGACCTAATCCTATACACACATGACGCGACGTGGGAGGTGACGATGAGGAGTATTGTTCTCCTAGTGGACGACGAAATGTCGGCACCTAGCAAGGAGCGTACGGAGCACCAAGGAGCGACGCGTCCTGCTTACACGAAGGACACATGAACGCAACTGCCGCCAAGGCTACGCAGGGCGGCAGACCCCGCCAGCCCCGTCGCGCAGCTCATATACCGATAGGTATCGACACTGGCGGACGGCGGTGACGAACTTGGTTGAGTATTTATAGATGTGAGTCTAGACTCTCTCTGCCTCCCCCGATGTAGCGCCGAGAGCAAATCCGACCATCTACCACCGGGAAGTTCGGGACATTGCTTTGTTACCGACTTGGACCAGGTATCAGCGGGGTAATGTTGAGATAGGGATCCGCTAAAGGGCGGATTTAAGAAGATGAATCTTCTTTACAGAAAGATAAAAATTACCCCTTTTTAGCTAAACATTAACGCGAACTCGGTTTTTATTGGTACAAGCATCTATTATAGGGAACCGCCCACTCAAATCTCCACATAATGCACGGCTTCATATGATAAGTTGGGTATAGTAAGACAGCTCTTGTGGCTGGCCGACAAGTATATAGGGACAATTGACGGTTAACAGTTGTTAGAAAGAAAGGGTCATCGTATAGGGCCCAGCAGTAGGTTCGGCGCTTGAGGTCGACGGAGATTGGCAGTTTTGGTGTAAGCACAGGAGATGTACTTCGTCCTCGTCAGAACGCCTTCGTTTTATTAAAGGAGGTACGACTGAGTGGAACGCAAGCATTACAACTTCCTGTGGCGATGAACCTGACAACCAGTTACTCGGGTTTTCTCTTTACGGCTCTAGTTGGATACCCTTTATGCTACTACGTCGTACTACGTACGCCGTCACGATTGCGATGCGCAAGCACGAGCATGGAGGACGGTATCTATTGGCTCGACCCCCACTCTTGAGCATGTTCATTGCGTTGCGCATTCTAGGTGTACCTGGAAGCTATTCGGACAAACCAGATCTAGGTATATTAGATTTTCAGCTACGTTGCGCAGATGAACTACAAATTGCACCCTGTGTAGATATTTACATGAGCACCCTCTCACATCAGCCTGGATGCTCCACCGTCCACGATTCGCCCTCTTCGCTGATGAGAGAGCCGAGACAACACAAGATGAGGTACCGGTCTGGTTTCCCAATGAAGGGCTATGATGAGAGCGCACTACTACCTCGATAGATGCGAGATGACATATCTATACGTGTTGTTGTGTTGTCCTCCGGAGGAAGCGCTGATCACTTGCTGGCCAATTGGTGAGATCTGACGAGGGACTTTTTTTTTCCCCAGGTTTCTCTCAGCTTGCTTCGTCATTTCAGAGCCCCTTAGTTACCCCGCAAAGAAGACACGACAATGATGGCTGAAGCTACGGCCGCCGTCTCCGCATGTGGGATTTTCCTCGGCAAGGGCAATAGGTATGTATTAAAGCCGGGGCCATTATCCAGGGTGCTGATGACGCGGTTAGATTCTCGTCCCCGTTGCCAACTTGTGATGCCACCCGTCCACCAGCATGGCGTCCAGGTTGTTCCCCTCCTCCGGTATCCCTAGTAGGAGGGACCACCTCCGCGCTTCTTTGCACTCACTCTTGTTGAATGGCGACATGGACTTGGACTTGTGCAAGCTAAGTGCTTCTTGACCGCTACCACCAACATCACCGCCGGCGCCGGCGGTAAGCCCAATTTCGCCAAGGACCGAGCAAGAACCAGATACGTTCTTGTTAGGTGGTGCCGTCAGCGGAGGACATATAGCCATCGATCCCCTTTTGATGACAGAGACGTCGTTAGCCGCTTGCAATGCCGACCAGTTTGCTCCCCATTCAACCTGCAGCCCCGGAACACACGCCACACCCGCCAGCGGCAGCAGCACCATGCTAAAAAATCCTCCGGCGGTAAATCTCCGCCATGGTCGCTTGGTGCGAGCAGCGACGCCTAGGGAAGCTCTCCGTGCCAAATGTAGCCGTAGCCACCCCTACCAGGGCGAGCTTCTTCCCACCCCTGCAGCGCGGACCCCTGATCCCCGCCTCCGAGCTGACGATCGGGCCGTGCATTACCACAGCCGGCTGTCGTCGCGAGAGACGGATGCGCAGAATCCAGTTAGGGGCGGGGACAACCCATTCTCGTCCCCCTACACGATCGACTTTGCCTGCGCGGCGCAAGATAGAATCCGTCGATGCGGGCAATAGCGCCGAGAGCGGTAGCGAGTCTCTGCTTTCACGGGCCAAAATGAACAAGGCCGACGTCCTGCATGAGGCGGTCGTGTACGTCCGGGACTTGTAAGAGGAGAAAGAAGTCATACTGGAGCATTTGAAGCTCCTCGTGCATCGACTGCGAGATGCCAAGGTAGCACTCGGGGTGACGGAGCCAAAACAAGTAGTGAGTAATAGGAAAAACGGACGACCCTGGCGTCACAGTAGCCTTCCTACACGACATGTCGCGTCTTCAGAAGGCTACTACTCCGGCGGTGCTCGGGGCCGAGGCGTATATTGATACATCGATATACCAGTGCTACGCCTATAACAAAACGGAGGCCCGGCAGCCACGATGAGATGGTGGCCAGGTGCAACAGAATCCCTGTTAACGTCGCACTGACCTAATGAGCCAGCAGACCACCCTGTACTGAGCTATTAATATTGCATACAATGTCAAAGTGTTCATATAGAAGCTTCTAAAAGTAGAAGTTCTACAATCTAAAATTAGAGTCCTGTATGCCTAACATAATGCAGTACAACTAGGCATCGCTAGCCCCCAATACCCAATCGCCCCAATACCAGATCACTCCCAATTTGGTGTTGCAACTTATTAACACGCGGGTCAATGCAGTGTGTGTCAGGGTATAAAGTCGTACAGGGTGGTTATAAAGTGGCTTGCCTATGTATAGGGGACTTCGCGCCCGAAGATATCAGAAAGTTCAGAATTGATCGATCACTTCTCCAGGCCCTGCCTATCTGTTCGATAAATCCAGCCCTGTATATCTTCGTTCCAACTGCAGCTTTCCTATCCATTCACTCTGTGCCTTGTTCATCTGACAGTGTAATTCGGCAAGGGTCACTTTTCTCCCACATAGCCGGGCAGCGTTCACTTTACTAGCTGCCCCTCCCTTTCAACTAAGGCCTTAATCCATACCTCCCTCCACCAACCACGCAGTAGCCATCAGTCCCTACCCGCGATGTCAAGAACATCCCCCCCTTTTATCAGCATCACACCGTCATCCTCACCAGCAAGGAACGGTTCAGTGCACGATATTGACGAGAATAACGGACCGCCTACCTCCAAAAATACTGCCCCTTTTATCTCACACCAAATTAAACAGCCCAGCGTGGATGGGAAAGTCCCGATTAAGCTACCCGGGCCTTTTAAACCTCAATATTCACGGTGGCGTTATCTAACTTTTCTTTTCGATGGACTTCTCGCTCTTATAGCTATCGGGTTTGTTGTGTTTGCCTTCCTTGTTTTGGTGAACGATGGCACGCCTGCTAGTCCTGGGTCCCTTGGACAAAAACTGCTGACCACCGCATCCTATGTAAGTAGAGTTGCCTCTCCTTACACGAATTAAGCGGCATATGTTACTAACACCCTAGGGAAATAGGGACCCACGGTGTTCCCTGTAGTATTTGCTGCAATCGTGGGACGGACACTAAGGCTGATTGCTACCTGGAAGCTGCAAAGTGGCTCAAGCTTTGGGCGAATCGAGCAACTCTTAGCAAGTAACACTTTATTTAACACATTTACGAGCCATATACAGCTACGCTCTTTTGATCTGGTTGGCCTATTTGTGTTGACTATCTGGCTAGCCTCTCCACTTGGCAGCCAGGCTTCTCTGCGCACCGTCTACTCAACTTCTATTTCCCTAAAGAGCAATGACCAAGTCACGTTCTTGGACCCACAGACACCGTATTACATGGGAGAGGCTGGATCTTCCTCATCATTTCAAACCATCGGTCGATCTTTGTTTGGATCCGCACTTTTGCATGCCTCATCTGATCCTGGACGTGGTACCGAAGATTTATGGGGGAACCTTCGAGTGCCGATGCTCGAGGCTATGGATGATGGTGATAGTACAGACTGGATCAATATAAAAAACGCGTCCAACATCACTTACTCATCGCTAGTCGGCATTGCTCTCAAGTCGGGTCAGCTGCGAGGATCCGCCGACTTCACTCTCAATGTTTCTTACACATTTCTTGAATGCCCCACGTTTGGAATCATCAACGGGGACGGTCGGAATGGCGCGTTCACTAACTTCTCCGATCCTAACTCGCGTCCAGCTTTAAGTGACCCAAAAATGACCTGGGTTTCGGCGGCTATCGAACAATCTCGCTATTACATACCATCAAATGATGGTTGGTTTCTCGCACAATTAGCCGCTACGAATTGCTCCGGTGGATGCTCTTGCACAATACCTGATCAAATTATAGACTCAGATGCCCACACCGACCCTTGCACCAAGGGTCTGTGGCCGGCGAGAAGGTTGATTTGGGAATCTAATACCGATGATATGCTAGCACGCGCAGATTGCAACCTCCATACGACCTACGCCGACGTCAATTATACTTGTGCAGACGCGGGTCAGCCCTGCATGGCCAAAAGCGTTCGCCGATCTCCTAGTCCACGCAATCCCAAGAACGCCACCGTATTTGACAACGACGGCCAGATTGGGGGAGGTAGTATCTGGGGATTCATACAACAATTCACGGAGCTTAACGAACTTACGGGATCTCGTTATATGACTCCCGTAGTGGCATATCTCATGTCACCAGATGAAGCGCTTACCTGGATCTCTAATCAATACGATAGAAACGTAATCCAAGCGGGTCGGTCGCAATTCGAGCGTCGGCTCAGTCAGCTCATCAATACATTGCACAACATTGGCTCGGCGCCATATGTCGTCGCAGGCGCAGTGCCGGTCGGGGATAATTATACATCCACCGTCCAAAAGCCCCACGCACCCGAGGTATACCCCCAAATCATATCCACTGTGCCAATGACGAGCACAATAAAGCAGACAGTGATCCGCTGCGACAGGGCATGGCTGTCTGTCCTTCTCCTCTGCTCTTTCACCGCCCTCGCCGCGGCTCTCACCAGCGTCATAGTTCGCAGCCGCGTCCTCGTACCGGATATACTTGGAAGCTTGACGCTGGCGACGCTGGATAACAGGTGTGGAGGTATTGCTACGGGCGGCTCGACACTGGATGGTATAGAGCGTGCGAGACTGCTGAAGCACGTTTCAGTCCGTATAGGTGATGTTAATCCTGGTGCCCGCCACGGCCGGCTAGCATTGTCAGCGTCGGTTGATGGAGATGTCGTTGAAAATGTCGAGCGCTCTAGGTTTTATGAATGAAAATGGTTTCCGCAAACACTAGGAGGAGGCAAGTGAATCGACCTCATTGCTTTTTTATATCATGCGAATGGCAACGTCAGTAGATGGTCGGGGAAGAGCCGGTTAGGTCGGAGAAGACTCGAGCTCGTCAAAGTAAGCATTAGGAATATACCAGTATGCCCAAGCCAGGACCGGTAGAGCGATACTGTTATTAGGCGTATTTCTCATACCTGAAAGTCGCATGTTGCAGCAAAATGCGCCGATGGTGGAGTATACCATTGGAATAGGTTCCCGAAATGCAAGCCTGATAGCATATACCCCGACTGCCCATCGCAAAAAAGCGTCGAGGTAAGCGTCTGACTACTCTGTCATCCCACCGTCAAGGTAGCTCTTACGAAATGCTGTTTTCGATTAGATAGATCACAGGGTCTGCTTACGAACAAGTTAGGGGTATAGAGAGCACTTACCTCCCGGGATCAGAGCCGCCGCGTACATGACCAAATTAATTGGTCTCAGGTCTTCATCAGCCTCGTCCTCCTCGCCTTCCTCGATAATTTTCCGCTCCCAGATATCCATAACAGCCTGCACACCATCCATCAGAGACTCCAAGCCTTCTTCATGACATTTGATCCCGAGACAGGCGCCGAACTCGCGGAACGCAAGACGATGTAGGCGACTCGCCACCGTCAACGGCTTCGCGGCAGCGATCAGGAACCTCTCCTGTGCGATCTCTAGGGCCCGAGAGCTCAACTCGCGAGACCAAGTTGCATCAGGATCGAAATGCGCCACCCAAAGCCCCATGCCTAGATCCAGTGGATCACCGGAGAGTGATATATCCGCGTGGCTCATGATGCGGGCGTACTGCTCGATCTCAGAAGCCAGCACATCATCGCCGCGCACTCCAAACCTTCGCGCGGTGTCCCTCAGCAATCTGTAAACCACGAACCCCGTGACGTCGTCCAGATGGCCCTTGCTCCCCACGAGGACTCGTTGCATGTCCGTGGATATCTTCCAGACCATGGACTCTCTCCCGTGCCTCTCGACCATGAAGCGCGGGTGTATAGCCTGCGCTAGCTGCACGGCGAGTGCGTTCCAGCGCGCCTCTCCCGTGGCCCGCGCAAGGACGTCGAGCGCATACATCCAGAGCGTCAGGTAGTGGTGATACATGCCGTCGCCGTCGGGGCCGCCCGCCTCCAGCTTCCCGATGCGCAGGCCGCCGCCGAGCGGGGCATCATCCGTTGCGCCCGGTAGTCGGGCGGGGGACTCGGTGGGTCCGCGCTCGCGGCCTAGGACTTCGTGGACCGTGTTTGCGAGCTGTCGCGCGAGATGCAGGTAGCCGGGGCCCTCGCAGCCTTTCTCCCGGGATAGCGTGACGAAGTTTATGACGCCGAAGGCGTCCGTCCAGAGGTATCGGCCGCGATGGCCGCCTGCGTTGCCGGGTTCCCAATTTGTATCTGGCAGTGTGGATGCGTCGTAGGGTCCGTAGACCTTCTGCATTGCTGTGTCGAATAGAGCGATTTGTCTGCTCATTTTTGGGATATCTATCGATTGTGGTGTGAGTGTAGATTGGGGTATCAAGATTGACGATGAGTGGAAGAACTTCCGGATTGGGAGTCGTCGTCGTGCGAGACAGCACAGTTGATGGACGCGAATTGGGATTGATTCCGGCAAGTTCATTGGCGTAGGGTAAACAATAAAGCCTTATGGTAGCTATCAAGAGGATCCTGAGATGGTCACGCAACTCATAGTTTGAGACGGTAATTCTTTGCTAAGGTTACCTCTAAGTAGACATTCACCTCTAAGCGGCTTCCATCTTGCGCAGCCTAATACTAAGTAGGAAGGGATGTAGTTGGAGAGGTCATGTGAATGACGCAACGATTACATCTCGACCATATGTCGCATATTAAACCGGGCCAACTAGACCCGGTATTAACACTTTCGTGCCAACAATTTTGACAGGCATGGTGCAAAATCCCCGTGGGAGCTTGGAGAAAGGTTAGGAGCTGTTGAAATTAGGAGGCTTGGAAAAGCCAGTAGCTGGGGCTCGTTGACTTATATGATAGATACATCATATACTTATTACTATTCACCGCGTGATGATTAGCCACAACAGCCACATCTACACTGAGGCGGTCTCCCAAACGTGAGAGCGAACGGGTTCGGAGTTTCGTATCAATTTATTGGGTCGGTCAATTAATGGGTTTCGTAAGATAGGCCGGGCCCAAGCTTTTCAGTTTGTATGGCACGGCCAAGCCACAAAATCCTCATACGAAATGGCCCTTGTGAGTCGTCATAAAGTAATGTGAGCTCCCCCTTACATGCGTACGATCGGGTTTCATCTGTCATCTCAACCTGATAACCCAGTCTGGTTTTCGGATTTTCACGCTTCTTCTCATCACTCACTCGCAACTTTCATAATCGGATTCGCGTTCGAGATTAGGACACTGGCCATTGATTCGTTTTCGTTCGTCAGCATGGCATCCTCAACAAACCCCTCCGGAAACGAAGATATCGAGCCGCTCATCAACGACAATCCCCAATTGCAGTCTTACTACTACTCGCTCGAGTCCCGAATAGGATACAGGCTTTTGCTCGGAGGTACGCGGCATTTCGGGTACTATGAGGAGGATACATATTGGCCATTTCCATTCTCTAGAAGCCTTCGGAGAATGGAAGACAAGCTCGCTGAAGTACTTGCTCTACCGCCTGGCGCTCAGGTCTTGGACGCCGGCTGCGGTGTCGGGCACGTAGCTTTGCGCATGGCCCAAAACTATAAGTTGCGTGTCGAAGCGATCGATATCGTGGACCATCATATCTACAAAGCCTCTCGCAATTTCAAGAAGGCTGGTCTCCCCCCAGGGCAGCTCAGAGTTCGAAAGATGGACTACCATAATCTGGAGTCCCTAGGTTCCCAGTCCTTTGATGGTATTTATACTCTCGAAACCTTTGTCCATGCCACCGGTCCCGAGGCAGTCTTGAAGGGGTTCCATCGACTCTTGAAACCTGGTGGTCGCTTAGCCCTCTTCGAATATGATCACACTACGCACAAAACTTCGTTTCAGGAGATGGCTCGCTCGATGGAGAAAGTGAATGAGTACGCTGCAATGCCTACGAATGCCATTTCACACCCTGGCGTGTTCAAAAAGATGCTAGAGGAGGCAGGTTTCGAAGATGTCATAGTTCGCGACTACTCGGCAAAAATTGTCCCTATGACTCGAGTCTTTTTCCTCCTCGCATTAATCCCGTATCTATTTGTCCGCCTTTTAGGGCTTGAGCGGTGGTTTATCAATACTGTTGCTGGTATTGGGGCCTACCTGGGTTACGGGCACTGGCGTTATTTGGCCATATCCGCTAATAAGCCTGGTGGTCGCAGGTAGCAGAGTATACTTATATACACAAATGAAGACCAGATGACCATTCGGTTATTGGTGAAATCTTTTGGTCTACAGCATATGGCAGGTACTTTCTCTAGGTTCAAGGTTGAACATTAAACAAGGCAGGCGAAGCAGGCTTGCCCCTCGGAGATAGCCGAGATTTCGGTCTCTAGGTCGTGCGAGCCGGGTAAGCTTTAAGCCTTCTTTTATTTTGAGCTGAGAGAAGTGAAGCCGCTGACCTGTTCAGGGGTGGCTTGATACGATGTTTTGGCAGACAATGTTGATCGTCATCGTTTCGCCGATCGAGTTCACGTAAGGCGCGAGTTGTGAGATGAACTCTCGATAAGCTTTCATGCAGTCTTGGAGAAAAACTCGAAGCGTTATGAGGCATTGCCAAACTTGGCCTTCTTGAGAGATCCTGCGGCCCCGCTATGGGTGACCATGTTGGAGATAGCCGAGATATGGGGCGCGGCATGCGACATGCGGCGTCCTCCATGTACTTCATCTATAGCACACTTCAAGCAATATTCAGTGATTAGCGTAGTAGTGTACTCGTTTGGGGGAGCGTGAACCGTGTTAGAACAGGCGCGTCGAAGCGCAGTCGAACTAGTATCGATTAAGCCAGTGCCGCAATGCTTTCGATACACTAAAGGCTCGTAGCTAGCCTGTAACTGCCCTAATTAGAGCAAAAATAAAATAGTAAACCCTTGGTTTACCACTTGCTATCCTTTTAAAAGCTCTCTCGTTTTGCCGTGCTAGCAGGAAAGCGGGCGGGTAATTCTAGACGAGGCGAATATGCCCCGAGGAGGGGGTTGTTCTACTGTAAAGAGAGCGGTAATACGGTGGGTCCCTGCAGGCTTATACACTAGAACCACTTAGGTATTGTTGCGATGCTAGCGCCGATCCGGAGGGGCTGAATCTACATTATATAGTGGGTACCCAGCACTAGCGTCAAGCGATGTACCTAATTAGGATAGGGAGCTGCCGCTATCCCCACTCCCCGCGGCGGATCTATTGTCCCATACGAAGTGATACACCCATTCGTATGGTTGGCAAAGGCAGCAGCCAGTGACAACTTTTTTAAAATCATATTAGACCAGCTCCTAGAAGGTGTTACTGATATGAAAACGAGCTCTACTCTGTGCAAATATTTTAACCGAAGGTTCCCCAAAGTTAGAAACTGCCTTGCTATACCGTTGTCCGCCCGCGGCACTAGTATGCGTCAATTAAGGTGGGATATTAAAGTAGGCGAAGGGAAAAAAAGAAAAAAAAGGCTGTGAAAAGAAGTGACCCTGCCGGAGCCCGCGTGTAATATCCTTCTCCAAATCCTTTCCTTCGATGTGTGGCTGAACGTTAATTAGTTGCTTGCCTCCATCCCCCTTCCCATCCCCACCATTCCATTGGATGTATAAATCCACGATTAGCGAATGTATTGGTCGCATGGTATTGAGGCTCGACTGCTCCCTATTTCTAGAACAACAGATTCCAAGTCGATCAGCTCCTGAGGCTGCTGGTTCCGCATAACTTCGAACACTCGCCTCTGGCCACCATCATTAAAGGTCATGCGTACCGAGTGCCACGACTGGCCTCGCCGGATTTCCTGTTCGGCTTATTTTGCTAGCGTTAGCCTAAGGAGCTAACGAAGTTAGGTATTAAGCTAAACGAACCCTTGCCTCGTGATCTGTGTCGGCGAAACAACTTCACAAGAATGACCACAACAGGTGGAAGCGCGACGAGCAGCGCGATGATTGCAATAATCGCCTCAATGGAGAATTCCATTTAAGGGATAGGCCCTGTAGGCACGCCTTGTAGCGCCAGGCGGTTTGGTCTATTGGTATATAATGAAACAAACAGGAAGCAGAACACTCCAGGTGTTCGAGTCTAATGGTATAATACTTGATGAAGCAGACAGGAAGCAGAACACTGTACCTGATGAAAGAAGAAAATAATGGAGAGGAGCCAACAAGGGGAGCTACCGAGATATATCTACGATGCCGACGTTGGATGCATCAGGACATGACGATTCAAGTTCGCTGACGCAAACGCCTACCTCGTAGTTGATCTAGACCCGGGGCGCCCTAAGCGAGGGTCGGCATACGCCTGCACGCCTGCACGCCTGTCGCCTCATGACACTGTATATACTGTACACTACCCGTTCGCATCATGGCTTAGACTGATAATTAGCGTTAGCGCACGGCTAAGAATTGTAGGAGACAGGTAAGGGTTGCGTATATCCGCCACGAGACGGCAGGTGGGGATTTCAGGTCGCCGCTGGCGGGCTGGATATGGAACACGTTAAACACACACCTAATTAGAGATGGCCTCTAAAAATCTGTGACATTTCCAGGTACCGTGCAGCCGAGCCAATTGCTGTATATACTATCCTTCAAATCGGAAAAGCTGCTAATAGTATACGCTTTAGTCTTTAGCCGGAGTGACAATCTATCGCTATCGTGGGATTCATCCCGAGTGGTGCATCGCCGAACTGATATGTATACCCAAACTCACCACAAAGCAAACCACTTAAAACATGGAGAATCTTTCTCGAGTCTCATGCTGTTATTTGATAATGGCTGTCTGCCTGCTTAATTTTCTACTGCTTCATATTACCATTCTAAGTCGGTCCTCAGCTGCCCAGACGGCCGTGGCTGACAAGCATGAAGTCCAGCCGCATAATTCTACTTGAGAGATCTGCAGCAAGGGTCCACGGAGCCAATGGCTACATGTAGTGCAGGGGCCACTTGCAAGATAGGCTAGTTGGCGCAGGAATGACACTGGCCAATCTCGTATTGCATATTACCCGCATAGTGCAAAGGTTTTGCACTTGCTGACGGGGTCACATTTGGACTTCCACTGCTGGTCAACAAAGCAGGCTATGAGTGCGGCTTGTCGCTTTGTCGCATTGCTCAGTGGACGGAACTCTCAAGAAAGCAAGGGGGCGGTACCCTCAGCTTGATGCATTGCTCTCCGTGAGTCGCCAGCTTCGCAGATTTTCATCCTGTCTGCTTGGGCCACCAGCAACGGTGGAGGACCGGCATAGACAAGGCTAGAAACTCTAGACATATATATTGTAGCTGCAGTAAAGAATCAAGATGATAGTGCAACCAATATTAAATAAGCGACTTGTTTGAGCAAGGTGTGGTATTACTGTTGGAGAAGTAATAGAACCTAGTACAGAGAAGCCACCGTAAGAAGTATTAGTCCTATAAACTGTCATTCGCACCTGCCTACAGAGTAGATGCAGTCAATATTGTCTTGCCCTTCTTGCATTCAAGATCACATGTTTAGTTAGGTACCAGCAGGTGCAAGTCCCCTATTACTGCATGGTACTGCCTGTTTCCTATAAGTAGTAGTATGTACCTATGCTGAGGTATGCACAAAGCGAGCAGAATGATTCCGAGGTCTGGATACCCCACAATGGCGGCGTCGGAGTCTTGGAACTCAATCGAACAATGGGGTCTTAGTCTTAGTCCCCCTCACAAACTCCGTCGATTCCGGACTCGAGGTCCTCGAGAAGCCAACTGCCGTCGACCACAGCAGCGCGCATAACCATTGGCCGTCTTCGAAGCCATGGGCAGCCAACAAGAAGCGACAGGGCTTCTCAGCCTACCGCCCGAAATCCGCGATCAGATCTATTCCGTCATCCTCCACCCGAGCAACAATCGCACATTCGCCCAAGACGAATACTACAGCTACGACTACCGCGACGGCCTCGTGCTGTTCCGCCTGAGCCGACAGATCTACTACGAGGCCCGCGCCGTCTTCCGGACCCTGAACGTCTTCCTGCGCATCGACACGCCCTGGTCCGAGGCCGAGGACTACGTCAGAAGCATCGGCCATGCCCCCATCCTCATACGCGGGACACTCGCCGCCCGCTTCAAGGGGCACAGCTTGCAGGCCACGATAGAGACGCCGGCCGCCGCTGGCCCCGAGACCGACACGCACCACTTCGTCATGCTCGCCGACGACCTGCCCGCCTTCACCAAGGCCTGGTTCTACTGGAACCTCTCGCACCCGGGCCTCAACCAATGGCTGTCGCTCAGGCTCGTCCTGCGCGACCCCTACTCCCCCGCCTGGGACGAGAAGCACGTCCGTCGCGAGGCCCAGCGGAAACTACTCCTCCCCTTCGGCGACGTCAAGGGCCTGCGCTACTTCACCCTCACGGGCGACCCGAAACCCCAACCGAAGATCGCCGCCGAGCTGCGCAACCTACAGGCCCACAAGTCCCCGTCGCCGGAGGAGTGCCTCGTCGAGGGCATACGGCTGAAGAACGAGGGGAACGACCTGCTACAGAAGGGCGACGTGCACGCCGCGCTGGCCGCGTACAACCGCGCGTGGGAGGCCATCCACATCATCGTCAAGGGGCGGCAGCGGCACGTGCACGCCGAGGCCTTCTTCGCGCGCGACCTGGCCGACGGGCCCCTGGCGGGCAAGAACGGCCAGCGCGAGCGCATGAACCTCCGCCTCCAGCTCGTCGCCAACACGTGCCTGGCCTACCTCAAGCTCGGGGACTGGCACGAGCTGCAGTTCTGGGGCATGCGCACCATCGACCTGATGCGCCAGGCCACGGGCGCCGGCGACAGCCACATCCCGCCCGAGGACGAGGCCCTCCTCGGGTTCCCCAGCGCCCCGCAGGTCGGGAAGATCTACTACCGCACCGCGAGGGCGTTCGAGGAGCTCGGCGACCGCCACACCGCGAGCCGGCTGCTGAGGGTCGCCGAGGTCTACCTGCCGCATGATCAGACGGTCAAGAGTCGCCTGGCCTCCCTGGCTTGACGTTGGGAAAGTCGCCATACCTTGGTGAGTTGTGGCCTCGATGGTGGGTATGATATGATATGCTGTAATGACTGTTAATAATGGGCGGGCGTCTTACGGTGGGTATTCGCAAATGTGCATATTTCTCGACAGCGTGCATGGGGTGTTACGGTGATTACGAGTCCGGCGATAACGGCGTCCATGTTACGATGTATGGGTTTGTACTTGGAGTCGGACCTCAATCATGGGCCGGGTAGCTTTTCCTCACACTTCCTTCCTACTCGGTCAGAATAGAATATTGAATCTTGACTTAAGGTTCAACGCAACTCTTATTTGAGTTGGAACAATTGGAGGCGATTCATTGATTCATTTGTGGGGTCATTGGAAGCAATTGTCTTGTGCACATTACTTGTACAGCAGATCTGACTATTATTAAAGGCTATATGCTATTCGAAATACATGTTAATATGTAGGTGTAGCTAAAAAGAAGCGAGGTTAAGAGCAAACTTATATAGTCATTATTACTAAGCAATCATGTAATTACTTGTTAGCTAGGTAAAGTTAAATGTTAAGAACTACATGTTCGCTCGCTGAGCCCTCTTACCTTGATTTCCCTCCTCGCCACTCTCCACCCATCTCTTATGGTTGAAGCGGTAGGCAGACCTGAGGAGCTCAAACTTACCCACAAGAGGGAGACGGAGCGCAACATGGCAGAGCAAGATGAACTGGCGCAGAGGCGGCG
This sequence comes from Nemania serpens, assembly GCA_022578855.1. Classification (NCBI taxonomy): domain Eukaryota; kingdom Fungi; phylum Ascomycota; class Sordariomycetes; order Xylariales; family Xylariaceae; genus Nemania; species Nemania serpens. The sequence continues at coordinate 201,056 of MU396738.1, forward strand.
CATCGCCCAAGTCGATGTCGAGACGGTCACATTGCCTCCTGAGAATCTTGAGGTGCTGGGAGAGATTGCCGACTCCTCTGTGATCCTGCGAGAGTTTGAGAAAGCACATGCATTGCCCGCCTAGGGACTCGTGTTCGACAATAAGATTTCTAAAGTCGAGGAGCGGAAGGCTGTCGCGTCTGCCCTTGAACAAGTAGTCTGAGAGGGGCGCTTCGGGGAGCCAGGCGACAATGTGGCAGAGATTCATCTGCGAGGGCGAGAGACCTTGCTCGGCTATGGCTGGGGTTCTGCGCTGCGAGTTGATGTAGAGTTGGTCGTCGCTGCCTACGAGGACGCTGTCGAGCCACTCCGGGTCGTCGAGGCTGTCTTGTTGTTGAGGCTGATTTAGAAAGGGCATGGTTGATGATTAACTTTGTTCGATCTTCTTGGAGGGTTATTAGTCTTTTTGTTGGTATGATTGTGGTATTTGCCTAGTTCTGATCAGCATTGTCTCGTGTCCTTGGTCTAATTCTTATGCATAAAATTTAGAGAAGTCATCATCAAGACAGTAATAGTGTTTAAACTACAGTGGTTTTGATTTCGAGCCGCCGCGGTATATCACACAATGTAATTGTATTAATTCGATAGAAGGGTCATACCGAGCGAGACGTAATATCGAACGCTCGGCACTCTATTAGAACTCCTTTGTTTTGCACTTTTCTGGGCCCATTTAAAAACTAATGACTCTTCGCCAACTCGTCTCGGCCCGGTCGTGTACTTGTGGCAGCATCGGATCACTCGATGGGCATCTTTTAATATGATGGTGGACGCTAGTCTTGCATAACCGCGTAGAGATTCAGACAGAAGTGTAGGAAGATATCTGGTAGGAATAATTAACTAGTGCCTCAGACGCAATCTAGATGAACCTGCTTCTAACTCTAGCGACAATAGTCAGGGTTATAGGCGCCTTGTAAATTACATCCAGAACCTAGTCCCCCTATCAGCGCTTCCCACAATCAAAGTCAGTCAAATAATCGCCAATTAACTAGTTTTAACTGCCTTAAAGCCTAAAAATCGTTTATTTAACTAAATTAGCCAATCCTGTTAACTAGCTTAGTCTAAGTTAATTAACAAGCAACCTAAGTAAATTAGGTATATAGCTAATTAAAGCTAAAGCTTTTTATTTTTTTTATTAAAGCTTATAAGTTTATTAAATCGTTTTATAACTAGTGCTAAAGGTACTAAATAACCTTTAATATACCTATTTTAAAAAATAATCGTTATAAAATTATAGTTAACTTATATTAACTAAATACTTGCTTATACTTAGCTAATATTGCTAGTATAAACAAGATATCGGCAGTAAATTAATTAAATATAAAGAATTACTTTTTATACTTTTGCTACTAAAAAAAAAGCTTATAATTTATATTTGTATAACTAGTTTTTTTTATATATAAGTAGCACTTTAATTTATTTATATAAAGCTTAAAGTTATTATTTAAATTAAAGCTATTATAAGCCTTATTTATAGGTTTTTTAGTAGCAAATATAAAAGCAATAAAATTTATAACAATAGTAATTTTAAAAGCAGTATTATTATAGTAATACTTTTTTTAATATTATGTTATAATTTATTAAACCTAATTAGCCTTTATAAAGTCTTTTTTTTAAAGGCTTTTTAATTGCTTGCTAAAATTAAAAATAATAGCTGCTTAATAGTTAGACATTTTTTCAAAAAGCGACTTATATTTCTATAACTTTTCGTAGGCTTACTTTAAGCTAACGTAAATCTTTTTAATGTTATTAATGCTAAAGGTATATATATTAGCTTTCCGATTGCTATAACGGCATTATTGCCTATAGGTACAGAAAACTAATATAGCTTTAAGGCCTTATTAGCTAAAGATAAGTCGCCGGCAAAACAAGCGTTAGCTAAAAGTACAAGGCTATATAAAGAATAATTATTAAGCCTATAAAAGTAAAGCTTTAGGCTTTAAATTGTTATTGTTTTTTTTAACTAAGTAAAATTAGGCTAAGTAAGTATATAAATACTTTTTAAGCTTTTTAAAGAAAGCTATAACGTTAAATAAGTTAACATTTTTACTTTTATACTATAGCATTATTAAAATAAAAAGGTTTAAAATATCGTTAATTTTATAATAAATTTTATAATTATTTATATTAAAGCTATATTTAATAAAGATATATTTATTAAAGTTAAAATTAATATATAATATAGCATAAAAAGTAGTAAGTAGCTTTTTAAAAGTAATAAAACTATAAATTATAACTAAAAAAAAGTTTTAATAAATATTATTTTCAATTTTAACTATAGTGCCTTAAAAGTTATTTATACTATTAGCGGAATTATAAGCAACTTTAAATATATTTAAGTTAATACTAATAACGTTATTTTTATTATTAATAAATTTATTAATAATCTAAGTAGCAACTTTTTTATTAGTAAAAAATTATTTAACTTTGTTATAAAAGGTATTATAGCGTTAAAAAAAGGCTTTAATTTATATATTAACAAGGTAGCCCTTTTTAACGGCACTTAAAGCTATAAATCTAATAGCTTTACCGTTAGTCTTATTAAATATAATAAATTATACAATTATATTAACAATATAGCCTTAATAGCATGCTTTATATTATTAAACTATTTTTTTAATTTTGCTATTAAAGAAAAAGTTATTAAAGTTATTAAATTTAATTAATAAGTGCTTTAAAAAAACTTTAAAAGCTTTATTATTAGTTTAAGCGTTATTAAAAGTAAAAAAGCCTAACTTAAACTATAAGTTATAGTAGCTAATAACTTAGTAAATATAAATTTTAATATTTTTAGCTATATAAAAGCTAATAATATATTTAAAACCTAATAGCTTAGTATATAGCTTCTAATATTAGTTAATATAGTAAGCAATAATGCTAATAATACCTTTTTTAAAAGATAACTTCTAAAAGTTAAAAAAAAGTAGATTTTAGATTTTATATTAGCAATTTTAGCTATAATAGCTTTATTAGCCAATTAAAACGTTTTTTTAATTTAGCAAAAGATAGTATTATTATATATTACTAAGTTTAGTGCTAATTTAGGGTTTAAAAAGCTAATAATTTAGCTAAATTAGTAGTAGCTAAAAAAGCTTAGTAATATACTAAATATAATGCAAAATTTAGTTATTAACTGCTTTTATTTTTCTTTAGTAGATTTAATAGCACGCAATAATATACTTATAGCTTAAAGTTATTAAAAAATAGTATTAGTAAATACTTTCTAGCCTTTTTAGCCTTTTTAGCCTACTTAGCATAAATAAATGCTATACTTTTTTTAAAAATAATATCTTATTAAGTTTATAATATTAGCGCTATATATTTTAGTACACTTATACTTATTATAAATATAATATAATTAAACTTTTTTTTCTTTAGCTAGAGTATTTAAATTATTAAAAATAACTAGTATAAAGTAAGCGCTATAGTTAAAAATACCTAAAGTTATAAAAGAAACAAATTAAATATAAAATATATATTTCCGGTTATTAATATATATTTAAAGTAGTTAACTTTAGATCGAATTACTAGCTATACTAAAGGTTAAAGCAGCAATTTAGTTATAAATAAACCGTTTAAAAAAACAGCTTTAAAGTATAAAAAATATATTATATGCTATTTTAGCAAATAAATAGCTTAATATTAGTTAAATCTTTAGCTTTAGCAAATATATATAAAAAAGCACTATTTATTTAAAAGTAGTAGTATATTATACTTTAAAAAAGTACTATTAAAAGCTATATAATAATATTGCTAGCATATTATTTAGTTAAATATAGCTACAAAAATTGTAAAATTAGCAAAAGTTATAAAATTATTAAAAATAATAAGTAAAATTATTAAAAATAGTAAGTAAAATTATTAAAAATAATAAATAAAGTTATTAAAAATAGTAAATAAAGTTATTAAAAATAGTAAAGTAATTAGTTTTTAAATTCTTAATAAATTTTTAATTATTTGCTATTTTTACTAAAATTAGCGTATAAAAAAAAACCTTAAGTAATAAAAGAAAGAAAAAACGGCTACATATATAAAAAGATCTACTAAGTCTAAAAATATAGTTTTTTTAATATAAATTATAAAACATATAATATTATTAATATAAAAAAGTTAAAATATACTAATAAGTTAAAAATAAATATAAGTAAATATAAATAAATATAAATAAAAGTTTAAAAGTATAAAAATTATTTATTAATTAAACTTAGCTTATTAATTAAAACTATATAAAAATAAATAATTATTAAGCTAAAAAGGTACTAAGTTTAAATATTATAGTTTTATAGTCTTAATTATAATATATGTAATATTAAAAGCAAGAAAAAGTAAAAAGTAAAACAAAAAAGCAGTTTGTTAGAAAAATTAAACGTATACTAATTAGTATTACTAAAAAAAAAGCTGCGCTATAATAAAAATAGTATTATTAAATAGCCTTAGTTACACTAAATCTAAAACTATTAATATTTTAATACTTTTTATAAAGTATATAATATTATTAATAATTAAAAGTTAAAAATTATTAAAATACTAGCTAAAAAAAAAAGCTATTAATTTAGTTAAGTTAGCAATTAAATTAGTACTAAGTAAATATAAAATAATATTAGTAAGTTAAAGTAAGTTTAAAAATAAAAGCTTACTAATTATTAGCGAAATAATTAATAGTATATACTTAAGCCAACTTTTTTATAGCTTCTATTAACTAAAAATACCAAAAATAATACTAAAAAAAATTCTAAAAATAGGCAGAATTACTTACAAGTAATTGGCAAGTTATTAATTAAAGAATATATAGTTATTTTAATTACAAGTAATTTTGAAGGCGTTAATTTGGCTTGATTGGCAAGTTTACTTGTCAATTAGTTAAAGTAATAATTGACTTGTGGGAGGCGCTGCCCCCTATTCGAGTTCTTACTTGTATCAATATTTGGATCCAACCTTTCTTGGGATGATCTGCCCCTGATACATTCACTATACTGTGACACCAGCCCCTATCGTGACAGTTCTAGCCTCATGCCAAGCCGTCGGGACTTCCAGACCATTGGAGAGGGTAATTGTAAGGCAGCATTCGAGAAGAGCTCCAGGCCTCGATCGAATCCCACTTCACACACACCGACTTTGCATTGGACTTGACCGCGGCTCTTGGACCATCATCGCCGTGCCACTTGAATGAGTACAAGGCACTGTTTCCATGGCACATGACTGCTTTTCTCAGAGATTCCAGACAGTGGTCTTCGGACAGTTCACGTTAGTCTCCAATGCTTATGTGAACTTATGGTGTCTGATACGAACCTAGATGTACGTGTAGGTACTCCTCTTGCGAAGTTGTCAAGTTCGGGTAGTAGTGATCCCGGTATAGATAGAACCTGAGGTGTCGCTAAGGCAATTATTATGGTTAACCTCACAGCACGTTTCCTCAGCCAGACGAAATCGCCAAGAAATGCTCACAATACAATGTAGCTCATGGTAGACTCCAAGTTCGGCGACGTATCCCCCATCGGCTATTTTGACCGCATCATCTATCGACTCTCCGGCACGCTCCATTTCCTTCAGAGACGCCCTGAAAAACGATGCTGTAGATTGTTAGTGCTCGGGAGTCGAATCCGTTGAGATGTGAACGTATTACTTGCGTCGCACTAGTTTGTCCCATTCTGCATCCTGTTCCGGCGATGGGGGCCCTGCGTACTTGCTGTGGCCGTAGGTCCCTATTCCGTCTATTTGGTCGAGCTTGTAGTCAAGCACGTGATTGGCGGGGGCTTAAGAAATTGTCAGTGACTAGTGTTGCTGAGTCTATGTTTACACTTACACCAACTGCGGCCCCGACTCAGTCGGAGGTATGGATGGATCCGAGAAAATGCCATGCCGGATAGTGATACGAGGAGGATGATAGAAATCAAAAGCGCTATCGTGTAAAGTATTGTCCTCCAAGAAACGCTCTCTCGCGCCTTTCTAGACCACTTAAGATTTGATGCTTCATCTTGCTCGTTATCGGAACAGCTTGTCAAGCCCACTTGGCCGTCCTCTCCATGCAGCAATGTGTATTCTCCAGAGGGAGACATTATACAACGGTATTTATATAATCAAAAGATGGCGACACAAGGCAATGGTGTTCAGGGTTGGGTTCATAGGGAACGTTGCCCGGCGGTCGGTCAAGGCAGCTCGTCAGGTCGGCAGTGTCCTACTTATGCTTGGGTTAGGCCGAGATGGGACTAGATCAACAAAGTCGTGCAGCTCGTCGATCGCATTACGACCTGGTTCCGCGTTATTCTCCCCTTTCCGCGATTCCTCGAAAGTAACTTCAGCTGGGAGTAGCGCCGGCGGCATGGGCATCTTTAGCCGGTCTGTAAACTCGAGTAACAAGGCTGCAGCAGGCAGCACTCACTGGGAAGGCGAAGGGGAGATTCGAATCAACTAATTATAGATAATGCAAGCAGGGCGAATGTGACTGCGACAGTAGCATTCGAGTAGGTAACTCTGAACATTCGACAGCTGTTGGAACTTGAAATGACGATAGCCCGCATATCCCAGACATTATGCATGGTTCCTTTACCTGTTTTTCCAAGAAGCATGGCGGCAGTCTACCCAATTAGAATGCACCCTGGTGGAAGACGATTATGTTGCGTAAGTGACACCTTGCCCCTGGCGGTGTCACGGTAGTATATAAGTAACTGCAGATCGTCAAGTGTTCTACCTTCTGCTTTTACCAGTAGTGTACCGGCATAATGCTGCAGTCCTATTGTCGGGGACGTAAGGGGCTGTGTGCCACAGGAACGGCGCGTCGTTTATGACAGGGGGCCAGGCTAGATCTAGGCTATATGCAGAAGAAGTCTTGTTCGTCGCAGACAACGACCATCCTAGTTTGGCGAGCATTCAAGTCGGTGGGCCATAAAATTTTCATCGCGTAGAGCAATCTTGAAGCAGTCTTGAAAAAAAGTGAGCTTGCACTTGAGGCCTGACTATATAATCTTTGACACCCCCCCAATGCTGCATTCGATTGAGTGGCCTTCTCTAGCGTTACTAATCTCCCTGATTTATATTGCGTGATTGAAGAACGTTCCCGATCCGGCATTCTCACTCAATCGACCTTCCACTATAATTATCAGTGGCTTTCTACCTCCCTCCGCAATATCTACACGATACCCAACGACACGCGACCCATTTCACCATTATAATGCATCTATTCACGCTCTGGGCCCCAGCTATCATGATTCTTAGCGGCCTCGCTGGTGCCGCACCAGTGGAACACGGTAAGGATGACATCAAGCCATACCCAAACCAGATAATCAGCTAATGGTAGCAGTTGCTAGAAACGCAGCAGAAGTTGCGATCGGCAACTTGGGAGATATTCCGGTGGCCAATGCCGTGATAGAGGATTCTCGGCTGCACTTCCGCGATTCTGCGGTCATTCGTGCTGCCAACAATATGTAGGGAGGGCCCTGCGTCTTCGCTTAGCTGGCGTGGGCAAGTCACCGCCAAAATATGACCAACTCAATTCGGCGTTAAGGCTTTACATGATGATCGAGCCAAAATAGAGTCTCTAGTTTGTTGGACAATAATCTCTTCCATTATTCGAACCCAGATTTATTTATAGATATTCCGCTTTCCTGTCGAGTTTTCTGCCTAAGATATTCCTAGATTCTATATCTAGAATAGAGATTCAGTAGAGCATTGTGATAGTTGCTCTTCGACAGGGCTTTGAATACCTAGTAGCTAGCAAAAATGTTCATGCTGTCGCAATGATATCCGACGCCCTGGACGGGGATTATGTCAGATTACCCCAACTGCACCTAGCCCAACATGGATGTGATCTGCGCCCCGAGATAAGGCACCATAGATCTATTGGATACAGAACGATCACAATGAGTGCCGAATAACTGAGAACTCAAAAGGTAATAGTTAAGTTACAGCAATGGAACGATCAATTGGTCTTGTGACTACCTGCTCTAAGCGGGAAGGATTAGCTTAGCCTTATAACTGCAGATCTTAAGTGATGCCGTGGTTACGTGGCTGAAGTAATAGTTGAACACCGCCTTATGAGGAGTTGGTAGGTATGCGGGTGCGTTGGTTAGTGTAATGTGCTCACAGTCTGGGATCGACGCATGTTGGTGGAGAAAGGGTTCTTGTATAATAAATAGATCGGGGGAACTGCCGCGACCCAACCTCCAACAAGTTAAAAAGGATGCTCTAGTCGCGTCTTGTGCTGCGTCTGTGCCAATGTGGCGAGGTTGTCAATCCTCTTTGCCTAGGCAGCTCGAAAACTAGTCACATCCGCGCCGCGAAAACGCATCTAGCAGTGTTCTATTCTCGCTAGCGTAATAACAGATATGCAGCACTATATTCATGTGTTATTGCTATGTTATGCGATGCTTAAGAGTGAGTAGGGGCTTGGTGGTCCAACGAGACAATCAAGCTGGATTTCTTTCTCGACTTTCTCGAGACGCGGCCTCATACATGCGCGTATGCACGCCCATCCCCAAGTCCACACGTATCTCGAGACTCGCTTATCAAATCCTCATTTCTCGAGCTGTTGATCAGACTTGGTAGATCCATGTGATTTTTCACGGGTACCTTACCGTTTCCCACGCTGATTTCAGCCAACATCTTTATCATCGCTCTGTTAGGACAACAGAAGGGCCTGCGAGGTTGATGAATCTCAAGAATGGCTGTTAAGCAGGAATACTTCGAGACACCGGGCCATGTCATTGCCGCCAGCATCGTTGTTCCAGTCATAGACGTACTGGCCCTTGCAATTCGGTTTCATCTACGTCGGAGGCTCAAGCACGGCTTGAAGGCAGATGACTGGCTAATATTTCTCGCTACGGTGCGTGATAGTTAATAATATTTTCATATGGAGCAGAGACTCATTCAGCTGGCATAGGCGTTGACATTGGGCATGGGCATTACGCTCATATATGGCGTGGTTCACAAATCGATTGCTTACCGCTTCGAGGTACCAGAGGGCTTGAAACACGATCCGTTCGCAGCTGCGACCCCTCAAGCGGCGTTGACTGGAAAGGTCCGTATCCCATAAACCGGTGTCATCATTCATCTCAAGAAAATACTAAATCTATCCCCGCAAGATTCAACTCGCTGTCCTGCTAATGCTTCCTCTGGTCCTGGGGCTCATAAAAGCTAGCTTTCTGGCGTTCTACATGCGGATCTTCGCAGTGAACAAGAGGGGCTGGGTACATAAGTTTCTGCTCGGCATGATCTGGTTTATTGCGCTCTGGACGACGGCATTCTTCTTCGCGCAGCTTTTTGGATGCCGGCTCGACTTCTACGCTTACTGGCGATCTACTAATGACCTCCTGACGAAATGCGTGCAAACCAAACAGCTGTTCCTCGCTCTGTCGATTACAGATTTTATCACGGATGTTGTACTGATAATTATCCCACTGCCGCTAGTAAGTACTTAGAATTGCCATTTGATTTAGTCAACATTTTCATTGCTCTACTAATACGCATAAATAGATCTGGAAACTCAATCTGTCCCGGCGCAAGAAGATTGCTATACTCCTGATCTTCTCTCTTGGTGCTGTGTGAGTGTGAGAGTTGCTATCAAATTGGGGGCGACTCACTAATGTCATGTTTAGATCTGTTGCGGCGTCTTTGACCCGTCTTATTTTCACCGCAAAACTTGTTGGAGACGGCTTTAATCCCAATGACGACCCAATCTGTAATTAATGCCTTCGGCCCCCATTCATTCTTTAACCAAGTACTAACTCAAAGATGCAAAGTTGTCATTACTAACGGGCTATACTGGGGAGTCGTGGAATGCTCAGTTGGCATACTGGCGGCTGACCTGCCAACCTTGCAATCAATTGTCAGGATGCCCGCATGGGAATCGCTCACGTCAACAAGCAAGAGCATTTGGGGTATCACTTCGTCAAAGGCTCAGCTTCTCAAAAGCAAAGCTAGTCAAATATCTCTCCGTCGTGATCCAGACAGACCGTCGGCCGAGTTGCGGACTACAAAGAATAATAGTTCTTATGTTCAGTCATTGGACAGGCAAGGAAAGGTGAGCGAAGAAGCGATGTTGAGTGTTGAATTGTCAAATCTGGATAGGAGGAGCCACTAGGACGCATTGATGGGACCTTGATTCCTTTCAACCCTCCGGATGTAGTGGGCTGCTGCCACGAAGTGACAAAGGAAGCCCATGTATGTTATACCTGGTTCAAATCTAGCCTAAAATGGTGTTTATGAGACCCTTGCTCAGCAACAAATCTCTTTCACCCATGTACGGACAATCCGCCAGTATAGGACGCATGCCAGTCTGACTCAACCCAGACTACCTATTACTGAATATAGTTACCTCTGCTCAATTGATATGAGTATCATTTAATGAGATTGTAACGTGATCGCGATATAGCGATATACCGACATTTGCGGGTCGCCTTATTCTATTGGTCCACAACAGAAGACTTGCCGGCCTGAATCGAGATAGCTGTGATCCTTTGCGAGCTTTAAGGAATGAGGGAATGTCGCAGATAAAGTAGATTCCAGGCACCCAATTTAAGGTAAAAGAGGCTTCATCATAGCGTAGAGGCGATGCGATGTAACATGGCAATTACTAGCATTTCGACTGGACGTGCAAGAGTTTGTCGTGATCTTCAATCCATGTACGTGATTCGATGGCTATAAATAGTGACCTAGAAGATATGCATATAGGACTTAGTATTGTAGTAGTGATGTAACGGTATATGCGTATAGACAATGGATCTAGCAGTCATGCCCGTCGCCTCCATATCGGTGTTACTGCCATGTTCTCGCTTCTGCGATACCCACGAACGTGTCCTACATCATGCAAGGGCAAGCCATCGGCTACCTACATATCATCTCAAGTCACATTGTGTGGCAGATACAGAGCCGTTGCTGTGGAACAAGGCCTGGCTAGTTTAGCCGAGGTGCCTTGGCCGCCCGGGGTATATCCACGGGAAATTAACTATATGTCGAGCTGCAGTCATGATTGTTGGCCGCCTCGACCTGGGGTGTATGTCGCAGATATAGTGCCGTTCCTATGTGCAGAACACAGCAACGCGCGTCGCGTTGCTAGCACACGGCACATTGAATCTGCTGGGGTTCGTGATGGCGACGCTGTTATCACCATGCACCTGCATGAATTGCACTGCGCCACTTCCGCTGCCCCCAAAATTTCTCGTGGTTGATGTCGCAGAACCAATGATATCATGCTAAATCATGGGCGCGCAATGCTTTGCCCCTCCCCTCCATGTAGTTCACATTTCACGAATGCGATCGACTAACAGAGACGTTTACGTCCCACTCAAGAGAGAGAAAAATAAACTTTTGAACCCATTCCTGCGTCTTCACACGTAGACAATCACGACCCGGCCATAACTCATTCATGCACGCGCGATTGAATAAATGATGCGTATAGCTATCATTGGAGGCGGCCTAGCAGGCGTCAGCCTAGCCAACCTACTTATAAGGAACCCCCGTTTCGAGGTTGAGGTGTACGAGTCCAAGGAGTTCTCTGAGCGTGGTGCCACAGTCGGCCTTAGCCGAAGCGCCTTGACCGCACTGGAACGGATATTGCCCGCGGCGGTGGACACCCTGGTAGAGAAGGCAGGCGCCGTACCAACGGAGTCGATCCGCGTCATGGTTGTGAGTGAATAGGAGGAGCGCGAACATGCAAACGTGCCGAACAAGAGACTGGCTAACTTGCAAAAATAAGGGTTCTGGCCCGAAAAAGGGAGAATTCCTCTTTGAGATCCCGAATATGAAGCCCAGAATCTCAGTCCCGAGGGCGTCATTGCTCAAGGAGCTCCTGGCGCATCTGCCCGAGAAGATCCTGCATGCAAATATGAAGTTGACGTCCATAGACCAGGGGCCAGATGGCGTAGATGTCACGTTCGAGGACGGCAGTACTCGTCACTTCGACGCCGTCATTGGCGCCGACGGTGTCGGCGGTCATGTTCGAGGGCACGTTCTCCCCGACCAAGAGCACAGCTCACCCGCTGGTTTCTGGGATTGCTGGGGAATATTTCCAAGCGAAAAGGTCCGCGAGAGTGTAGACGAGGAGTATTTAAGGCCCGGGCAACAGTACGCTTTCACAGCCGATGGCGCGCTGTTATTGTACGCATTGGTAGCAGGAGGGACAATGGTCCAAGCCATTATTTCGAGCAAAGAGAGTCCGGAGGAGAGGCGAGAGAGTCGAAGGCGCAAGCTCGAAGACGAAGATAAAGAGATATTACGCCAGAAATGGAACGTAGCAAACGGGATAGTAGAGGTGAGGTTCTCGCGGATTCCTATCCGTTCGGAATGGGCAATCATTGACTTGAATTACAGCTTCTCTTGTCCGACCCTTCCCTTCACGCGTACTCGCAGCATGAGCACAAGTCTACAGCAGCATATCATCGAGACAACGTCTGTCTCATCGGCGACGCTGCTCACGCGTCTACGCCTTGGCAAGGTGCTGGTGCCGGACAGGCTCTCGAGGATTGCGTTATCCTCGCAGCTTTACTGGGTGGAATCAACAAGGCGGAACATATAAACAAAGCCTTCTGTGTATTCGAGGCGATAAGGACGCCGAGGTGTGAGCAGGTCATCCGATCAAGCAGGCAAGTTGGTAATATCCTGTGCAGCCAGGAGAAGTATGAGACCCTTGAGGACTGGCGGAAGGCACTAGAGGGGAGATGGAAATATTTGTATGATTTTGATCTCGAAGAGCAGGAAAGAGAGAGCTTGGAGGTCTTGGGGAGGCTGATGGCTGCTTGACCGATTGAATGTCTCCAACGTCATGTTGAGTCCTAAAGAACACCCCAAACCTCCTGGTGGGTATCAGACATCGCAAACTGTATGACATGTAGAAATAAATTCTAGCGTTAAGGGCATGAATTCTGCATAACTCTGTGTCAAGACCTGTTAGGACTAATGTGCTTCGTGTGTTCGCGTAAGCTTCGCGTGCGCGTATATATCATGGCGAAAATGTGCGCAACGTGGCGTAGAGATCATAACTGCCGCCGTGTCGCTACGATGAGTTAGTCGAGAGTTTCGTTCTAGGTGTCCAATACAGCATGTTCGCGCTAAAACATCACGAATTACACGAGAATCTACAAGTTGGTACAACCCGGTCACCACCCTCTACACTATGATAATATGTCATGCAGTTGGTTTGAATTGATACAAATATTATTGTCTGTCTTCGGCTATGCCTATCGCGGTCTTAGCTATCCCTCGCGAAATCCTCCAGATTCAATCCCTCTATGTTGTCTAGCCTGTCTACCTCTTTATTAACACGGGGATTCAAGTCGCAGGGTGAGCCTTTGCGACCACAGGACCAGTTAGGAGATCGAATTGTCCGAGCAGCTTCCATTGTTGACGCGATATTTTGGCCGTCTAAAGTCGAGAACATATTTCCAACTTCGTAAAGCTCCTTCTTGTTACGCATCTGCCTCGAAAGAGCACCAAGATTCATCGAGGCACACTCAAAACTGCAAAGCGGGGGTTCCGTTTGGAAGCGCGCAACTAAGGATCCAAGCATAAAACTAATTCTGTGAAGAGATTCTAGTCTCCGGGTATTGAGAGTGGCTATTGCTTCACTTGTTAGCGGATTTCTTCGTGTAATGGTGATTGTAGAGAACTTGCAGGTGATTGCTTCCGGGATGGGCAACTCCAGTGTACGGAGCAGCCCTTTACTCTGGCGCAAGACTATTTTCGTGGCGAGCTTGAATTCATTCGCCCAGCCAAATACCCACGAAACGAGGAGAAGCAAGACAAGCTCTCTATCGAGCTTATGTAGAAGAATAAAGCGGCTTTTGAGTCGTTGAAGCCATAACTCGGCAAACGCATCAACTATCTCACGGCAATCGTAATAGTCCACGATGACGGCAATCTTTGCCAGCAGCTCTAAATCAATTTGCCTTGGGATTTGCCGATTCTGACCGTGGATTATCCGGAGTACGATTAGCAGGGCCTCCGTATCCCAATCGGAGGCATCTATGCGTAGGGTACCGTCACTGTCTGGCTGCGATTCCTTAAAGTTGCTGTCAAAAGCTTTTTGAAAGTATCGGGATGCGAGTTTCAGATGAGCCGAAGAAACTTTGAAATGTATTTCGGGGACCGCGATGGAGGGCTCTGGTTCCTCCTCGGGACTTACGGTATTCTCAGTAGGCGCCTGTGACGCGGCACTACTTGATTCGTGTTCAACATCTATCAAAATTAGTCATAGCTGACACATTAAGGTGTAGCTGGGTCGGGGTGGCGACTGTACCATCGCTGGGTGATTGGGATTGGTTCCTACGAAGGTCTAAAAAAAAGGTACCAGCTCCAGTCGAGCCAACGGCGGGCGTAGGGCCAGAGGTAGAAGAGGAGCCAACGGCGGAAGGAGAGCTAGAGGCGGCAGTAGAAACAGAAGGGACGGTATTAGACCCGGAGGGGACGCTTGAGCCAAAGGCGGCAGCAAAACCGGAGGGTGCAGTAGAGTCAGAGGCGCCAGCAGAGCCAAAGGCGCGAGTTGATCCATAACCAGTCGAGCCAAAAACGCCAGTCGAGCCAAAAGCACCAGTCGAGCCAGCGGCGCCGGGAGAGCCAAAGAGGCCAGTCGAGCCAGAACCACCGGCTGAGCCAAAACCACCAGTTGAGCCAAAGCCGCCAAAGCCGCCAGTCGAGCCAGAGGCGGTGGCAGAGCCAAAGAGGCCAGACGGGCCAGAACCACCAGTCGAGCCAAAACCACCAAAGCCGCCACCAGATCTATCAGTCGAGCCAAAGAGGCCAGCTGAGCCAGAACCACCAGTCGAGCCAAAACCACCAAAGCCACCAAAGCCGCCAGTCGAGCCAGAGGTGCCAGCAGAGCCAAAGGTGCGACTCGAGCCAAACGCGCCAGTCGAGCCGAAGGCGGAAGTAGAGCCAGAGGTGGCAGTAGAGCCAAACGCGCCTGCGGAGCCGGAGGCGGTGGGCGAGCCGAAGAGGGGAGTAGAGCTGGAGGGGGGAGCACCAAAGGAGGATTTCCCGAAGAGACCCTTGTGCTTTGTAGGGAGGTAGAGTTCTTCGCCTGGCTTTAGGACTGCGAACGGAGGGTCAAAGTTGCTAAGGCGGATTATGACATCTCCGCCGGGGACGATGGTGTATTCCTTGGTTTCCGTCTTATCCATATTGATATCGTCCATCATCGGACCCCCGAGGAGTTTGGCGGCGACTCGCGATGCGCGGGCGAAGAATAATGAATAGTGAGCTGGTGGGTAGATATGAATGATTTGAGGATGACGTCTTTTGCAAGGCGAGTTCTCACTTTATAGGAGCGATAAGCATTGCTATACACTAGACTAGGCTGATGAGCTGAAGAACCGCAGGTTGCTTGCGTTGTATTTGAGGGACGAGGTAGACTTTCTGAGGCTGAATCAGGCGCCACTTATGTACTGTATACAATATGGTACGTGTACTGTCGAGACATCCTGTTTCGCGTGTCTGCCTTGCTGCAGGAGGCCGTAAATCCATGCGCCGGAACCATGCAATTAAGTACGGAGTCGATATCTGCTGGCTCGGACTGGTCTCTTCCACGATATTACTATCAGCATGTCTACACGCCATACTTACTATCTGAATTTTTCTATTGTTGGACTTCCTTCAATTAGATTAGTACTGGGAGTGGTGCGCTGAGCTTATAAGGTTACTTAGAAATATCTCGCACCGTACACTCGCAAGTATAACTCCACCACTGACTGAGGTGAAGGGGAAGTAGGTAGGTACTTCCGTTAGTACTAGGCCTGTCCGGGTAGTGAATTGGGTTAGACCCACTTACACCCCGCCCTACCGTACGGGCCTAGCGCAAGGTAGGATTGTGGATCGTGGGGAGTACCTACCTAGGTACCTAGCTGACATCCCCAGAATTATCTTAAAGTGAGGGGCACTTTGCGCTTCGTACCGACAGTGTCGTGCGCCCGTTTTTCCACTTCTCTTTCCTGGCAAACGCGCTGACCAAGGTACCTATCCGAAGACCTAGTGCCACATCCCCCTTATTCGCTGATACTACAGCTAGGTACTACGCTTACGAACACTATGAACATTCTGTAGAAATATCTACACCAAGTTCGTGTAACTTGGTCTTTGCCGGATGATAGGTGTAGCCTGCCTGTAGGTGGGCCTAGAGCCCGTTGTGACTCGACGGACCGAGTATTGTACATTACGACTACGAAAGCTGGTATGCGAAGAGCCGTGACCAGGTTGAGAGTACAGTATATAAGGCTTGGTGGATTTGATGTATTTGCTTAGGTCAGACTATAATCCTTGATTAATTATTCTCCACGTCTGCTATCACGCTATATGACTTATCCCAACGTCCCGTACCGCATGCGACCTCGTGCACCAAGGATAGTTGATGATTATATAAAGTAACCGGCGCGTCACACCAAATACAGACAGACCCAACTTCCTTCCTTCGACCCTTTTCATACCAGCTTCCCATCTCTGTCGATTCTCAATCTCTTCTATTGCCTGCAAATAAATCGCGAGGACTGCTTGTACCAATACCCAAGTATGGCGGCCAAAACGCGCATAGAGGAGAAATACGTGATAAAATCAGCTCTCGACCGACTGCTCTGGTCGCTGTTTGGGTCCAATTTCACGGTTCAGGTATGAGAAACCCGTATATAAGTCCCTTAACTTGAATCTATCGCTAACGAATCTTAAAGGTGCAAGGTGACTACGTCGAGATCATCGCAGCACGCGAATTGACCGACGTGAGTATCTGTCGTGGGGCGCGGTAAACTATCACTAACACATTTCATGGCATAGGGCGAAATTGGGTCTGTCATAGATACTCGCTAGAAGCTCCGTGGGCGTTGAGATTTCGACAGGTCTGTAGGCAGCCATCACCCCAGGAACTGGATGAGCTGGGCGGGGAATTTATCTACGTGATCTTGACCAATAGGAAGGAGATGACGTGGCATGCATTATATCGTTGAGGGTGTGTCAGCTTCCTGCGCTGATCCAGGCTGAGGGGATGGAAGCCTAACTTTAGGCGTGAGAGTTGCCATAGGTATGGTGTGTTGTAGTATTAGTGCAGTGGAGACACAGGCATTAATCCAGCAAGCTAGAACCTGTTCATTCTGATGTAGGAGTAATGAACAACGTTGCCTGCTTATTTCTTTCTAACACTATTCGCGCCTCGCGAATTGCTCAATCTTATCCGAAACTTTGCGACTCATCGAATTAATCATTGCTGATGAAAGGGATACCCAGCTTGCTGAAGTCCCCCAGCAACAGTATCCAGCTTGAGCGCGACCAGTTACCTCTCTCCTCTGTCTCCCAGCTTAAAACCGTCGGATCGACAGTTTTCTCCACACATATAATGAGATGCATATAATCAAAGTTCCAAGGAGAAGCTAAGAAGCCTGTCCAATATGGACAAGCTAAAGTCTATTATTAAGGGCCTGCGACGCCAGAATGCTGCAGGGCATTATTACATACCCAACCTGCCGCTTGACGCGGCTATAACGACGGACACAATCCGCGACGCGTTAATCGATTCGACAATCCCACGGCATTATCAGGAGGAGACCCTAAACCGAGTGTGTAAACAAGGCGTGAAGATCTTCGCAACTCTCCTGCTACTTGGCTGCCCGAATCAGCTCTCTCTTTTTATCGAAGCAGATCAACTTGATGACGCGAAACTTCCTCTAAAGGCAGAGACCCTGGTTGATGAAATACACCTACCGGAAGAAATAGCGAAGGACTTTGCCGAAAAGCAGTGGGAGCTTGTAATTCCAACATTCCGTCGCGGCACATTGAATCGGAGGCTTGGAGCAAACACCGTTCTACCTTTTACACAGGACAAGCGCATTGGAAAGGGCGCATTTGGTGTCGTCTACGAAGTCGTGATAGATGAAGATCATCAAACTCCTGGCGTCCACTTCCCTCATAGTGTAATTATAACCAAGTCGAACAATTCTGCTTTTCATGATCTATACCGTGGCTAACATCTAGTTACATAATTAGATAGCTCGGAAAGAGTTCACTGTTGAGCATGACCATCGAAAAGAGCTAGAGAACCTTTCCATTCTCAATCATCTGAAGCACCCAAACATTGTCGAACTTCTCAGCTCATTCGTGCAGAAAGATAAATACAGCCTTCTCTTCCCGCTTGCTAAAGACGGCAATCTCGATGAATTCCTCGCCAAGGAACGGCAGCATACACAATTCACAACAAATCAATCACTTGTGAATGCATTTGCCGCTCTGTGCTCGGCGGTGGCACACGTGCACAACTTCTCTCAGAGCAAGCTGGATCTTCAACTGATCGGCTTGCATCATGACTTACGGCCCCGCAACGTGCTTGTCTCAGACGGTCGTTTCATTCTCGCCGACTTTGGTATCTCGACACTGAAGCCACTTTCCGCCAATTCAGAAACGCCTTTTAAACATGGGTCAGACGATTATCTTGCACCCGAGTGCGAGGATTGGGAGAATGGCTTCCAGGCTGGCAATGTTCACCGCTCTGCAGATGTATGGTCTCTCGGCTGCATCCTCGCAGAGGTGGCAACATACATGGCCTGGGGTCCCCAAGGAGTTGAGAGGTTTAGAGCAGCAAGGCAATACAAAGTGCGCGGTTGGATCCTCCGGCAGTTTCACCATGGACCCGGGAAATCGAGCGACGCTGTGAGTTCATGGCTTTGCGATTTGGAACAGTTGCAGTCGACGACAATTACTTTGCTGGTGGAAGTCACAAGACAGATACTTTCCTTGACCTTCCTACAGCGCCCGACAGCAGAAGAAGTGACTCGGGAACTTCAAATCATTGCGATATATGAAGCTGCGAGTAACATCGACATGGCCTTTGACTCTGTCAGGAATGAGTATCCTTCTCTTGACATATTCCTTGAGCATATGAGATTCAACGCATGGATGCGGGGTATGGGGCTTTCTAACTTTAAGGATGAGCCTAAGTCACTTCGAGCGTTCATTCACGAGGCAAATCTTCAATATGATGAGATTCAAGAGACACTTGCTCGTCTGTCTACAAGTTTGGATACACGATTGAAGCAAGAAGATGCGCAATCTCTGGATTTCTCTATCCTTTCGAGTTTGAATGACAAGTTACAGAGCTTTTTAACTCCAGAGCAACGGGAGAAATCTCGAGAATATTTCTTCGTCACCGTCATGGACGGACCAGACCTGTCATCCGATGAGATTGAGCACGGCGCCACAAGCGGATCGGTAACTCGCGAGATCAGATTAAGGGTAAAACTCAAATATATCAACAACATTCTAACAGATGACCGCTTCTCTTCATCCGACCGTTCGTTAAAGCTTGAACCAAGTGCCGTTGAACAACTCAAACCATTTGGCGACCACCATCGAGGCCGGCTCATCGACGAGCATGGCGGCTCGCGGCCAGTATGGGTAGAGTGGCACAGGTACGGAAAACACGAAGCAAAGCAAGAGACTATGGAGAAGCTATACGGGCGCGCCACGCAGACCGCCCAGTTACTAGCCGCGGACAAGCCGGACTCTTTCCGGTCTCTCGCCTGCTGCGGGTTCTTCCACGAAGCGGAGAGGGAAGCCTTTGGGATGGTCTTCGAGTTCCCCGACTTCGCCGACAACCGAGATCTCATCAGGCCTGTAGATCTGCGCCAGCGGATCGCGGACAACGCGGATAAACGCGCCCCGTACCCGGATCTGGACGACCGCTTCAAGCTCGCCTCCACGCTTGTGATGTCGCTGTTCGAGTTCCACAGCGTAGGGTGGCTGCACAAGAACCTGACGAGCGCAAATATCATCTTCTTCCCCAAGGTCTCGGGCAGTGGCGACGATGCCACCGCTGGAAATCCTCAGCATCGCAGCAAGGTCATCCGCGAACCTTTCCTCGTCGGCTTCAACCACAGCCGGCCCGACGACCCGCTCGCCCTCACGTCGGCGCCGGCGCAGTCCGATCTCCGAAACTACCACCACCCGGCCTATCTCAAGGAGGGCCGCCGCTACCGGCTGGAGTACGACTATTACAGCCTCGGCATCATCCTGCTCGAAATCGGCTTCTGGATGCCTCTCGCCAAGATCACGGAAGGGTGGGTCGGTTCTTATGAAGAGCGGCGTCAGCGACTCCTCGAGAGACGCGTTCCGCGGCTGAGGCAGCACATGGGAAGGGGATACAGCGAGGCGGTTCGGTTCTGCCTGGAGGGCGGTTTCGCGTCGGACGGCGACATATCGGGAAAAGGCGATGACGGCGGAAGGGTTAGTAGAAAAGAGCTGATGCTTCAATTCGCGCAGTGCGTGATCGCGCGATTGAAGGCGTGGTAGGGTCTCATGAATGCTGGCAACTACCTACGTAAAATCGACGGGGTACATGATAAGAAGGAGGTCTAGGTCCCTATCGATCCGGAGCGACGTCACATGGTGATCTGTACGATTCCGTCCGGAATACGCGCCATTGATGTGTGGCAGGCCTGAGATTCAAGAGGGCGGGAGGGGCCGTTATTTATTGGGCAACATCGCTGTAACTATGGGTATAGGAATTAGGCGCTAAAGTAGAATCGACGGCGCTTTGGCAGGTTTATTACATGCCCCGGGATTTAAGGATACTGGTTTTCTTCGGCTGCGTGTGAGCGACAACGCGCTGTTAATGGACTGCACGCGCACTAAGCTTGTAAAGAAAGACGGGTTTGAGAGCCTAAGAAGGGACCTCGGCGATGTTTTCGGGGTTCGTTGAGTGGAAAACCGTCGCGTCTGCCGGAGGAATTATGACTGTCACCCCTGTCAGTAATTCTTAGCGCGCCAGACGCATCTTGTCTGGCGCGAAAAACCTCACTCACTGCTACGTCCGCGGTTGCTAAAGGTTACCCAGGTCCCAAGTTGCCGCTTTAGCGTTATGATTGAAGGCTTGGTCTCTCGAACCGAGAGAGAATATAGGTATCCAACACTTTCTGCACACTGCAAATAGCTTGGTCGATGTTCATGAGAATTTTCGTCAGAGCTTTGGCAGCCACCCCGCCAGGCGCGGGCTTGAAAGTATGAGACCTTCGAGGCTCATCAGCTCTATTTATCGCTTTGCATCCCAATAATCATCGAATCGCCGACAATTGATGCTGAGTTCGTGGGACGTCCTCTACGACCACACAGTCTAAGCGCGGACCAATCTTGTTCCTTGCTGAGGTATGGCTGTCGGCAGCTCCGTGTTCAATCTAACCTGCACGCGTTGGTTCCATGTGCTTCTTAAGTCGCATTAATCTATAATCACATCATCGCATCCGGCGCCCGAGGTATTAGTATAGAGAGGCGAGGGGACAAACGGCGACCGGAATGAAGGGCGGACGTAGAGACCGGATGGCCTGTGGAGGTGGAAGGGGAGGGAGAGGGAGAGAAAAAGGGAGAAATGTCAAGAGCGCAAGTTAACGCAGAAAGGTAGGAGGTGGATGGGTGATCTGGGTGATCTGGGTGTTGCTAGACCCTGCGAGTATAGCAGCGTGTGAGCAGAGACTTGCTCTTGTATGCGAATTTCATCTGGTTCTCAAAGGTATCGGGGACGTCGGATGCAAGCCACGGAAATACTAAATCGGTGACTCTAAGACCATTCGCATCGCCGAAGGCAATCACGACATCGACATAACTCGGTATAATCGTCTTCGAGCGAACCATCCTGGCGCCATCCTGGTTGATCTATCGTCCGATGCGTAAAGGCATCAACTCCACACGCGGCTAACATCACCCGACGCAGTAACGGGTTATTCAAGCCCTCCTCCTACTCGGCTAGTTTTGGACTAGTATTGCTGACTTCAACGACGGAAACATGGTCTCCAACACTGAAATGGACGAACTCGCCCTCATTGTTGTCATAGACGCTGGTTGCCAGAGGCTTCACGATATATGCTGTTGACACTGTGCAAGGACCACCCTGCACCAAAGACGACATTGACGCCGGCGAAGCCAGAATCACAGACGAGGTACAGCGATGGTTGATATGATGTAAGTTAAATTCTTTTCCATTCCGAATGCGCCCGGATTTCTATCTAGGGTACTATACTGCGTGCCAGAGCAATACTATTTATCCGATAAGTCATTCTTGAGAACGTGTAGTAACGCGTGTAGCTTAGTCTAAGCTTTAAGCAGCATCCTTCTTCAAGAAGTCAATAGTCTCAAACTGCTTCGCATCGCCCACGCTCAGACTAATATCCTTTATCTCCTCAAGATCCGCCTTCGTATCTTCCAGGTCTTTGGCAATCATGCCCCAAGCGTCCGCTCCGAGGGGTACCCGAATCGGAATCCTCTTTCCGCGACTGACGACACGATAAATCGCGCCGGCCAGGGCCCGTGGTTCCGCCCACAAGGCTCGACCTTGCTCGCTTTGCATATATCCTAGGAGCATGTTTGTTGGGTAGTTGGGCTGGTTGTAAGCTGGATGCCTATTGGCCATTGGCTTCAACGAGCTAGTTGCATAGTTGGTCTTCACTCCACCGGGCTCGATATTGGTTAGATGGACTATGATCGGGTATCCTGTTAGCTATGCTGCGCACAATGATCATATTGACATGATGGTATTCATGTGACGGTAGACAAGTCAGGCTGGACTTACTGTTCCAGGCAGCTGGCAACTCTTTGGCCACCGACTCCGTAAACCCTTCCATAGCGAACTTGCTCGCGTGGTAGAATGCTTGGCCGGGATAGCCCGTCCAACCCCCCATAGAGCTAATGTTGACAATCACACCGCCTTGTTGTCCGGTCTTAGGATTCTCCTCTCTCATGATAGCAAGAGCACTTTTGGTTACGTTCACCATGCCCCAGAAATTGGTATCCAGAACCGCGCGGGCCTCCCCATCCTCGGCTCCCTCTGTGTCTCCAGCAAGTGTATATCCTGCGTTATTGACAACGACATCGACACGACCGAACTTCGCTAGAGTTTCCTTGAACGCAGTGTCGATCGACTTCTGAGATGTTACATCCAACTGCAGCTTCAACACGGAGGCGCTGTCGGGAATGCTCGTCAGGGCGGAGACCTTCCGTGCCGTTGCAACGACGCGGTTTGGGGACTGTGCGATGACCTCGGCTAAAGCCTGACCAATTCCAGAAGAGCAGCCGGTTACTGCAGAGGTGTACAATTGCAATTAGCTTTTGCATTGGATTAGTGCCTCCAGGAGAACGGGAGCACTCACTGAACCATACGGCATCTTGAGGCAGTTTGTACTGCTGCTGGTTTGGGGTCTCCATCGTCGGCGCTGTAAGATGGGTCACAGTTACAGTCTTGATTGAGAATGGCGAGGAGGTAGAGATCGAGTTTCAATGATACTTTTTGAGAAGTGTAACGAACGAACCGCTGATTAGTACCGAGACTGGACCGTTCTATTTGGGCTATGGGCAGTGGTGTTTAAATACATAATAAGAACGGGCTACGTCAACGGAGTCGCGCGAGGCAAACATATCATTCTACTATCATATCCCTATGACGATACACTTGTTTCGCCTTGTGATCCGTATTAGGTACCTATTTGAAACACGGACAAAGACGATGCCCGGGTAAGGATAGGGATTAGCTGCAGGGCAGCCCGGGTTCTAGCCATTAAGTCCCTAGCCTGCATAAAGTCCGGCTAAGATCCGAAACTACCGGAATTCTGCATGGTATCTCAGTACCGGTACCAACACATCGGTACGCTACGGCGCGCTACGTACTTACATGTAGTTAGGCTGGATCTAGATTGCCCCCCTGAGACTACACCAGTGTAAGAGTCCTAGACATCTGCCCATGGAGTATGGTTCGCTCACGCTAGTGCCCGCCACGTTATGAGACCTGCAGATGATACTGTAGGTACGTGCGTACCAGTCTTTTCACGCCTTGATGGCCTATGGGCTCCTGGTAGGTATCGCCGTGATACGGTCGCGCAGCGATTGGCTCGCTCTTATCTAGGTGGCACAGCCTATGGTCAATGACTTGCAGCGCTTCCCACAAGCAAAGCATTATCTTGACTGTTTAACAGTTAACTGGCCCAATTAAAGTAAAACAATGGTTTTTAGAATATTTGGAGTTAAAATAATGATCTTTATTTGACTGGCTATTTGGCAGTTATTTCTAGGTAATTTTACCTATTTTTAGGGATTTTTTTGGTGTTATTTTTAGTATTTTTAGTTAATAGAAGCCATAGAAAAGTTAGCTTAAGTATGTACCTATTGGCTACCTATCTACTAATTAGTAGGCCTAATGTTAATAGGTCTACTATAACCTACTAATATTATCCCGTACCTACCTAGTGCTAACCTAATGTTATAGATTATAACACTGGCGGCTAAATGCAAAGATCTAAATACCTTATATTAAGATAAAATAAACAACTTAAAGAAAAAGAGGAAAAAGAAAAGGAAGCTATTGTACAAAATCTTCAATATGTATGTGTGCCTCTGTTTGCACCTGCCACCTGTCTGCCACCTGTTACCCTTGTGCCACATTCACTACAGTCATCATAGCCCTAGTGGTAGTCCTTGCCACAGGCACCAGCCACTGAGGCTGTGACACCTAACCAAATTACCATCTTTTTTTTTTAGCTAGGTATGTCAACCTTTAACCCTTTGATTTATCTGCCAAATATTTAAAACAAATCAAACAAAAGATTTAGCCAAATCAGTCAAATAAGCATTTTAGGGTGCTAAATCAGTCAAAACCAGATAATCCTAATTATCTGTCTTATTTTGCTTGTAGGAAGCGCTAATGACTTGGCCCTTTTGCGTAAGCTTCTCTTACTAGGAGAAAACCCCACGTTCTTGAAGCGTAAAAAGCGGCATTACCTCTTATTATTCATGCACCTACTACCTCAGTACTGTCGGGGTTAACGCGACGTATATCTCCGCGCTTCATTATCTTCTAAGGCTGTGGCTCGTGACAGACCTCTGGATAAGCACCTGCAGACGCTACTACACTGTTGATCATGTCTTGCCTCTGACATAAGCTCGATCATGTTGAGTCCCCTTAGGCTTGCAATGCATTATAGTCTGCTAGGTAGAATATCCGGGGAGTACAGCTCATGGGTAAAGCCCACATGCGAAAGTACGATATTATCCTCATCGCATTCAATGAGAGTTCTATGTTCAACCAAAACTAAGTGCAAGCTTAAACCAGCACGGCCATTGAGGTCACATGACTTTGATCAACCCTTTATTTTGGAAGCCATCCTATATACTACCCTCTTGGCGTCATTTTCACATCGGGGGCTTCTCTATTCACTGTAATATATACGGTTTACAAGAATTTGTCACAGTCAAAACGAAGTCATTACTAACATTAAACAGTAGCATAAGAGAGTGTTTGCTTCAATCGAAGCGGACTCTGAGGCCTTTACTACCAGCTTTAGGGGTGCCGACATCGCTATCTTTGACCAGGACAATATCGGACTCATCACATTCCAAACTCATATTGTGAGCATCGTGGCGGAACAGTACGGCAAGCACGATATAACATTCCGACCATGCAAGACTGGGACACTTGCGTTAGTCCATCTTCCTAGGGATAATGTCTAGGGGGGGCTTCATACTTTGCGCCTAGGCAGTTTCTCGACCCTTTCACAAAAGGGACAAAGTTTCGGTTCAGACGAGGGTCAATATCTCCTAGCCATCTCTCTGGCTTGAACCTGTAGGGCTCGGGATAGACCTCTGGGTCCATGAGCATGTGCGAGATCGACATTGCCACTGGCGTCTGGAAGGGGTGCATTAGTCTCGCCTTTAAAAATGTATTTTGTCATCTAACTCACATTCTTTGGTATAGTCCACTCATTATACTGAAGATCAACATCCGGAGATACCCGAGCGTTGCGTCGGAAAAATCGACTGATGCTGTGTACATCGTCAAACAGGTGATCTTGGAATTGGCTGTAGACACTCACCGGAGGCCTTCTTTGACGCAAGCTGTCAAATAGGGGATCTTCTCCAGCTCTGTCCAGCTGGGAATCACTTCAGGATAGCCACTTGTAATATCCTTGAGATCGTTCCTGAGACGTTTCTCGTTGGCGGGGTCGGCTAGGACGAAGTACACAGTGGTGGAAAGTGTGGCAGAAGTAGTAATAGTTCCGGCAGCGAGAAGGGCGAATGCTTCCCTCTTCAACCGAGCAGGGTCTTTCTCAGACTCTGGCAGATCACTTCTTAAGATATAATGAAAGACTGAGGTTCTGTCAGGCTCCTCAGACTTTTCACTCTTAGCAATCTGACACTTGATTTTCTCTATACGGCCCTCACTCAACTAGATATTAGTGTTAGGGAGAACTTACGTATTAATCCAGGGGAAATTGCGAACATATGGGACCACGGCCAATATCCCCGTCAAAGCGTTGTGCCTACAAAGTAAAGGTCAACAGCGGTTCATCCACATAAACTAGATCGTCAGATACTCACCATTCTGGGTTGAAGTCTGGTTCTTCGAGCAGCATTGGATTCTCACCACAGGCAAACATGGCGGCAAGATCGCCCGTCACACATTCAAAAGCATGGTCAAGGGAAATAACCGAATTGGACTCCTTGAGGCAAAGCAACTTATCGTCCAAGCTTTTAGCTTCGTCCTTGATTCTAGTCTCCATTCGGGTGACTCTTAGCCTTGAAAAGAAATTCTCGACCGCCTTTCTCCTAATGTGGTGCGTCTCGTGAGGAGCCGTAGTTGATATAGCATCTAGTTAGGACGTTTAGTCGCCAATCTTTGTATCCAAGTATTAAGTGACGTAACACACCAGACATCCCCAACCCAGCCCGTATACCGGGAATAAGATTGGTTCGTCGCTTAGCGGAGGTTACATATAACTCATTGTAGTAGTCCGGATCTCTGATCGAGAGTTCCGTTGGGTTGACTCGGACAATGGGACCTGAAAATCAATCAGCTACGAGAACTTCGATAGCTTATTTCGTTGGTACCGTATTCATCGTGTAAAGCCTCTAAGACCCCAGGGAAGTTGGCTTTCCAGAGGTCAAAGAATCCTTCATACCACGCCGTCGCAGCGGCAATCTTGGGGCCGGGGAATTTGGCGAGAGGGGAGAAATAGAGCCGGTATATAACCACGGCAAACTGATAAAGAAACGCTGCTCCCGCAAAGTACCATATACTCGTTGTCGTAGCCATTATAGACTTGGCAGCGAGCTGAACCTTGGTATTATTCTCCTTTCTCGATAACTCGAGGACGAGAAATAAGTTGCGGAATATGGAAAAGTTGAATAGGGGAAGCGACGGGAAGAATATGGCTTTGGCCAAAACATACCCATAAGCAGAAAGACATATCGGCCCTAGTTCACGGAACATGCTGGTTGGTACAAAGTACTGTTACATATCTCGGAAGAAAGCCACCTTAGTCGACGTCAGCTATCATGCATCATATTATTTCACGTCATGTCACCACAGGGTTGATCTCCAAGCTGACAGATACTATTTCTCTTCATATGTACTAAAAGCCTTGCTGATAGCGGCGATCCTACGGCGTAGTTAGGGATTAATACGCCGCTGGGTATTACGATGAGGTAATTCAAAACCAGCCTCGCCTGATAAGAAATCCAAATTTGGATAAAAAAGCAAGTGCATGATGAGAATCAGCCGCCATCAGAAATCGTGGCATTCTCCAGGAAAGCATTGCCAGATGCGTTTGTCATACACATTTCTGGTGTAGTCAAATTGTCAATCCGCCTTCGACGGTCAGCATGTGGCGACTCAGCCCGCGTGCTGTGGTGTTGCATAAGTACTTAGCATGTAACATGGGTCTAGGTGGGTTCCGGTGAAGACGGATGGGCTGAGCTTTCGCAAACACCACCGGTGATAGGAACGTTGCTCTTGCCTCATTCTGGATATCACTTCGCTCGATGAGGGGTGAATCTCGAGTCGTTTGTTACATGCGGGGGGAGCAAACAATACCTCAAGGATGCTGCGCATCTAGCCTTAAACCAAATGATAAGAGTATATGCTCCTTTATGTTAAGTTTAATCCATTTCTTAAAGTAAAAAAAGCATTATACTCTCTTTTCGCATACTGTGAATATAATACTGGGAAAGGAAATGCTCGCTTAATTCCCAAAGAACTCCAAAAAAGGCCGAGCTAGCAGCCTGATTCACAGGGTGTGGCAAAGCCTAACGCATGAGTCTATTCGGGTCTTTGGTTCTTGGAATTTGGGCCCCGCCGGTTAAATACCCTGCTTGAAGGGGGGAAAGGAGAAGGGTTGAGGTTTGCAAAAGATTATGGCGGATGGATTTGAAGGCGTTTTCGACCTTCATGACCCACTGTTACACCATGGAATCTTGATTTGGTGGTCCCGTTGAGGCTTCGTCTTATAGTATGACCACGACGTTAATGTCCCTGTCAGGAGGACTACTTTTTGTACACTGTGTACTTCGTCGCAAGTGCTGTTATTATCATCGGAGGGAATACTTGATGAACTGATTACCATTACCCCTTTCGAATTCTTACATTGTGCCACTATGATTCTCATCCAATCATCAATAGAATACCCAGTGACAAGATAAGAACGTGTACCACCTACCCATTACGGCTGTTATCCGGGGATCTAGATTAACGATTTTGGTTTGAGCAACCATGCTGATTCTGCGTATCTTTTTCTTTTTATCCCAGATGCGTGGGGTTCATTGTTCTAGATAGTGCGAACCTGCTGATACCACTGTGTAACCTTGTGCTTAAGCTGACAAATCTGACGTCAGCGGCTCAACTTCTCGTGCATAGTTCTTTAGCGAAGCACAGAGCCTGCTTGTCAAGCTAGGTTATTGGCGAAGAGATTATAGATAGGCTGCAATAAACCCCAACCCAGAGGGGGCTATGCAAGCCCATGGGTTCTTGCCAAGTAAACCCGTGGATTAGGTCAAGCTAAAGCGCATTTGAGTGTTGGACTTCCTTAAAGAGTTAAGTTAAGGGTTGTAAATGGTATAAAACCAATATTTAGAATAACGTATAATAGATTAAGAGATCTTATAGGCGTGCTAAGCTGCGGGTTCCTGGCATGGGTTGAGTTGCCAACCCCTAATAACATTGGATGCCATTGACTCAGCTCGAGAGATGCAGACATCAACAGAGATAGGTTGCAAAAGAAACCAACATGTGACGTTTCTTTGACTAAACTAAATATAGCAATATTACGATGGCAAAAAGACAAACATCGAAAATCACGTAATGAGTAATGGAGGGAGAGTAGAGATACATCCATTTCGCACAGCAAAAGGCTCAAGCAATATGATTTTATAAGAGTCGCAATAGAAACGCTATAGGAAATAATAAATTGATTCAGTAATCATCAAAATGCCTACTTCATAATGGCATAGTTCCCGAAATAAAGGAGAGGCTACTCAAAGTAGATGTATAGTCGCCGCAGGTTGTAGTTTCTCATAGCTAATTCAGAGCTTCTTTCTTCTCGCGCTTGACAACCTTTAAAGAGAGCGCGGTGGTCAAACCGCGGTTGCCAATGCGAGCACCTGTGCGACCTATGCGGCAGAAATGGCCAGCGGGCCACCCTCCATCTTCATCCTGTAGAGACATCAACAGCTCTAGATCTCTCTGGTAGAGCGATGGCTCGAAGTCGACAAACTGACAAGCTGCAAGACGTAGTGCAAGACTGAGTGGATTAACTGGCACATTGAGCCGGTCTCGAAGCTCATCTTTGACTACTTCAAGCTGGGCCTTCAAAGAAGTCGAGCCAATCGCGTACAAACGAGCAGCGAAGTATAAGAAAGCCTCTAGCGTTGAGTAGTGGCGATTTCCATCCAAGCATGCCTTGTTCTTCAAGCAATCTATGACCCAACGCTGTGTCTTTGTAATTCGAGGATCTGAGCCGTAGCCGAAGTGGTGAAACGCTCTTAGAATGTTGCAACAAACCTCAGGCGTGGTTCGGGGCCGTTCATCGGAAAAGTAGGTTTGCATGATACCATCTCGGTCAACGTTTTCTGCCATTGCATCCAAGACAACTTTAACATCCGCAACATCTTCAAGGTACTCTGTAGGTAAGGACAGGTAGGCTGTGGATGTTGTGTCTGCATCAGGTGGGAACACTGCGGTGGTGAGAACTGGAGCCTCGTAAAAGTAGTTCCAGAGACCATACGTGATGTCGAGACGATCCAGCTTCAGGCCGTTCAGTTCAGAGTTCGCATTTTTTGGTGTTCCAGTGAGCTTGCCAGATGGCCACTTGAGGTAGACCAGGTTCTCATCCCCTGTTAGCTCCCAAATCATCAGTTGCGCGAAATTGTCTTTCAGGATAATCTCATTGTGGCCCTCGACTATACAGTGGTGGTTGCCAGCATTGGATTTGAGGAACGCTTCCGCGCGTGGCGCTGGTTGCTGAATTAGGTTACGCAACGCGCTTCCATCCCTTGAGAATTGGCTGTTCACCAACATGCCTTGCATACCAATGGAACGAGCGGCACAAATATTTTCGACCGTATCATCAATCATGAGAATCTCGTTTGGCGGATAACCGATCTTCTTAACAACATATTGGAACGAGCAAAGATCGGGTTTGCGCATGCCTTCAACTCCGGATGCAAATACAAATCCAAAGATATCCCAAGGAATCTTCAGATCTTGCACAATTTTGAAGTGCTCCTAATCGATGATCAGCGTTATCCGAAAAAGAGACTAAGTGATGATGAACAAACTTTAGATATGTTAGACATCACATAGTATTCAAGCTCCGGGTTTGACACCCGGAGATCCTGAATCGTCTGGACTAATGGCAGATTGACCGTCAACGACAATTGCGCTTCCTCTAGTGCTTTGTTGACAATACGGGCTTCGATTCCAAGGATCTTGCCAAATTCCTGAATGTTGTGATCAGTATCGCTGAGTGTGAGAGTACTAAAGTCGGCCCACCTCGCATGCGTTTCCTAGAGGAACTAATCCTCTGTCTAGCTCATGCCATGTTGTAGAGTTCATGATAGCCAGAAACTGGCCAGACGACAACGTGTTGACACTATGACGGTCCCAGTTGAGTAGAACCCCCCCAAGGTCGAAGACGAGTGCTTTTAGGGTAGCCATGGCGGTGTTGTTGCTGCAGAAATCTTGTCTTCTGTCTACAGATTTTAAGTTGATATACGAGCAGGTATATATAGATGTATGACTTATGCCCCTTAGTATTTCATACACTAGGTAGTGCGGAGATCAAAAGTTCTTGATATAAGGCAAGCCGATGGTACCGGTCAGGTACCTAGGCACCCAATTAGGAGAAGCTCTAGAGTACAAGAATATCGGTACTTAGAACAATGCCATATGGCTTGGCTATCTATTAACAATGTCAGACGCGTCCCAGCTTTTGAAAGAAGGCTGCGGCGAGACTAAAATTGTCAGGGACCAGGGTGGCTTGTTCGCCGGCTGACCGCTACGCCATTGGCGCACTATGTGGAGTTATTGATCGCCTCATTAGCAACAACTCGTCTAATTCGTGCTTATATCGCAGGCTCGAGCGGGTCCTTTGGCCTATCCATTTACACCAGTCAGCCTGCAGTCAGCCTGCTGTTAGCGAGCTATGCTGCAGGATCGCTAGGAACGACCACAAACAATGAAAGTGCCCAGCTCAGTGGTTATATTTAGAATTAGTGTGTCATATGTAAACACACCAAGTTCTATCTCTCCAGAAGGATTCTAAACAAGCCTATTTAGGAAGTTTGGGGATTTCAGGAGGCTGAGAAGGAGGAGGGCTGAAGAGGCTGCGAACCTAAGATGATCTGGAAGAAGTTTTCACAGGAGGCGAAATACTAACACTCACTGAGGGTAAAACACAAATCAAAGCAAGGAGATGTGTATATATATGATTCCGGTATCTTCACTATCTTCACTATCGATATTATATGATGCCATCATCACTCATCAATAAATTGCCACCTGTCCAGAGAACTTAAGAAGCACAGTCTTTCTTTGCAATGCTTTCCACTCTGGTGAAGGTTCTGCCAATGCTTGCCCTGCTTACCCGCTTAACCACCGCATTACCTGGCCCTGAGGTCGTCGTTCCTGGCGCCAGGTAGCCAGCCAAGATCGCGGCTCACGTTCACGGGCCAGAATGGCCTCAATTCGTCAACAAGACCACTCGTTGGTCGACGTTCGAAGCTCCAACTTTCGATAAAGTTTTCCTCCCTACGAATGAGAAAGAGCTGTCCAGTGGAGTAAGTCAAATCAACTTGTTTAACCAAGTAGTGAAGGCATTCGTGGAGCTCTGAAGGCTGATATAATCGCACATATAGCTCCAATATTGTCAAGCATCAACAAAACTTGGCTAGCAAAATCAGGGGGTCATGGATACTCCCCTACCCTCCGTGCGATCCAGAATGCAACAAGTGAGTGACTTACAGCTTCTTTCGGGGGACGACTTGTTCGTTTTCATGGGCCCCTGCCCTAAATTTGTATTTCGCAGGATGACAACTAACTCAGTGGTGCAGTGATTAATATGGAAAACTTTGTGACCATGGGTACCGGGGCCAGCTTTTCTGAACTGATCTCCACTGTCGGTAGTGCTGGGAGAGAATTAAGTAAGTCTTGGCCTAAGTCAAGTTCATGCAGACCGATTGAGACGTAGATGAGTATCGCGTCATAAATATTGACCTATGACTATTAGCCGTCGGAGCATGTCCCTGCGTTGGTGCCATGGGCGCCATGCTTGGTGGAGGGCTCGGTCGACTTGAAGGATTACATGGGCTGACAAGCGACGCCTTGCGCAGCGCGCACGTTGTGCTGTGGAACGGTACGATTATCCAAGTCTCGGATAAAATGAACAGCGACCTTTTCTGGGGTCTAAGAGGAGCGGGTCAAAACTTCGGATTCGTCACTCAGGCAATACTCGAGACTTACCCGGCGACCAACGGATGAATTCAGTACAGCACAGACATAACGTTCACTGCAGACAAACTCGAAGTTGTCTTCGATATTACCAACGATCTTTTCAACCCCCAATTAGATCCTGCGCTGGCAATTGCCATAGCCCTTGCGTCCGATCCAGTAACCCTTCATGTAAAGAAAATCCCTCCATCCCAGTGCTCAAAAGGACTAGAAACTATTGCAGCAGTACTCACTAATGTGTTTCCTTGCCAGCCTCTAATCATTGTCAACATTGTCTACCCCGGTCCGATGGCCAATGGTCAAGCGTATGCACAGCTATATCAAAACTATAGCAGCAGCTTCGTTGAGCATATGGTGCCAGTAAGTGAAAGCCGGGGAAGATGTCTTTTCATTCCCTATTCCGTTCAAAAGTTGTGCCACTCCTTTAGAGAGAAGATGTTGGTGCCTTGGGGGTCGTGCATATTTTGCATATGTTACAAAAAGATCTTTAACTGAGACATTAATCACAGCGGACGAACCTCTCTACCGTCGCTCTGCCAAGTGTCGTCCTTGGCGGTTGTGCCAAGGGTGTCCACCATAACGAGTACAGCGTTTTGACCAACTACCGTGAAAGCCAACCCTCCGGCAAACACCAGCGTCTTCTTCATTGAGACTTTTGGCCAGAAGGCACTTACAGACCTCCCGGAAGATTATTCTGCCTTCCCCCACCGTAAGGCTCTTCGCAACGCTGCGGCCATTTCGACAGCGTACGTCGATAATAGCGTTGCTGCTGCGGATGATGCATTCGCAAAGAAATGGCGCGATACGCTAGCGAAGCAGCAATTCTCGGGTTATAACTAGTTCCATGTGTACCGGAATTATGCGCATGACGACGAGCCCCTGTGGCCCTTTATGGGACGGAGAAGTGGCGACGGGTTCGGCTGACTAAGTTGAAGAACAAGTTTGACCCTCATGACCATTTCAGCGGATACCACGCCATACCAGACACTGTTGAAGCTTGGTCGTAGACTGGCAGCTTCCCTTCCCCCTGTCATGCTACTATATAAGCAACTGCAGACAATCAAGTTTTCGACTTAATAACGTTCTACTTTTGGTAGTGTACCAGTCAGTATAGTGCTGCAGTTCTGTTCCGTGACACCCCCAAATCACATGCTATTACTTGGCACCGCTTACGAGATAAGTAGTAAGGATATATAAGATTCGGTGAAGCTTTTAATAGACTAGATCAAGATGTATTCTATTAGTGTTGTTAAGTACCAGTAGGTCGTATTAGATAAAATGGGCATACCCAATCAATGGCTGACACGATTTTGAATCAATCACATCGCGCAAGTTGAACGGGGTGAATCTGAAGAGATAGCACTAATGTGCTTACTCATCGCGGTAGTGTTGCCAAACATTGCGCCGTCGAGCCACAGCGGCTACGTGGTAGATAATAATGACAGACTGCATTGCAAGTAGTGTGCGTGTAGTCGTAACAACCCAAGTAAGGTAGGAAAGGAGTGAAACCCTTGAATCTACTGTCATCTCACGAACTATGCGAGTGGCATGGCTTAAAGCTAATAAGAATAAGGCTGTATTCTAAAACTCTGCCTCGATTAGGCATTCAAGGCCTAGTTGATGCGAGAATACATGCTTCTTGAGTTCGCTGTCGCTGAGCGTGCTGCCGTACTATATGAGATAAATAAAGGGGGCTTTGTCCCACTTACAGCTGGGTTAGGTGAGTAGATAAGCAGATTAGATAGCAGTACAAAGTAGATAGTAGGTACTTTGTACTTCATAAGGTGGGATCATAATGTTAAAGCCAAAGGAGCATACAGATAAGGCAAGGGTAGCCTACCCCTGTTGAGGCAAGAAGTCCGTGCACTACTGGTATCTTAAAAAGAAATATACTTAGGAAAGGTATATAAGAACAAGTAAATAAGTAAGCTTAAAACGCGATATAATAAGTATATAAGTATATTTATTTATAGTACTATTTTTATATTATATTATTTATTTTTAGTAATTAAGCTAAGTTAAACTTGCTTAATTTTGCGTTAATATTTATAATATTAGAAAAAATATTATTTATAAATATTTATATATTATTATAAAAATATTAAATTATAGCAAAAACGTTTTTTAATTATTACTATTTTAAATAATATTTTATATAATAATAGCTACTATTTATATAAATAATATTTAAAATTAAGATTTTTTTTTAATTATAAAAAAACAAAAAAAATTATTTTATTATATAGCTAGCTAATAAAATCTTATTAAAAATAATATTATATTTAAATAGTATTTAGCTTTAAATATATAACAAAATTTTATTTAGTATACTTTTATAAATTAAATAAATTAATATATAATAATATAATAATATTTTTAATAACTTAACTATATAAAGCTAATAAAAAACTTTATTATAACTTATTTTTATTTTTAATATAATATAAAGCAACTAGCGTTAAATTTTTATAAATATTTAATTTAAAGTTAAATATATTTACTATATAGCTAGTATTTTAAAACTTTTTAATATATTAATAAACGAAATTATATTTATTATTTTAATTAAAGCATTAAAAGTATTAAAAGTTAAAAAACTATAAAATATAGTAAGTTATTATATCTTTTTTTTTTTTTTTTACTAAATAAAAAAATAGATTTAATATAATATTTCTTGCTATTATTTAGCTTTTTTAACTATATTTACAATATTTAAAAAAAAACCTATTATATATTATATATATTAATATATAAATAGTAAAGCTTGCTTTTACATTCTTATTATATTTTTTTATTATACCGAAGTTATATTAAATTTTAAAATTTATATTACTAAATTAAAAGCAAAAGTTAAAATGTTAAATATTTAAACAAAAATTATTAAATATATACTATAAAATATTTTTAAATAGTTTTAAAATTAAAGTTTAATTTATATAAACATATAAAGCAAATATATTAGCAATTTTAAAAAAAAATAGCATATATAATATAAAATAATATATATAAGCTTTATTTATAAATAATTAATTATAGTATAAAATATACTTTATTTATTATTTATTTTTAATTAATATATTAACAATTTATTAATAAATTAGCAGTAATATACTATATAAGTAAATTAATAATATAAGTAAATTAACAATTTTTTTATACCTTTATATATACAATTTAAATAACTTAACTATAATATATTAAATTAATTAAATTTAATTAGAACTATATTTGCTAAATATTTTTATACTATTTTAATAAGTATACGCATTATGCTTAAGCTTGCTATATATTTTATATTGTTATATATATATAATATTAGCCCTTATATAACGACTACTTATATATACTTTATATAAAATCTGTTTTTTAATAGCTTGTTTAGCCTTAAAATCCTATTCTTACTATATAATAAAAGATTTTCTATCTTAAATATATTTATTTTTTATATAGCAACGTTAGCTAAATTTATAGTTAGCTATATAAAGTATAGCATTTTTTACTTCTAATAAATAAACTTTATATATAAATATTATTATACTTTTTATAACTTAGTTAACTGCTTTAAGAATTTTTTTTAGCAAACTATTCTAGTATTATATAACTTTTTATTTAATATAGTTTGCCTAGAATTATTTATCTTTAATATTATATAAAGTCTATAATTGCTAAAAAAAAAAGTATACTTTAGCTAATAACGATAATTTAGGTAGTATTTTAGTTAGCAATTTAGTTTTAAGCTATAAAATAATATAATTTAGATTATATAAAATTAATCTAATACCTTAGAAACCTTTTTAAATATTTAATTTAGTTATAAAAGCTTTATATGCTAAATAAAATGCTAAAAAAAACTATTTCTTTAAAATATATATAATATATACTTATGCTAATTTGTTAATTTCTTTTGCGTATATATACTTTAAAAAACTAAAATAACTAATATTAAAAAGTTAAAAATGATATAATAAATATAAAAGCATATAAAAAGTAATAATTTTATATTTTTTTATATATAATTTAAATTTGGTAAAATAGTAGCTTTTATAGCTAT
Source organism: Nemania serpens (assembly GCA_022578855.1). Classification (NCBI taxonomy): domain Eukaryota; kingdom Fungi; phylum Ascomycota; class Sordariomycetes; order Xylariales; family Xylariaceae; genus Nemania; species Nemania serpens. Next base: position 237,856 of record MU396738.1, read on the forward strand.
TAAAAATTAATAAGCAGTAAATACCTTTTATATAACGCGTAATATGTTTATTAAAATGCTAAATCTAATTAAAACCTTATTTATTTATTGTTTAGCTATTTTTTATTGTTATAATAACTTAGTTAAACAGTAATTTGCTATTTTTATACTATAAAAGAAAATAATTTTTTTTTGCTAAAATAATATATAAAAAAACAGTATAACTATATATACTAACATTTTAAATAATAAACAACTATTTTTAATTACTAGCATATATAAATTTTAGTTATTTGCGTTTATTAAAAGTTATAACAACTATTTTTGCACTAATTTTACCTATTATAAAGCTAATTTTATTAAAGTTATAAATATTTTTTTTAAAGATTTTAAATTTATTAGTTATTAGTTGTATAAGTATATACTATTTCTAATATATATTAGAATTTTTGCAAAAAACTTACTAATAATTAATTCTTTAATAAAAATGTATACAAAGGTTAAATTATTGTTATATAAAGTTAAAAGCTTAATTAATACTAACTGTAGTTATATTATATATATGCAGAAAAAAATTAGCTATATCTTTAATACTACTTAACTAAGAAAAAAATAATTGCAAAACAAGGTTTATTATATATTATATAATAGTTTGCTTTTTATATTTTAATAATTTTTGCTATAGTAGTACTTTTATTTGTTATATAAGCATATTAAGCTGCCGATTACAAAAGGTTATACAAAAAACATTATAGATTTTTGCTATATAATTAATAGTTAATTTTTAATCTTATATAAAAGCTTAAAGTATAAGCTGCACGTTTTTTTTGTTTTAAGAGCACGTTATTATACGTTATTAAAAAAAATGTAAACAAAGATAGTATATATAAAAGTAAGAAAAATTATCAATTTACTTATATTATTAATTTACTTATATGGCACGTTATATAGCAATATATAGTATACTATTTAATAAGTAAAATATTGTATTTTTAAGCAGGCTATTTCTTTTTTCTACTTCTAACAAAATATTATAAGTATTTGCTATTAATTTAAAAACTTATTTAAAACAAAAACTATTGTTTAAATAATAATAAGTAAAACATATATTATTTATTTATAAGTAATAAGTAAAAGCAACTATATTATAGTAAGATATTTATTATTAATTTTAATATATTATTACTAATGTTTTTTTAATAAATAAAGTATACTTTAGCAAAGCTTTTTTATTTATTAAAGTTAAATATAGTATTTTTTTTTAGTTTTTAATTCTAATTAACCATAAAATAATACTATTTATTTTAATAATAGTATATAGTAAATATATATACCTTTTACTACCGCTAGTAAAAGCTTTTTACTTTATTATTATAGCAATTCTTTTAATTATATAACGTATTAACTAACTATTAATAAGTCTAAGTATGTTTTTCTTTTTTTCTTTTTTTTATTAATTTACTAATAATTTTTAAATGCTTTTTTTACTTTTAATAAATTAAAATCTTTTTTTAAAAAATATGAAAAATATTTTATAATAAATATTTATTAAAGTTTTGCTAATATAGACTATTTTTGGTATATTATCCAGAAATAGCAAATTTTACTTTTTTTTTAAAATAGCTAAGCAATTATGCTTACTTTTTAATAAATAACTAAATAAAACGCAAAAATATATATATAAAATATATTCTTTTTCTTTAGTTATTAGTACTAATTTAGAAAATTTAGTATATTTAATATATTATATAATTTTATTTAAACTATTTAGTTATTTACTTTTATTATAAGTAAGTAAAACAATAGCGCCTTAATAATATATAATTTTTTATAGTTAATACTAATTATAAGTATATATAAAGTATATATTATTATAAGATAATTTAGGTATAATATTTTTAAAATTTAAAAAAAAGTATATATTAAAAATCTTATTATTTTAAAAACATTTCTTATATTGCTATAGTATTTTCTTTTACTTAATATTTTATAAACTTTAAAACTACTAAAATATATTAGTATATATTTTAATAAGTTTTTTATATTTTTAAAAATAAATATATAGTTAAAATTAAATAAAAATACTAATATAATAAAAAACTTTTTAAAGTAATTTTAAATTAAGGTTTATATTAAGTTTAATTTATTTTATAAAGCAAAAAAAGCTTTATACTTTCTTTTTATATATTATAAATATAATACTAGATAGACGGTAATATTGATATAGTTATTTAAATACAGTTTGCAAAAAAAAAAGCAAAAACAGTAAAAATGGTAGGCTAAAGCTGGGGCGCCGCCTGTAAAAGGTGCTATTGCAAGGTTTAAAGCTACTAAAAGAGTTACGCTAAAACCTTAACAGGAGCCGCGCATACTTAGGCAAAGGTAGATAAAGGAGTTAAAAATCCCATACGGCGAGAGGCCTGTCTGTTTCTTTCACCAACTATACCAACCACTTCAACCATCTCTCCTACCGAAAACAACTTGGACACCCACGATCAAACTGGGATAGGCGGCTCGGCGGCGGAATCAGGGATCGGCGACAGAATCAGGGATCGGCAGCGGCTAACAAATCAGCAAAAGGTAGCCAGAGATATATTACCAGAATAAGACACAGTATCTAAGTCTCCCTAGACACAGTAAATAGGCCAAAGCCCTTAAATTAAGGTTTAAATATTATTTAAAGTTTAAGCTTATATTTGCAAAAAAAGTTTTAGCTTAAATAACCTATTAAGTATTATATTACTTTTATAATAAAGCTTTATACTATTTATTTTAAATAAAATATAAAATAAGTACTTAATAATAATTATTTTATTAAAATAAGTATACTATATAATATAATAATATTGCTTTTATATATTAAAAATATATAAAGATATAACAATTTTTATAACAAAATTACTTATATATTACTATAAAAACGTTTTAAAAATATAATAAAGTATTAATATATTTAATAAATAGGTTTCCAGATTATAAAAGCTAAGCTAAATATAAAAAAGCACTTTTAATTGCAGCAAAATTTTGTTAAATAAAATTAAATATTTTTATAAATAATTAAAATCTTATTTTAAAAAATATAAATATAGTCGAAATTATATATGCAATATTATACTTTTAAATAAAGAAATATTTTCTGTTAATTTAAGTTATTAATAAAGCAAAAAAACAAAATTAAAACCTAATATTAAAAAATAAAGCAATATACCTGCTTTAAGTTCTAATAATATATTAAAATACTAAAATTATTAGTTATTTTAATTCTACTTTATAAAAAAAAATATATATTAAAAATATTATTAAAGGTTTAATATTAACTAATTATTAATATAAAGTAAAAATATCTTAATTAAAGCAGCTATATACTTAATAATAAACTAGCACAATTATAAAGCTATTGCTATACTATTTAGTTATTAATTAAAAACTTATAAAATAACTATACTTTATTAATTAATAGCTTTATAAGTAGTTAATTAAAACAAAATATTTTTAATATCTAAAGCAATAGCAGTAATTTTATATTTTGTTATAGCAAAAGCGTTTTATTATCTAACGTTTTATTAATATTATGTTTATAAAGCCTTTATAAGTTAGCTTTATTTTAATTATTTTAAAACTTTTATTGCTAAATAATTTAAAACTAAATAAACGTTTAACAAAATTAATTAGCATTTTAAAAGCAGCAGTTATATTTAAAAAAACAATAAAAAGTAATAAAAAGACATAATAAAAAAGCAGCGCTTAAATTAAAGCTAAAAAAAGCAGCAGCTACTGCTAAAAAGCAAAAAAAAACTTATAAATTAAAAGCAAAGTTAAAATTAGAACGCAAGAAAATGCAAATAAAGTTAAAATACTACCTATAAGAAAAATAAGAAATAAAATAATCTAAAATTAAAATAATGCCTTAAATATAACAAAAATGTTTTTAAGTTATAAATGTTTTTTTTTTTTAAATTTTTAGTATAGTATACCTAAATTTATCTATAGCTTACTTTTGCTACAAATATAGCCCTAGCTACTTTATCTTTTTAAATACCATTTTAATACTAATACTTAAAAAATAAAATAATAAAGCTTTTATATTAATATATATATTTAATAAAATTATTATTTAATTAAAATTTATTATTTAAATTATAATTATATATTTATATAAATAATTTATTATTTAAATAATATATATTAAGTAAATATATATATTTAATAGCTATTAAATAATTAATATTAATATTATTTATATTTAAATATTTTAAAAGCTATAAAATAATTGCTTTCAATATTAAATTATATATAAACATTATAATTAATTATTAGTATTTAAATTATTTTTAGTAAAAAAAATAGTTAAAATAATTAAAATAATTAATATAATTAATATAATTAGTAAAAAAATAAGCTTTTTATTATATAAAATTTTTAACTTTTTTATTTACTTTTGCTTTAATATATATAACTTTTA
>MU396739.1:0-241949 GCA_022578855.1 Nemania serpens
ATCCTAAAATGGCCGCCAGGTAATTAATAATAATCCCCATTAAACAACATTAATAATTATATCAATCGCAAAAGGGTTTAACAGGTTTTGACCTCAAAAAAATTTTCCCCCCCCCCCCCCCCCCCAAAAGAAAAATATAACCCATACCCCCTTCTGACTCGCTCATCCGACCTTCTATCTCATGCTAATGCTTGCAGCGCCCCGTAGGCGGCGGGCACCTTGGCGGAGAGCTCACTCGTAATCTCGGACCACACGGACGCCTGGATGCGGCTGCCCCTCTCGCTCGTGAAGAAGGCTTCTGATTGTCTGTGGGTTAGGGAATCGGTTAGTCGTTAATGTCTATAGTTATATGGTAAAAGCTGAAGAGGTGCAAAGCGAGGAGAGCAAGGAATAGTAAGAGGAAGGGGACGAGGAAAAGGGGAGCTCACTTTTTATATTGGGCTTCGGACCCGTAGAATCGTATGAATTTACCCTGAGGCTTCTGATCAGTATGTCATAGTATGTATGTGAGAGTATGATTCCATTCTATCTGGATGTAGCGAGAACGAGTCAAGGAGGGTAGAGAGGTATGGTACAAGTATAGACAAAAGAAAGTAAGGGGACGGGTAAGGGGAAGGGGTTTTTCTTACATTCTCGCTCTCCTTCGTCAGGCCGGCCGCGAGTAGTGTCCGGGCGCCGCTCTCGGGAGTCTTCGCCTGGATAGCGTGGAATATGGCCACGCCGACGGCGAGGGCGCGGCTGCTCTCCTGGAAATCACGCGCCAGCCGCGTCCGTACCACGCCGGGACAGGCTGTATTGATGATGACTTCAGGGCTAGAGGGGCGAAGTCAAAGTTCGTGAGCTTATGACCTGACAACGGGGTGTATACATGGAAATATTGGTCACGAAAAAGAAAAGAAAAGAGAAAAAAGCGCGAGAGTGGCAGGCACATACCGATTGTTCTTCCCCTTGGCCAGCTTCGCGAGCTCCGCGGCCGCGTAGTGGACCATCATCTTCGTGGTGGTATACATGGAGTCCGGGCCCGGCCAGTTCTTGGGGTCGCGGAAGTGTGCTAGGACGCCGCCGTCTTTGGTGATGTAGTCATCCCAGGTCCGTGGGTTGGTCGCTATGTGGGTGCCAGAGCCGACGATCGAGATATGCGCGGGCGAGGACCTGTTCGCGCGCTCGGCTTTCAGCCAAGGGAGGAGCAAGATCGCGAGGAGTGTCGTGCTGAGCACGTTGACCTGTATGTTCTGGTCCCTATTGCCGGTGGCAGTCTGGTTAGTGGGTTGCCAGTCTCCGTGTTGGTTTCCCCCTTCTCGTGTCGTGTGTAATCTTTGTCGACTAAGATAGATCCTTACGGAGTATATATCCGAACGGGGGAATAGCGAGAGGGAGAGAGATGAAGGGAAAACGAAACAACAAGACTCACCATCCCTCATCCACCGCCTTGTATTCAATGCCAATGCAGCCGGCATTCAGAAGTACGAAATCGACACCTCCTTTTCCGGGTCGGATCTTCTTCACCTCGTCGACCAGGGCGACTACTGAGTCGTAGCGGTTCATGTTGAGCTCTACAACGCGGACGACACCCTTGCTCCGGCCTCTGGTCTCTTGCTCTAGCGTTGCGAGTGCTTGCTTCGAACGCGCCGGGTCGCGGCTCGTGATGATGACCTCATCCGCGCCAAGGTTCACGAGGTGTGCCGCAGCAGCGAGCCCGAGACCGCCTGTCCCTCCCGTCACAATGGCGGCCTGCCCCTGGAAGCTGTTCGGTGGTGGAAGGGGTACTGGGAACCATTTCATGTAGATTTGAGACAATGCCATTTTGTCGTCGGCTTCTTATAGGGAGCTAACTCGGATTCTTCAAGGAATAACAGGGCTATGATCGAATGCTGCAGATAGTCTTCGTACGATGCCGGGAGAAGTGGCTTTCGGCTTTGAGGTTGAGAACAAGGAATACTCCCAACAAATGTGAAGAGATTCCTCAGCTCTCTAGCTCGGCTCTTATACAAGCCGCACAGATATTAAATACAGCTTCGGCTCGTCCGTAATTCGTCCCCCGTCACAATCTCATGGCTGCTTACAAAATAGACACTTGGATGGCACCCTGTCTTAGTCTCGAAATGTTGATTGATAAGATGAAGACCACATTCGGCCTTAATCAGACCAATGCCAGCAATCGGGAGCGTGGCCGCCAAAATGGCGTGGCCAGATCCCTATTATTTTCATGGCCGTTCGGCGACTTTCGTAGAGATCATGGTGTAAGTCGGTATTGTAGTTGCGCCGTAGTTTGTCTCCGAGCGCACGGGAGGATTCACCTGCACTCAGCCCTGGAGGCTTAAGAGGTCGAACTTTGACCCGATTGACAGGGTACTATGTTAACTAAACCTAGGCGGAGGACGGAAAAAATTTTTGCGATGATTTGGCTAAGCAATTGTTTATTTGTTCTTCTGTCCCTTTTTTTACTCAATTTTTATTTAATTTTTAAACAACACAGTCCTCTTCCACTCGAGGCTCTTGTTGTCGTAACTGTGCAGCGCGGAATAGGTAATTCAACTTAGAGATGACCACGGAGAGTAGTGGTGAGGGATTGCCTATTAGCACGGGGGCCGCGAAAGTGTCTGTCGATGCCTTCATCTTCTTTCGTGTCTTGAGTTTGTAGGAGTTTATATCTAGAGTTATTGACATCAATGCTTAGACGAAGTACCACCCAGGCTTCTTTAATACCTAGAATAGGTAAGGTTCTCGGTTGTCCCAGCTCCTGTGGCGCAATCCAACCTAGGCTTAGCTTGCCTACCACACTAATTATAGTACAGTTTCAGTGCGGGGTTACATCAACAAACAGAATAAGTTTCCAACCGTTTCCGTCAATGCCCGTACTACTATCCGTACTGTACCGTTGCCAGGATTTTAACGAGTAGACTGTCCCAACAGACGGTATATAAGTTCCACTGACTACCTAACAGTACTTCTATTATAAACGGATCCACAACAGTTCAGATATTAAATACAGTTTAAACATTATGTAGCCTAACTTGTTAAGCGGCAAGTTGGATATTGATCTTGTACACTCTAACATTTAGAATCCTGGAGGATGTGTAGAAGGGATAGTCTAAGTTCAGGGGAAACCAGCGTAAAGGGTAAAGGTTTATATACTTTGTATCTCAACCTTAATAGACCTAGGTAAGTATAAACTGGGGAGACATCCCCAAGAAATTAACCTTCGATTATTTTATTCCAAACAACATTGCCCTCAATTGATTGCCAGCTCAGCTAAACATTTCGGAAAAAGCAATACTTACGTGCTATTTATCATTTTCACGGCATCCGCTACTCACATTTCAGCATTATCCGTTACTCTTATTTTAGCACTATCCGTTATCCCTCTCTCGCCGCTATTCGATTGACCATTATATATGTCACGAGCGACCTGGACCCTATAGGTAGCCATATATAACAGAGAGACTGGAAACTGCCTAGGTATACCGGCGATGTGGCTACGACAAAGTGGCTACGACACCAGCGCGACGCGGTAACGGGTACCAGCAGCAATATAAATTGATAACTTACGGAAGCAGAACTAAGTCAACAACCTTACATACGAACAACAGGCCATATATACAGGACTTCAACTTATAACCTAGCTGGTGCCCTTGCCACACAGACTAGGCTAGGGAACCTAGGGCATAACAATATACCAGACCTAAATCCGAGGTTATTATTACCTGTCCCTACATAACTGTCACCCCAGGGCTATCAAAATGCGCTACCACGAAGGGTGCAAGTACTTAAGGACCAAGAACTGGCAAGCCCTTTTTCAAAGCAATATTACAACCCTTGATGCATTGAAGAGCAGTGCCAAGTCCTCTTGCACCTTTGTAGCAATAGATTTTGAAGGTGTTTCCACTGAGAGGGGCGAACCGCTCGGTCTTACAGATATTGGCATTGCGGTTCTACCTTTCCCGCGGCCTATACCGACACCGACACCGACACCGACACCGACAAGTGACACTTCCTCCTTCCAAAGCCAGAAACTACAGACCTTTTTCGAACAGAACGCTATTGAATGTCACTGGTTAAGGCTGAAAGGACAGCGACCAATCTCCGGGCCGAAAGAAATATGTCATTTCGGTCGGTTTCAGGAAATCGAGCCTGCACAAACTGAGGCAGCGCTAGTTACTCTCTTACAGTCGATTCAGCAACGTCACAATGGGCCGATGATCCTGGCAGGGTTTGGTCTGGTTTTCGAATTAAAAACGATTGACTCACACCTAAGCCAGGTTCTTCAGTTCTTTTCGTCGTGGGTTGATTTACAAGAAATTTTTATAGAAGTGTCTGAACCGAAAAAGGCCTATGGCCTACGCGACACACTTCGGGCAGTAGGTTTTACATCCGATTATATAGCAACTGGTGGCAGAAAAACCAGTCACAACCCTGCAGACGATACCGTACGGGAGTTAGCGGTCCTCGACAAGCTGCTGGAACTACAAGAAGGTATCACAGTACAGATTGAGATTCGCCGACGGAGAGAATACGAGCTACGGAGGTACTGGCATGGCCATGCTCCTGGCCCGAAAGAGCTATACCCTTTCACAGCCAGAGTATACATACAAGGAAAGCGTCTCTCCTCTGTCCTTCCACATTTCAGACAATTGGCTGAAATGTTCGAGATATACGACCCTACAGCAGTCGGGATAACCACACATGGCAAATACGGTTGGGTATCCCTGTCCAGTCTGGAAGGACTGACTCGCTTTATACAAGATGTCGACGGCAAAGAGCTGAGAGGAGAGACATGGATCGTGGTTTCGAAATATGATCCTTCGGTGATACCTATGACCAGGAACCAGCTTTCTGACGCCAGACAGGCAGCCCAAGAAGCGGAACGAGAAAGAAAGCAGCTTGAAAGGCGGTTAAAACGAGAAGCAGCTTTGGATTAATAGAACGAGATACACTAGATCATGTATACACTATTTCTGCTTATGCAAACTAGTAGTACTACCTAGGGCTTAAGCTAGGCTCAGGCTGGGCTCGGGCTAAAAGCGGCATGGCTTAGGTGAAATTCCCGTTTCGATTCGGGACGGTAAAACGTACCTATGAGGTACCTACCTACCTATGTACATCTACCCTGAGTACCTAGGTACATGTAAAGGGATGATGCTGCATGCCCTATCAATGAGCTTTAGCCACAGTACGATTTCCAGCCAATCAATCGCCTTCGCGAAGCTCAGCTTAGAAAAAAGTCACTACAACCCCACGTGCGTAGCCTTGCATAGACGAGGTTGCCATGTGAAGATAAAAATCATACCTACCTACCCAACCTCAATATTTCCGAATCAGGAAAGACCTTTAGACAAGGAGGAAAAAGAAAAAGAAAAAGAAAAACTCATCCTCTCCCCCCATTCCGAAAAGAAAAGGGGAAAAACCCTGTTAAAGAATTAAATCACACCTACGTTCCCATCCCTGGAGCGACAAGTAGGTAGGTACAATATCGCCGACGAACCATGGCGACGACGTCGCAGCACCTGCTGCTCTCGCCGGCCGAGCTCGCCTACCTCCACAGCACACTCAGTCTCACGCCGCCATTACGGCCCGACGGGCGGACGGCGACGCAATTCCGCCCGCTGACGGCCGAGACGGGGATCCTGCCGGGCGCGAACGGCAGCGCGCGCGTCTGCTTCGCGGACGGGACCGAGGCCGTCGTGGGCGTGAAGGCGGAGGTCGAGAAGACGGCGAGCATAATCATACTGAACGAGAACGAGAACGAGCCCGCGCGACAGCCGAGGCAGCGGAGGCGGAGACAAGGGAAAGGCAAGGGGACATCGAAATCCATCGCTGCGCCAGAAGAAGAAGAACAGGACGAGGAGGAGGAGGAGGGAGACAATGAGGGCGAAGACAGAGAGGCTGATGCGGCCGAGCGGCATGGCGAGAACGACTGGCTCGAGCTGTCCGTCGAGATCCCGGGACATCGCGACGACGACAGCGGCACCGTGTTCCTCGCGACCATGCTTAGCGAGGCGCTGCTGGCGGACGGCGAGCTGACCAAGAAGCTATGGATCAACCGTCGATTTCACTGGAAGTTATACCTAGACGTGAGTCTCTACAGTCCTTTATATTGGCCCTCCCTCTCCTCTCCCTGTCTACCATAGCTTTGCTACCCCATCATATCCTACGCGAGAGAGAGCGAGAGAGAAAGAAAAAAAGATAATTCTAAAACACCCCCGGTCCTAATGTATTCCAAATCGCAGATCATACTCATCTCCCCGCCTCTCTCGTACCCCCTCCCGCTCCTCAGCCTGACGACCCACCTCGCGCTCCTCGCCACGCGCCTCCCGCGCCTGAAGTCCGAGGGCGACGAGGACCCCATGTTCGACGACGACTGGGCCGTCTCGCAGTTCCTATACTCGCAGAACGACAGCAGCAGCGGCAGCAGCAGCCGTGGAGGCGCCTCGCGGCCCCCCATAACCCTCCTCGTCATGGCCGTCGGCGCCAACGTCATCTTCGACCCCTCGAAGGAGGAGCTCGCGGTGGCCGATTGCGCGCTCGCCGTCTCGGTAGGCGTAGGGGCGGGCGACGCCGACGCGGAAGCGGACGACGCCGACGCCGCTGTCGCGATGGACCTCGACGGGGAGGCGAAGGTGGGGGCGCGTGCTCTCCGCCTCTTGTCCGTGCGCACGATCGACCCGCCCTCGAGGTTGACGGCGCCGGGCGTGCCGAACGCCGTGAACGCCGCGGCGTGGGGGCAGGGCGCGCCCGTGGCGAAGGAGGCGGGGCTGCGCGCGGCGGAGACGGGCGATGTAGAAGGCGTGTGGAAGGCGCCGCGGGGCGGGTCGAAGATCACGCTCATAGCCACCATGGTGGAGAAGATACTGGAGAGGAAAGGCGTGGCGCACGAGGTATTGGAGGGCTTAGAGGGTGTTGAGCTGACGTAAATTTTCACACTCGGACACGTACGTTGCTACTATGATACCAATGAAGTCGAACAAGTCTACGGAAAGAATATACGTGCACGGCTGTCCGGCACATGGCGCATTGCATTGTGATGTGTAGGTGTACTGTACAAGAGCAGGGATCGCTGTCTGGATGCAGAGGCTTCGAACCGCAGTACGGTATTCGTGTACAATCCAACAATTAATGGATCAGAAAATACCCAGGAACTTCTTCCTTTTCCCCTCCGGCGTAACCTTTGCAGTCGCATTCGGCTCCGGTCCCGACTCTGGCACCGACGGCTCGACAACAGCAGTTGGCGACGAGGGACTCGGCGTCTCGGCCTTGTCCTCGGGCTTATCCTCGGGCTCTTCCTCAACCTGGCTGCCGAAGAAGCTAGAGGTCGCGGGCTCGAGGCCGTGGGCCTTCCGGTACTCGTTACGCTTGGCGACGTCCTCGACCTTGCGGCGGCGCTTCTCGGCCGTCAGCGCCGACTCGTGCTCCTCGTGCAGGCGCATGACGTCGATGCAGGCCCCGATGTACTGGAACGGATGGCGGGGGAACTCGGAGATGGGCGGGATCATGTCCGCGAAGGGCGAGTTGGTCTTGAAGTTGATGGCGAAGGTGTATATGGCCAGGGAGACCAACGTGCCCTGTGGTAGGGAGAGAGGGAGTGTTTGTTAGTATTCTGCTGTAACAATAAATGGGAGGAGTAGGTATGTGTAGAGATATGTGAGGGCTTACCAGGGTGATGAGCATGTGAACGGTCCGGTTATTGATAAACCAGTGCGACCAGGTTGTCGGCGGCGGAGGTAGGCCGGGATACGACTTGTGCGTCTGTGCCTGAATCTCTGCCGCCGTCGGGGATCCGCCGTAGTGCTTCGGCGTCGACCGCGGGAGTCGGGCGCCATGCGAGGGGGGGTTGAATCGTTCCGGCTTCTCGAGCACGATAGGCTTGGAGGGGTCGGTAGCAGGGGGAGGCTTCGACGCGGCAGGAGTAGGGGCCGTTGTCGAGGTTGTGGTTTCAGGGGTTGATGGCGCTTTGGGTGCCGGTGCGGGCGTCCTCGCGGCAGTCTTCGAGGGTGGCTTGATAGGCGCAGAGGCCTTCGCTGCTTTCGATGCAGTAGATTTGCTCGAGGCAGTTCTTTGGGCCGTGACTCCCGTAACTTTCGTGACTATCGTGACCTGGCTCCTCACAGCAGAGGGCCTCCTTGACGTCGTCTGAGAGGCATAGCGCACCATCACTTGGCTGACCTCTGCGTTGAGGGGCCGAGCAAAAGCGCCGGCCCGCGCAGCAGCTCGCCACATTGGGCCGTATTGAGGGAGGAGGAATCGGGGTATATATGTCGTCTTTGCGGCCATGACGATGGCGGGTGCTCGATTAAAGAGCAGCACTCATACCAATTGATATGGTCCGGGTGTTGGTTGTAGTTTGTATCGTCGAGGCGGGAGCAAGACGATAAGACTCTAGAGGTAGTCCAGTGATAGGTGCTGGGTTGAGCTGTTGGCGAATATTTTTTAGGCCAATCATTGAGCACCCTCGGCGTGTGCTTCGTATACCGGTATTTCGTATAGTACAAGCCAATAGTAATGCGGATGGATGGGCCGCACGGGATTTTTCTTCAACTACGTAAGAAGCAGGTACTTTGTATAGGTACCTTCGGTAAAACCGGGTTCCCTCGGAGCGTATTACTTCAGCCTGGGTCTGATTGGCGGTAATGGAGCAATGTGGCCCCATAAAACATGGCTCTGCGTCCAAACCCGGGATCTTAGTGGCGTGCAGGGTATAGGCTTGCTGCATGTGCTGAGTCTACCTCTCTTGTCTTTTAAATCCCGATTGCCTCAATAATTTTTTTTCCTCTCTAACTTATTCACAACAACGAAACTCCTCCGATCAGACCGCCTCGTCCTGTCATACCCTGCGACTTCGCGAACAACCTACACCTTACCCTTCTACCCACCGTTCTCCTTCTTCCACATTAATATCAACACAACCGCCACAATGGGTTTCTCTGCTGGTAGGTCCTTCATTTCGTCATCGATAACCTGTTTCGTCCCATTTGGCGACATCGTCAAGAACATGCAACATCGCAGATCCGAAGCCATTGGATCATGACCACCCCATCTACGCTTATGTCGATCGCTGCAAAGCTTCATCTGCCCCTGTCCCGTCTCTTTTGAGCCCATACAGCTGGTGCAGTCTTGTTTGCGACTTGTAACACCAGCATTTCGGCTTGCGCTATTTTCCTCGACCGCCCTTCTCTACACACCCCTTGCGCAAGCGGTACCTGTGGCGCGTAGCTCTCTACACAAGAACCGCAACCTTACTGCTCGCGCAACACCCCTGAATTTCACAATATGCAACCTGTCTTCCGCGTCTCGCTGCCGCATGAGAAAACACGAAACTAATGTCTCGGGCTCCAGGTGATCTCAAGAAGGGCGAGAAGCTCTTCACCACCCGCTGCGCTCAGTGCCACACACTGAAGGATGGTGAGGGCAACAAGGTCGGCCCTGCGCTACACGGTCTCTTCGGCCGCAAGACCGGCTCCGTCGAGGGCTACGCCTATACCGATGCCAACAAGCAAAAGGGCATCGAGTGGAACGAGGACACTCTGGTATGCCTCCGCGCATCGGTCTATGTAGTCTGCCAGCCGTCGCTAACCAATTTCACAGTTCACATACCTAGAGAACCCCAAAAAGTATATCCCTGGCACCAAGATGGCCTTCGGTGGCCTCAAGAAGGAGAAGGACCGCAACGACCTCATCTCGTAAGCTGCTGCTTAATCCCCCCCAGACATCCATGCTTTACCGGAAATTGCCCACTAACCCCCCCTTTCCAACAGCTACCTCAAGAAGGAGACCGCATAAATCATCCCCGCAAGCGGGGCGCACGTGTAACGATAAAAAAAAGCAATTGCATAGACGGAATGGGCCAACGGGTGTACTTATAGACTAGACCGTGGCGGCGTCCGTGGTTGTCGCGACCATATATCCATCTCCTCTTAATGATACTTTCTCCCTCAAAGCAGGCGCTCGGCCGCTGGTTATACTGGAGTTCGAACTGCCATCTAGAAGGTTGGGGGTCGGGTCAGTTTTATAGAGTTTCCAGCAGTTCTATGTATATGACCCTTTTGTGTAGCAATACCCGAATCCACTTTGAGACAAGAGGCGGTGCATTCCATCTTGGTGATAGTGATCATGACAATGACGTGAAGCTTCCTTAATGTCGAATGAGCTATTATTACTGCTCTTCATCTATACTTATGCTAGGTCTTGTTATACAATGGTAACAGGTCAATTCTAGGATAGCACTTTGTGGCATCTTGGCTTCTGCATAATAACTTGTTACATTGGCTCACTTGAACAGGGTCATAGGTTGTCGGGAAACGCCAAGATATTAATCAGCCCCTTTCTTATAGGTAATGTCTATTAATAGGATAGAATAAATAAAGTCTGAGAAATGATTCATATAGGAGTCAGGCTAGATTGCATTATCTAAAAGCACTTATATAGGTAATAAAGGGGACGATATATATTCTGTCGTAGAATTCAACCAACAAATAATATGTGTAGCCTCGTTCGTTTCTACTTGTAGGTGTTCATCTATCTTGCGCAGTTATTGGCTATAGCCAAGAATTTATTTGACGCGGCCAAGCTTTCGAATCGCAAAACGCATGTATAGGTACATGTTACATTGGTATCTTCGCTCGAGCAATCAGACCAACTGATATCAGCCTACCCCTGTTGAGGTGAGAAGCCCGTGCTTTTGGCTGTATCTTAGACCCACTAGATACTGTTTTCTAAGTACAAAGGTACAAAGACATCCTAATTTGGCAGCCTCTAATTGGCTTATTTGCTATATTCTACTCCACTTATTTTTACAGTATCTTATAACTAGAATAACTTTTTTAATACTAGCTAAAAAACTAAAAAGAATATATCTTATTTTTTATTGAATTCTGCTGTATTTTTTGATACTAGATGCACTTGTTTGCGACCGTTAGTTGAAAAGTTATTTGGATTGTAAGATTAGGTGGTACAGTAGGCCTATACTTAGTCAATTGTACCGATATACCAGCCAGTGCACGGGCTTCTCACCTCAACAGGGGTAGGCTGATATCAGTTGGTCTGCATACTCTCTTCGCTCCGGCGCCTTTAAGATAGGCAGTATAGGTACTCAGTAGGTAGGTAGGTAGGTACCTGTACCTGCATCTAAAAATACCCATCACGATGCCTGCATATACATACCATGCTCTGAGTAGGTAGTAAGCAAGAATAATAAAACAACAGTAACAGCAAAAGGTACCTAATCAGCCATCAGGCGGGATTTGATCGGCATCGTAGATAAACTGCCGAACAATATCCACGATAGCCTCGTCCGTCTCAGTCAGAAACCCCCCAACAGGCTCCCCCAAGGCGGTCTTGAGCCCGGGCGCCTCGGCATCCTTTCTCCCTGACGGCCGCCTCCGTCTCTTCTAAACACCTCGGCCAGCGACGGGCCCCGCGCGAGGTCGTCGGTGAGCAGCCTCACGAGCTTATTATGCCACTGGAGTCAATAACGTCCACTGAGGATAAAAATTACTCGGGGTTTCGGGAGCTTGCAGGAGTACCAAGAGCATCAAATGCCTGATTAAACAATTTATGGCCTCTCAGACATGCCAAAAGGGGAAGGGGGGGTGATAAAAGACTCGACTAACTAGATGGTGCAGCTCCGGGTCGATGAGCGCGTTCTCCCTCGGTGCGGGTCCACGTCTCCCGGGTTCGGTCCTCTCGTCTGTCCTTCCATCGATACGTGATTGACTCGTCGAGCAGCTTGAATAGGCCGTCTCGACTGCTGCTGAGACAGGAGATTCGCGGGCAGGACTGAGTTTGAGAGTTAGTTAGCTGGCTACCTATCTCGTCCATTCCTCACGTTCCTTCGGGGGAGGAAGAAAGGAAGGAATTACCCTCGCGGCGTTGAAGAGAATTCGCCCTTCTTGCGTATTCCTCTGGCTTCTCGAACTTGTGTCTAATAACAAATTAGTTCGGGATGTGAGTAGGGAGAGCGCTAACGTATCTATCATGAGCTTTCAGGTGTGATGCATATATATACATATATATATACGTATCGTGAACTTACTTCCCTACTTCCTCGGGTTTAACTAATTCTCTTTAGCTAAAATCGATGAGCTATACACACACCGGATTAGGTCTTTGGCGAGCGTCACCTCTCGAGTCCGGGTCGAGTGACAATTAACCGTAGGAGTGAGTACTTGATCACTACTTTCCGGTCTTCCATACCATTGGACCCCTTCTCCGAGAGTATCAGGGCACCTCCGTGATGGCCCAGACCCGCGAAACCCTCGAAAGTGTATTTTGGATTAGGCGTAAAGTAGCCGGCTACCGCTAGGCCGAGCTGGTGTTGTTCACTACTCCGTTCAACAGTATCAATGCACAAATATACATATGAAGAACTTAGCACATACTGGACTAACGAGCCTCAAAGTGTCAGCACGTGAATGACCTGTGGCCTAAGTTATTAACAACACTGAAATGAAAATTTCAGAGGCCGTCCAATGACCATCATATTCGTGGTAGTATCGTCAAGACTCTTTATTTGTGCTTAGCCTTTTATGGCCTGACTGGGTTGGCATCAGCATCGCCAGACTTGAACAAATGGCAAAATGCTTCCGCCCATCCGTGGTTAACACGTAGGCTCGAGTGTAAAGAAGAGACGGATGTCCACATCCCAGAAAATGCAGCTATAAATAGGCCCGTAACTGAAGAACAGGTAATATGGGATTGTTGTTAGCGGCGATAGGTAGTTGTATACCTTCACATCTCTGGTGCAGTGAAGCCAAGGGCATAGTTTATCATATATAAATACAATCCAGGTTCTCTACTTAGGTAAACCAAATTATTCATGTTTGCCTAATTTCAAGTAGCAGTATGTCAATTCGAAGTGCTCTATCAATACTATTAATGTGGATTGTAAAGGGTTGTAAGTGTAGCGAACCACGCCTAATCCCAGCCCAGTTCTTTCAACTGTCTAAACTTCTCGGAGTGGCTATCCGACACACTTGGCTTCGTCTCATTGAGAGCCCTCTGCCAATCTTCTGGCAAAAGTGACGCGCTTTCGTGTCCGCCGTAGCGATTCATCCTTTTCATAGCGGCTTTGGCCGCTGCGCTGTGCAGGTTATCTATGTCGGCACCGCTGAAGCCGTCACATCGTCTATCGCGGGCCACGGCCTCCAGAACATCGAAATTGCTATACGATGGCATCACGCGTCGGATGCGGGTTTTGAGGATTTCTACGCGGCCGTCCGCGGTTGGTAAGTCGATGAAGATGTTGGTACCCAGTCGACCGGGCCGTAGGATGGCGGGGTCAATTATGTCTGGTCTGTTGGTAGCCCCGATCACATACACCCCTGAACGACTGTTCATGCCGTCCAACTCCGTCAAGAGCTGGTTTACGACCCGCGCGCTTGAATCGGTGCCGTTCGTGTCTCGTCGTGGCACCAGAGCGTCCAATTCATCGAAGAATACAATGCAGGGGGCAGACGCACGAGCGCGGCTGAAGACTTGGCGTACCGAGCGTTCTGATTCACCGACGTACTTGTTGAGTAGCTCTGGACCTTTAACCGAGATGAAATTCGCTTTGGACTCGTTAGCAACGGCCTTGGCGAGCAAGGTCTTGCCGCAGCCGGGAGGTCCCCAAAGGAGCACGCCTGAAGGGCCGTCGATGCCAAGAGCCTTAAACTTCTCGGGGTGATGGATAGGCTCTACGATGGATAATATAAGCTCTTCTCGTACACCGCTGAGAGCGCCAATATGAGACCAAGTAGTATCGGGGATCGTTGAGAAGCCTTCACGTTTCGAAGAAGGCTGCACCTCTTTGACGGCCTCTAGGAAATGACGCATCGTCAAGGTATACTTATCCTCAGGTATAGCATTCAGAGGCGCTGCTAGAATGGCGTAATGTAGCTTGATGATGGGCGGGTCTTGTGCCTCAGAGTCGACCTCCATAGCGAGAGATGAAGACGCCTCTGCGATTTCAGACATCAACTCCGTAGCCAGATCATTCTGCGCTACAGATATTAGGTCTTCCAGATCTGCCCCGACAAAACCCGGTGTCCTTTTGGCTAAAACTTTGCAGTCAACGTCGTCAGCAAGTGGTATCTTGCTTAACATCTTGCGTAGTATGGCCTCGCGAGCCCCCTCATTGGGAATTCCTAGACCAATCTCGTAGTTGAATCTGCCTGCTCTTCGTAGCGCTGGGTCGATACTGTCTGGTCGATTTGTAGCGGCAAGCGTGACGACGAGCCTGCCGCCCATCTTCTGGGGATCGCAGTCGTCCATGCAGGTCAACATTTGTGCGACTATTCGCTTCTCCATCTCCCTTTGCGCGTTTTCTCTCTTGCCCATGATAGCATCGATCTCGTCGATAAATATCAAACAGGGCGCGAGCTTTTTAGCCTCGTCATAGAGCTCCCTGATTTTCTTCTCCGACTCTCCAGACATACCGGCGACGAGCGAGGGGGCAGACACGGGGATGAAGGCTACCCCTAGTGATGCGGCATACGCTTTCGCTAACATGGTCTTTCCGCAGCCCGGGGGGCCATGGATTAACACGCCGCGAGCGGGTTTCACGAGACCTTTTTCGCATGCTTCAGGTGCATGCATCGGCCAAGTGATGGATTTGACCAGAATCTTTATGGCTTCATCCATACCGCCAAGATCTCTCAGGGAAGCATCCGTCGGGGGTGTGCGGTCTTCCCTCTCCTTACGCTCAGCTCTGCGTTTCTTAGTTCTAGGCTCTCCATTGGGTTGCCTTTCCACCTCCACGCTGGCTTGTAGCTCGGGTGTTACCATCTCGGCGGGCTGTTCTTTAGGGATATTCCAAGACTTTGTAATCTGTCTGTTTAGCAAGTAGTGATGACGTTCCTTTTTAGCCAGGAAGTCAGCGGGGAGGTGACAATCACATCGAGGCCGCAGCGGTGGAATTTATGCCTTACCTTTGACTTTGGTGAAGGTACAGCCATCGCCTCCTCGATCTCTGCCTCTTCGTCGACTTCTTGCTTTTCCTCTCGGCGGAGGCGAAGAACTCTATCTATCGAATCCTCGAGTGGGCGCTTCTTCTGACGAGCCAGGCTTGAGTTTGATTGTTTTATAGCGTCGTATACACCTGAGACTGTAAATCTAGGGGGCTTCTTGTCGTCGGCATGCTGGTCCTCGAATTTCCGGATAATCTGGTAGACATCTCGATCAAGGCCATGTAGTATCCGCGGAGGCATTATGATGAGAAGATCCAAGGTCTCTCACGATTGGCTTATGAAAGACGCCCCAAGCGCCAAGGTATTAGAGTTAATTTTCAAATTTTTATAGCGGAACTGTATCCGTGTGCTTTTGAGCTGTATAGGCAATTAAGTATTGTCGTATGTCTGATCTCTTGAGCTTCTGATTGTGGGTTTCTTCTAAATTGTGACTGAGACGAGACGGTATATTTTTTGCCGTTGGCCTGTCAGAAGTGTCTGCTGCATTGAAAAATAAAGTGGGACCAAGAAGGGCCTTATAACTGCATCCGTAGGTACACAACAGGTACCTACCTGCCTAGAAAACCTGCGACGGTTGCATGTGATGCCCGCGAAAGTGCTCCTAGTAGCGACATGAAAATACCACCAACACTACTAACCTAGTAGTAATTTACCTTAGAGCCTAAGAATCGAATAAAGTGCCCCCTCGGCGACTCCTGGCCCCAAATAGTACCTAGGTAAGGTACATCTCCTGTACATGTACCTAGTATAAGTAGGTGCCCCGCGACTTTAAAGCTACCTAATGTAGGTATATGTAAGTGCCTAGGACAGCGGGGGCCTGGCCGCACGCGCCCGTGACATCTACAAGGTATGCAACGTTGCTACATACACTCAATAGAACGATAATACAATGCTCGGATAATGTACCTACACCATGACCATCTCTATCATCCGTAGTCCAAGGGGTTCCCAAAACAAGGAGCTCGAAATCGTAGTACTTTAGATATGCGAATATAAGTTATATTTGTACTCCGGATTAAAGGATGCAAAATGAAGTGGGAGTTTTGGTACATATGTATAAAACTGCATCCCTTGATTATTAGTTAAAGGGGATAAGCTAACTACATCTATTAACTGAATAGGATGGGTTGAATTGTGCAGTAATTGCTCCTCCAACAACTTTGAAGGTCAAGATTCCTACTTTAGGATGGAACGTCCGCTGTAGTTAGATACCTACCTTACTACCTTACTAATGATTACAGATAGGCAGTTATTCAGTACCTAGACTCGGCGAGCATAATTCATCTCTTCTCTTACGGGACTTCGGATGATGTCATCCTCCAACAAAACGTAATAGCATAATACTACTAATCCTTGACTCTACGATTCCCTCCATCTTGGCTCCGAAGTCCGAGTAATCTCTGTATGCGCCGTAATGCCCGATTCATAGTTGGAGGGTTCATATTTATTGCTATATCCGGCCGCTGTGACTTCCCCGCGGTCTCCCTGCCAGGGCAGACCCTTGCCCCTGGATTTCTTCGTGAAGGAGTTGCGTGTCGAGTCGGACAGTTCCAGATCTTGGTCGGGCGTCTTGCGCGTCTGGTCGACGGAGAGAAGCATCCACCTCCCCGGCAATATCTTGTTCAAGATAGATACGAGCCAGCCGCGACATTCCTCTAGCACCGGGGCCAGTGTCGGCAGGCAGCATACTATCATGGCAACATTGGCCTCGATCTCGGACCAGAGGATGAACAAGGTGAAGTCGGCGATGAAATCCGGGTTGTCGCGCTTATCATAGGACGTCACGAGATAGTAAAAGAGACGCGCAATACCGGCACCGATTGTGCTATGCTACGATTAGACGTTCCGTTCAAAACTTCAACAATGTAATTAGTGCAGGGGCAAACTAACAACAAACCAACGCCGAAAATGGCAGTGACGCCAACTTTCTTTCGAATCGGCATGGCGAGATTCCAGATGATTGGAATTGGCATGAACAGAATGAGGAAATCGGTCACCAAGTCCAACGTTGAATAAATAGTGAGCAGAGTGAGGACGCTGACACACTCCGTAAGTTGGATTCCAATCGGAGCCCAGTTCAAGTCCCAACGTAGTCCACACTGAAAGACCGTGATGAAGATGAAGGCTATGGACCAGGCGCTGACCAAGATAACTACACACAAGAGTCAGTAACTGTCGTGTCGATGTGTGATCCGATGGCGTGTGTGGATCTGTACAGCGAGGAATCGCCCTCCTGTCTAGAACGAGACCGAAATAGAAATTCTAGAGGACGCTTACTCGAAAACCAGATGAATATGAGGGTTTTTCTGGACTGCCCAAATATCCTCTTCCAGAGAAACAAGAGGGACAGCTTAATGAGTCCGAACACAAGTTTTTCGGTTATTTGAAAAGCATATTTGTACTTTTGCACGAGGTGTTCTAGAGGTGAGGTGACCGGCCAGTTGTCAACGACCACAGAATGACCCGTGATAGCTCCTTGGATAGTAGCACCGAGGAAGATTCCATTCAGCGCGAGGACGAAGATCTATCATACGACGAGTTAATCGTAGCTTCTTAGAGCCGCGGCGAGGGGGCTGTGGCACACCTACCAGCGATACTAAAGCCAGCCAGTCGTCCACACCCAGACCGAGTCCAGTCAAGCGCCTAGCATAGAACCTCGACACAGTAACTACGACATCCAACAATGAGAAAATCGATGCCATGACGATGAGCCCGGCCCGGTCATCGACCTGCCTCAGATGGACCGAGAATCCCGTCTGATCGTCGGTCGCGTCCTCCATGATCCGAATAGTTCTGTGCGCTATCAAGAGACTTCACAGATGTCACGGAGTATATATACCGTTAGTACCTGGCAAGGTATTAACGGCGTCGTTTTTACCGCAACAACAGATGAAAATAAATAAGGCTTTGGAAGGGACGTTTAAGACACCGAAAACATGGTAGTGGGCTTTGTCGCGGGTATAGGAGCCGTTACTGCAAGACACAGTCGAAGCGTCTTTTCAATTACTGTGACTGGACTTGGTACATTATTATGTAACCCTAGAAGACATTCACTGTGAGTGTATGTCGCAGATGACTGTCCATAGTGCACAGGTTGACTGCACTAAGTTGCTAAGTATGGCCCATGGGATTCTGCTGCAATGATACCTAGTATCAGGGCACACTGGCATATCGTAGAATCCATTGGTCAAGTCACCACCCTGTGTGTAGTTCCCTGCGCACAGCAGTGGCAATACTCGGTCGGGCCCCATACATGTGGCTTACTTTGCCAGGATTTTGTAGCATATCAGCGGGTGCATCGGCCCAATCGAGCAAATCATCAAGCTTATCTACCGCACCATGATTCCTCAAGCGTAGGTGCGGTAAAGCGAGTATAATTGGGTTGCATTGTCCTACCCCAAAAGATGAGCTGACGGCCAGCGTAGTAGCCGAGCCCTGGCTCTGTCAGTCCGAAGGATCAGTTTTCTTTCGTGTTGTGCCAGTTTAGGACAGTGTTCGACGTATCTTTTGGGTAGCAGATTCTCAATCCTCCCTCTATATGGCGGAATTACTTGATAGCAAGGAGCATGACGGCCTGCTCGAAGGCAAAGAGACCGGCCGGGACGATGAATGCTACGACACGCCGCACGTTTCAGCCCCTGTCAAGAAAATCAAGATACTTATAGGACTTTTATCGGTTTCATGTCTACTCAATCTGATACTCGTCGTGGCGTTCTTCTTTTCAAGCCGGAGCGCCGAGCCACTATCTAGATACGCAAAACTGCGGCGTACTCGAGAGGAACCGTACGTCTTCGTGTCGCATTACACCTCAGATAACCAAACGCTCCAAGAGCAGCTATGGCATGACATAAATGTCGACGCCGGATATGTCGCGCTTCCAGATGACTGGGCTGCTCAACATGGCCTTCGCAGAGCCCAACGGTTCCCCTGGGACCAAGATAAGGGATTATACATCCTTCACGGCTACCACAATCTGCATTGCGTGAAGAGAATATACCTTTCAATTACAGAGTACCGGCGTGGCGATCCGCAGACTGTCTCATGGCATCACATCAACCACTGCCTAGATGCGTTGCGGCGGCAGATCATATGTGATGCCGACGACACGCCGCGGGTTACGGACCGACGGTTGGAAGTTGTCAGCGGCCTTCTACAACACCGACAGTGTCGTCGATGGGCGGACCTGGAGGACTTTGCAAAGCGTCACACGGCTTGCTATAAGCATCCCGAAAACCCTGAGACCGACCCGCTGCCCAATATTGAGAGATTCAAGCACTGTCCTCCCGGTAGCGGTTATGCGTATAGGGATGACTACATCCCATCTGATGAGTTCATGGTTGGGCTGCCTGAGGAGTCCATCGAGGTCTAAGGAATGAGAGTCCAGTGTCGGTTGTCCTATCCTCGCGGTAGAGTTCTAATTACAATGTCAAGACCACCAATGTCATACCTCATTATATTTTAACGGCAGCATGGTCGAAGCGATGAGGTACTATTTTGCATCAGATACTTGTGGGATAAGGGGCTGCATTTCAAGTGTGGTCTACTATAGACAAGCACTTGATTCACACCAAAGTGTCACGAAGACGCCCTTAATGTTGAAAAAGTAATAAACATGATCTTTACTATCACAACTAGATTAGTACATTAATTATTCTTGTGCATACCAGTCTTATCTTGCACACTCTCTATACTATAGCCACTGTGACCACACGAAGAACGTTTCATGGTTGGGGTGTGCGGACGCCACCATAACGCCAATTGTCATTTTCTTTTCCCCTCGAAACGTAACATTTCAGCTCAGCTAGCTAGCCTGAAGTCATACCATCCTTCCATCTTGTTCCCTTACGCCCATATACCTGTCGTTCGTGCCCACTGGCTGCATCAAAAAGCCTAAGCCGCTCCAAGATTGTTGCTTTCGCGTTTGAAAGCAACGCTCACATCAAACTCATTATTCTCTCCACGGTCTTGAATATCGACTAAACATCAAATGGTTAAGCGCTAATCTAAGACAAAAGGTGCCTATAGTTAGACGGGACTAGAGAACCTACGGGAAGTTGGGAGAGCAGACGCAAGCGCCACAAGCCCAACTAGCACAGCAGAGATCGTATCAAAACGCATGATTTCTTCGGGACTTTTCGGCAATAAGGGGGGCTGGTGAGTGTTAGAGAGTCCGTGTTTTGAGAGCTATTTATAGCAACAGTATCGATGTAGTTGATGCGATGGCAGTGAGCTAGCTAGGTCACAGACAGGATCCTACAAGATATTCTAGTAGGTTTCATTGATCCTTTTGTGGTCATCTTACTTGCATTTATAAATTTCACTTCGTGGAGATACACGTCTCCGGGAACATTGTATTCGATTTGGGTGCGATGGTGCGGGGATATTTGGAATGGACTGACGTTTACGATGTTGTACCAGATGCAGGCAGCGCCATTCATCGAAGCAGCCATTAGGAAGTTGGTCCGCCAGGATGTTATTGATAAAACTCAACCGAAAAGAAATACCAATGGGCAACAGCAATTACCAATCGGATGCAACGCCGCGAGCAAGGGCCTAGTACTACCTGAATGTATTGGAAACGCGTGTTAAGCGATGCATGATAAGCTGCCTTGCGTAGCAGACCGGGAGTCACACGATCATATTTATTGAATCTGCCGCGCGGACATGACACGACTAATGATACCCTATTATCTGTAGCGATAGAGCGCTTGCCGGAGCCCGGTTTCTTTTGAGCCATTTTGAAGGCGACGATACAATTCTTGCAGAACCAATAAGCCGGACGTGGTAACGCCTGATAGGCGGGAGGTCCATATGCAAATGTTGCATAAACGCATGTTCAAGCTAGGGGATTTCTCATTAACTAATACAGCCTCGAAGTTTCTGAATGCAAATGAGAACGAGTTAAGCTGAACGGCTGGAAGCAAAGGGGCGTTCTAGTTCACGTACAGCATGTCTCCTGGGACATTACATGGGCAAAGCGTAGTGTCTGCGCAGAGATTTCGAGAAAACAGAGACAGTTATGAACCGCTTCCAGGCAGGCTGAGCGACGGAGACCTCGAAGAGGCGGCCGATATTAGGCGGTCAGGTAACCCCGACCAGAACCCAAGCCAGCGGAAGCATTACCGGAGACTCCCCTTCTTTACCTGGTTGGTGATATCAACGCTCGCAGGCTTCGTGGTTGGCGTCTCTGTTACGGTTGGCGCTCGTGGTATTAGCCAGAAAGACAGCAGTGCGTGGGAAATCGGAGGAGCACGACGAATACCTCTCCCGACCATTCAACGGGCTTTCACGTACTCTTCACCGTTTTCTCAGGAGCCGCCTCGCGGGAAGAGTTCGGGGGCAGAATCAGAGCCTATCTGGGACACCTTGGTACCAGGTACGTCACTCTCGGTATTTGGGGTGTCTAACAAGCTGATGAAGACATCTTCGGTAGATGGGCTTGGGTACTTCAGAGACCGAAGCCTGGCGCCGAATATCGCGATACCTACTGTGATACACCAGCTTCATTGCCTGTACGTCATACGCCGCGCTTACTACTCGCGGTCGGCGGCGCTTCAGGAGTTCGACTTTGGCAAGGACCGGGGCCTTCACATCCCGCATTGTTTTGATTATCTTCAGCAGGGAATCACCTGTTCGGCAGACACAACGGTAGAGGATGCCATCGAAGTTGCCAATCCGGACGGGTTTCCGGGCAGCGGCTTCGTTCGCAAGTGTCGGGACTACGAGGCATTGAAGAAATTCTTATCGGAGCGCAAGGCATTCAATGCCACCGGATTCCTGGCCCACGGCCTTGATCATGGCGTTGCTCATATAGATATATAAGTTAAACTGTGACGTATCCGCCGAGTTTTGAAATGCACATATCCCTCTATCGTGCTCTCGACGTACCTATTGTTGTTTCCTTGCGGGGAACGAAGTATAGGGGCTAGATCTGGGAGCCCTGGCCTGCTTCATTAGAAAATGCATATTCAGCCCCAATGCGACGTATGAAGGATGCCATGTGCAGCCTGTGATATTGGTAGGGTAAGCTGCATGTAAGGGATAAAGGATTATATGATACGACTTACGAAGTACCTATCTGTTATTCCTGGTAGTATGCAGTATTTACTGCTCAAAGACAACCGACAACTTCCATGTCCCCCGCCTCCCCGCCTCCTGACCCGACACGACAACTTGTCTTCTCCCATCGTCTACTAGCTAGCGCACCCACCTACAATGTCTCGGCTGCTAAGTCCTGGCTTAGCACTAGGTCACGATATTCCCTTGCTAATCTACGGGACGGCATGGAAAGACGACAAGACCACCGCACTCGTTGCCACCGCGTTAGAGCGCGGTTTCAAGGGCATTGACACAGCAAACCACCCTACTGGGTACGACGAGCGCCGGGCGGGCGAGGGCATTGCAGCTGCATTAGCATCGGGGATCAAGCGCGAGAATCTGTTTGCAGGTGTCCCGAGTCTCATGTACTTTATGCAAAACGCCAGAGAGAACGGGTTGCTGACTATGGTATTCAATGCGCACAGGTGCAATCGAAGTTCTCGCCAGTATTCACACACGATCCTGCGAAAGTGCCCTACGATGTATCCCAAAATATCGCGGCTCAGGTGAAGCAGTCAGTCGAGCAGACGTTTGACAACTTGCAGCTTGACTATATCGATGCGCTGCTGCTCCACGCTCCGTACCCGGACGCAAAGGACACAGAAGCTGCCTGGGCGGTGCTCGAGAGCTATGTACCGGACAGGATTCGCTTCCTGGGTGTGTCGAATACAACGCTGGCTCAACTGCAGGGGCTCTACGAGTTCGCGACCATCAAGCCGGTCATAGTCCAGAATCGGTTCTATAGGGAGACTCAATACGACTCGGACATCCGATCCTTCTGCAAGGACCACGGCATCGTCTATCAGGCATTTTGGATGCTGAAGAACAACCCCGACGTCCTCGAGTCGGATGTGGTTGAGTCGGTAGCGCATAGGTTCGGTGTAGAGAAGGAGGTCGCCTTCTACTTGTTAATCCTGTCTCTCGGAGACACACAAGTTCTCGACGGCACCACGAAGACGGAAAGAATGGAAGCCGACTTGAAGGCGGTCGCCGACATCCTCGAGGAGGAGGAAAAGGTCAAGGGGCTGCAGCCATTGGTCGTAGCCTTTAAAAGACTGCTGTGGAAGCTGGCATGCGAGTATAAAGGCCCGCCCCCGATGCTGAGCAGCGACAGACCATGAACGAGTGTTCAAGTTACTCGGATAGGGCTCTAGGTGTTCTGTATATATACCCTGAATCCAAGTACCTAAGGTATTACTAGTAGGTATGTACTTTGTAATATGCCGGTACAATTTATACAGACATCATGCATCCACTTTGACCCTGCCAAGGAGTGACTGCTGCTAAAGTTGGGCCCTGGGCTTCACGGGTGGCGGGTCCTGATTCCAGTCTTGGAACTTGCGTCATACACTATCTTATCGATAAGGCTTGCGCTTTCGCTATTGAACCTACTACCTACCTGGACAGCTACTAGGTAACCAAGGTGAACTTAGCTCCCGGGTCTATAACATATCGGAACAACGCTACCATCCCACCAGGCAAGATCCACTGATAACAGCTCACGAGACCCCGAACGACAAGAGAAGCCCAATCACTGCTACATTCTACAAGAATATCAAAAGACTCACTCGATTTCCAGAAGCTCCCAGTTTCATCAAAGCCCAAGGACAAGACATCCGCTCGGACGATGCGCCTGGCGGAGTCCGTAACGGATTCCAGGGCGAGGTGAAAGAAAGACGCCAGTCCAGTCGAGTCTCGAGCTCCCAATACATATCTATATATACAACGAAGCCAGAAGAGAATCAAGGAAAGAAAGGACGAGATGGGGAATAGCAACAGCCGTATAACGGCCCAAGACAAGTGTGTCATCCCTCCCTCCCGTCCATCTATCCATCTCCAACAACTAATCCCGAGAAACCCCCCCTAACCCTAAAACACAGGGCCATCCTCGACCTGAAGCTCCAGCGCGACAAGCTCCACCAGTACCAGCGCCGCATCGTCATCCTGACGGACAAGGAGACGGACGTCGCGCGCCAGATGCTCGCGGCCGGCGACAAGAAGCGCGCCCTCCTCGCGCTGCGGCGGAAGAAGTACCAGGAGCAGCTGCTCGCCAAGACGGACGCCCAGCTGGCCCAGCTCGAGCAGCTCACCCGCAACGTCGAGTTCGCCCTCATACAGAAGGACGTCGTCTTCGGCCTGCAGCAGGGCACGCGCGTGCTCAGGGAGATCCACGCCGAGATGGGCGGCATCGATCACGTCGAGAAGCTCATGGGCGAGACGGCGGATGCCATTGCGTACCAGAAGGTAAGAATAAGAAGAGAGAGGAGCTTGTTCGGAGGAGCTTATTCAAAGGCGCAAAGAATTAGTGGGAGGAAACTGACACCCTTGCTCCTCCGACCCCCCAACCCCCAATCTTGGTAAATATGCCATATAATATGCTAACCACACGTGTCTCTCGGTCATACAGGAAGTCAGCGAGATGCTCGGCGGCCGCATCACGAACCAAGACGAAGACGAGGTCGAGGACGAGCTGGCGGCCCTCGAGCGCGAGATTAACGAGCCCGGCCCTTTGCCCGTCGCCCCCAAGACGGAGCCACAGGTAGAAAGATCACAAGAACAGCCGGAAAGGCAAGCGGAAAGGCGGCCAGAAAGACAAGCAATGCTTTCCTCGTAAGACAGCGTCTGGATTGGGTTTTATTGAACTTTGGAGCGTGGAGTAATAACGCATGAAGAAGTATGGCGCTTGCATGGTTTTGGTTACATGAGTTATATAGAATATTATTGCATAGGTAAGCGCCAATTGATAATACACAACACGATTGATTGAGGAAAGGAGAAGTCAACAAGGCTCGTCACAACCAGACGACGTTAAGGCTTCAGAATCTAGCGAAGCCCCATGTCAAGTTGGTGCGATGCGATATTCCTTTCCTGTCCAAGCATGTAGGGCCCTTCTAGGACACTCTTATTTGTACTCATTCAAGTATATATATACAGTACCGAACAAGACCAAGGCATCAGAACCGAGTCCTATGTTCATTCTTTCATATATTCCGTTTTAGAAAAGCCTGCTCTTCATTTGCGAAGATAGCTTGCACATGCTCCCTTCCGGAAAAGTACCTGAAAACACCGGTTCATGCATCTATACTCGAGGAGAGACCAGACCGTGCCGAACATTGGGGTATCATGGTGAAAATGACCAATTCCAAGAAACCATCCGTTCCATGCTTCAGAGGACCTTAAACGCCAGACAAACTTCTATCTTTTTGTTTCCATAACACCTTGTAATGAATGGGTTATGCGCTTTGGGTAGGCAGATATCCATATAAACACTTCTTCCACTCTGACATATCAAACCGTCATTAGTGATGCTTTTACTCCACATATATCATATCATGGCGATCGGGCATCCGCCGATGTGTTGGCGGGCCGCGGATCTCGACATAGCTGCTTCGAGCAGGGTATACCGGAAATGGCTGTTGAGGCACCCATTCACATTCTCCGCCAGCTGACCTAGCAAAATCGGGCCTGACCTCTCGGTAGATGATATGGTCCCTAGGTTGTTGCTGCACAGCTTCCTGGGAAATTCCGGCTTCGGGATATAGTCGATGGCTATGTTGATGTGACCCTACAAATCTAAACTGTTGTCAGTGGACTTTGCCGCTGGATGCTTCGTTGTATACAGAAATTATATCTGCATCATGTGTACGGTTTTCTTACCTTTCTAGTCTCGGTGCGCTCAATAGTGGTGCTTGTGTTTCCCTGGACGTAGCACTGGGTCGTACTAATGGGATGCGCTCTATCTCGTTGACATGAGATACATCCTGGGTATCATACTGTCTATATCGTTCAAGGGGACGCGGTTCGAGTTGCGACAGCATATCCGGAGATACCGGACGTTGAGTTTCCTCATAGGTGGACTGTCCTGAATGAATAACGCGACGGTTACCGGGCTCCTTTCTAACGCGGCCGGTAGACTCATCGACATAAATGACCCTCGAAAGATCTCGAATGTGGGGGTTATGATTGGCGGCTCCTCTTGGGGAACCGGTCCGATATATTCCATGAGCAGGAGACCCTCGCACCTCGACAACGCGACGAGGCTCATAATTATCTCTGTCGATAACAATGGGATTGGCCCTCGACCTAAGAGGGGCTTCAACTCGATCGACTGGATATACCTGACGGGTAGACACTCCTGAATTGTTCTGATATGCTTCGCGATCTGGAACTCTCGGATCCATCGGGGCTCGATCATTTCCAGCAACGTGAATTGGATGAGTTCTTAGTATATTAGAGCCAACGTCGGGCCGGATTTCTCGGATTTCCTGACCGGGTGCTGTCCGTGGAATATTTTGGTACACTGCAACCTCTGGGCCCGATGGGTGGTGCTGTCCTGCATGATATTCAAAATGCGGGCGTTGCAAAGTACCATCCTGACTTCGAGGAGCTACACGCACGTATGAAGAATCAGCAGACCTTTGGAAATCCTCAGGGAAATAGGTTATAACGCGGCGGCGCTTTGCAGCAACCTCGTCAGCGTCAGCTACCGCAGCTGGAGATCGAGGGTGTGAGCCAGGCATAGTACGCTCTGCAACGGTACGAGAAATAACACGAGGGACTTCTGTAGAGTGTTGTGTCTCACAGTGCACCATTTGGGACGTGTCCTGCAACACCCGTGTACCATCAGGTGACCTAGGTTCAATTGATGGCAGTAGCAAATCCTGCAAACCTAGCCTTACTGGTGATAGAGGAGGCAACGGACGCGTGTGACTATAATTTGTTGAATATGGCCCAACTTTGGGCCGTTGAGCATCTGGCACGCGAATGAATTGCTCTGTGCCTCCATGGATGTGAGCGTTGAAAGAAGCATGAGGCATTCCTGCCGTTCTGTCTGGACTAACGTCGCTATGAGGACCAGGTATCCTGTGAATGTCGGTGTGTCTGTAAGAAGTCCTAGGAACGTACATCTCATGCGCGATCGCGCCGGGAGTTGTAGGGAGCGTATTTACTAGGTGAGCTGAACCTTGACGTCTAACAACCTCTGTGGGTGTAGCTACAAATCTAGGTGTACTCTCTTGGCGACTGTTCTGGTTGGAAGAGCTTGCGAGAGCTTCAGCAGCAGCAGCATATCGCTTGAATCGTTGCTGAGTCTTGCGAGTTGTCTTCCTTTCGGCTGTCATGGGCCTGCGCAGCCTAGACGGCGTGCGAGGACCTGTGAGAGCGGGGCTACTTATGCGGCTGTCCACAGCATATTGGTAGTTGGGGGCACGGGAGAGTCGCGATACTTCCCTGTTTGAGATCGATATCGCCGCAGATCTTGTCCGAGGAGGATATATAGGTGCATTATTCGCGATACTTTCCTCATCCTCGGAGTCGGTTTCGGTATCAGAAATTTCAATGACCTCTCGAAGAATTTCGTCCAGCTGATCACGGCCAGTCTCTTCATCTCCTCGCCACTTGACGATGATATCCAAGCATGGCTTTTCTACAGCTTTCCGGGCATTAGCCCAGTCTGATTCTTTGAGCAATTCATCATAGCGCGTGTGAGTATGTCTAATGTGAGCAAGAGCCGCAAGTTGCACTCGGCGTGCCAGTGTTATGTCCTTGGCCATACCAACTTTGATTTCGCCATTGAACTTGCCATCCTAACGTAGGGAGATGAGGTTAGTGTCTCGCACGAACGAGCTGAAAATGGTGTCGAGCGCATACTTTCTTAAAGGCGTGGTCGATGATCTCTTGGCGGTCAGTATTTGGAATTCTTGGGAAAAGATCTCTGAGGACGGCGTCAGCCTCCTGGTCAATCTCCCGCTGGGAGCTCGGTATAGGCTCTGGCTTTCCGGGTTCGTGCATGTAGGCGGCTTGGTCATAGTGGCCTCTCTGGTACAGAGCCTTGCGAGCCTCGTCTACGATAGAATGTCGAAAATGATATCCTAATCGATTCATATGATGATCGAGCTTTAACGTATCCTTTGAGTTCTGACCAGTGCTGTTAGCGATCTTGCGCTAGAGAGACGAAGGGAGATGTAGTCCTCACAGAAACAATGAAGAACATGGCGTCTCTATTGCGTGATTGTTCCTTGCATTCTTGCGACAACTCGGGATGTCCGGTGGGAATAAATTCGAAGCCAGGCGGTGGCTCTCGCTTGGTGGTGATCTATTGCTGGTAAGTATTGCGCTCTAAATGACGGCATCGTCCTCGACTATGTGCAACTAAGTACCTCGAACTCCAACTTCTTCTTCTTGTCTGCGTTCTCGACTGCTTCATAGTAGGACTTATGCTTCATCTTGGGGGGTGCCTTCAACGGGTTCAGATTGCGCCAGACACGATCGGAATATTGCAAGGCTCTCTCCATCTTGGCACGCCTGGCAGCGGCAGCAACACCATGCGCCGGCGCAGGGGCCTTCTTTTTTTCTTTGGTCATCACGACAGTTGTTCCTAGTCTTACCATGCCAGAAACGGGCTGGGTTGCGAACGATATACCTGTGGGTATATAGAGAGAGAAGACGAGAAGAAGAAAAAACTGCAAGCTACACTGGGACAAACAGCTACGGCATCATGTGTGGATGAATGCGTGCTTTGGGCCAATGGTTGGATATATCCCGGATCCCGGACGTCGGCAGAAGAGGCCAAAGCACCAAAGGTCTTGCCTTGCTGCACCGGAAAACGGATGTTATGGAGACAAAATATCACACGAACAGATATCCCAACGGACGATTGATTGATGAAAGGATCCCGTTCTCGC
Organism: Nemania serpens; assembly: GCA_022578855.1. Classification (NCBI taxonomy): domain Eukaryota; kingdom Fungi; phylum Ascomycota; class Sordariomycetes; order Xylariales; family Xylariaceae; genus Nemania; species Nemania serpens. The sequence goes on from MU396739.1 coordinate 28,721, forward strand.
TTCTAGAGCCGTGGGGCTGGGGATGCTGGGCGCTGGGCGCAGCGCGGGACGAGCAAGTCAGCTGTCGCGCACTCAAGCGTGGCGAAAAAAGGATATGAATCAGAGAGTCAAGAAAGCCCGTGTCCTAAGAGGAAAGACGCAGATGCTCCTTCTCAGAGGCAGCAACAGTGTCTCGCTCTCTAGCCTTGGGGCCCTCTTGGAGAGGAGGTGAGAAATGAACAGCAGGCAGGGCGCGTGTGTGCGTCTTGCTTGTCGTTGTGCCTGAAACCTCGAAATTTCAAGTTGGGTGTTGATGGGTAACAGCCTGAGCTGGGCGGAGACGAGGTAGGCAGGAGGAGGTATATAAACGAAAAGTCAGGTGCATACCAAACCTATTGGAAGTCATCCGTCATTGAAGCTAACCTAAATTAGTGTACTAGGTACCTAAGGTACGGAGTAGTGTACAAGCGGAATCTCCTAAGCCATGGCCGCTTTTAGCCTGAGCCGAGCCGAGATTCCCGCTTTTGTACAAGCCAGACCGTCAGCGGCCCGACACTACTACTATACCTGCCGAACCGCCCATCTCGTTATGAGAATTCTTGCTTCGAGCCTTTTGGAATTCTTCACTGTTCATAAATTCGCTAGTAAATTAAAATAATCTACAAATACTTTAATCTTTAGGTATATCAGGTAGAAAGCAGAGTATTAGTTGTTTAGGTTACGTTAGTTCAGGCAGTAAACTGTTCGTGCTTTACTTCGTACATTCATACTACCTAGGTAGGTATATTCCCTTGCCAAGGATGCCAGTTAATCTTGCCCACAACCTCTATACCTCTAGATATTATGTAAAAACAAAGGCATTGTCACCTTCGCACTAAAAGCCCATTTTAATCTCCCTCTACCTAATATTGGTGATATATTCCCATCCCGAGATCTTTTCTAGATCACTTCGCTAATTACGCAAATTGCTGCCATCAAGCCATCGAAATATGACGAAATCCTTGCCGTTCTTCTTATAGGCAGCGATCGGTTGTATTCGGCCAGGCGAAATGCCAGGAAGTGTAGCTTTGAATCGTCCGGTGTCGATATCGAAGAACGGATCGAAATTATCGGAAGGTTGAACCATCTTGACTGAAACTGGGATGCCCTGCAAACCAGGGGTACTCTGTATCAAGTAATTAGCTAGATGATATAAAAAATATGTAACAATGGTCCTACTATTCCTAATGCCGCGAGACATTGCGAGTCAATATGGGCTGGATGAATCTCCCCATATAAAACTTCCCCAAGAACGCTATTTCGCGCTGGGTTTTTCGCCAAATTTAAGAGAGGCAGTGGTTGTTCGCTGCTGAGTTGATGTCGAAACTTGGTGCTGGTGTCACCGAATACAGGTGCTAAGAACATCCACTGATAAACTGTGAAGAGGAGCAGATTATTATCTTCCCAATCCTTGAATGCGTGGAATTTTTGTGCACCCTCTGCTCCTCCCGCCAATGGATATCCATAATAAGGCTCGATTTCTGAAAAGCCGAGAGGCAACACACTGTCGCTAATGCCATCATTCTTTAAATCTTGCAGCCAGGAAAGTTGTTCTTCTGAGTCTCGGGTCAACATAACAAGAATTAAGAACAAGCGCTTGCTGCTCTTAAGGACCCATGCCGCGAGATCCATATGATATTTTTGCTCGATTGTGGTCTCCTGCAGAGCCAACAGCACGCTCGCTTCTGTTACCAGCTCTTCCAGTTTGTCATTCGGTAGAAAACGCTCGTTTCTCATCGTCCCTCCTTTCTGGTAGTTCATCCTCACATTGCGTGCTAGCTTGAGAAGGCCAGAATATTCGTCGAGGTTCTTGCGAGGGGATACAGCGGAAACGCCTCCTGCAACAGCACCAGGGTTCTTCCTTCGAAGAAAAATCATCCTGCGTGCTCCAACGAGTGAACTGAGAACGTCAGCTGTCGTGACGCAAAGCGCTTCTATATCTTGCTTAGGTGTAGTTGGGTATGTATGGTACAAGTTATGAGCGATGAGCTATTGACTGACTTTGGGATTTTCGAGATATGAGATGATACGAATATCTTACATATGATCCGACCACGAGCGACACATCCCGCTATATAAATACACAGGCAACGGGCATCTGCGGCCGCTGACGTTGCATCATCTGTTTTGTGGTCCGCTGCACTTACTAAGACTCGCTACGCAATGTATGTTTTCCATGTTGATAGCATCCCTCATACTGTATCACATAATGTAATATGTTTTTCTACTTACGCTACTTTGAGCCTTCGTGTAGGCAGTGGCCAAGTGTTGTGGTCAGGTAGGTTAAGTATGGACCATATGGTTCACCACCTCAGGCAGCATAGCCCTCGATGTCTCACTAGCCAGCGCCCCACGAGGCACTTTATTGGGCGCGTGTAAGGCCTACTGGAGGCCTGGCTGGTGCGCCCGTAGGCAAAGGCCCGCAGCAGGACTCGAATAGGGGGCAGAGGCAGCTTACAGAATGAAACAAATCAAATTAAGGCACTAAGTTAGGTACATATACTCCCCTAAGGTAGGTACCTTAGGTACCTCCTTGTGGAAGTGGAAGTCAGGTCACGAGGAAATCCTCTATTGCCGCAGCGCCACCAAACCGCCACCCCTAGATCCGCACGGACTGCAGCTTTGCTACAGGTGGTGGCGGACACTGCTCTGCCATATCTCCAGGGAGGAAGCGCCTAGACATCTGTCTATCGCTCAAATTGCGACAACTGTACTTAAGGTATTGTAAGCCTACTGCTATGGCTTGCGGATTAATTTCAATATTAGGTACTTGTCAATAAGACAAACGGGAATTCATTCAATAAAAATAATAAATCAGGTTTGGTTTTCTTCTCAGTATCTTGGCAGCAGAATTTCAACGTATATGAATACCGAGGTCCTATTGCGATGTACGAAGTAGAATCAATATATTCCCAATGATCCCCACTAGACGGCAGCGTACCTAAGGTTGCAGTGCCAACGAGGAGGTTCTCGGGTTCCAAGGTGAAGAAAGCAATAGTGATTGCGAAACTTAGAATAGACGTCAAAATAACTGCTAGCGACTTTGGTTACTAGTAGCTCTTCCCTATCAAGCAATGCGAGCAATAGTACTATAATAATCAGCCTACCAACGATAGGTAGGAAATGCAAATTGCCTACTAGCGACGCACGACTGTTCATCGCTCTTGGTTAGCGACAATGTAGCTGCGCTCGGTACCCAACCTCTGCCCGATGGCATTGCTCCGCTGCACAAGCTCGTTGTCAAACAAACCAAGAAGGTCTCAGCCCTTGAATAAGCTGCGGTACGATTCCCCAACCTGAAGCCCATGTTCAACAAGAAGTGCCACGAGGGGACTTGACCCTTTCCCATCATCCACCCAAAACGCTGCCATAGATTCTACAAATTGTGTGCCCCACGATTCGTGTAGACGAACTCAAAGGTGCGGAGGAGTTGGCGATGTGTCGTTGAAAGATTTGTCCGGTTCGCTATTTGAGGCGTTTCCGAGGCAATAAGAGGCAGTCCTACTATATTTGTAGAGGAATTCCCTTATGCTCTCTATTTGTTCATCTACGTGTATAACAATGGTCTTCTTAATCAATTGGTCAGGTGATAGATCGTGACTGCGTACAGGAGTCGGAAGTCGACATCACCTGCAACCAATGTTTTGTTGAGCCACGAATGAATTTTTGTTAGGCGCTCTGGTAGTAAGCAAGCTCGTCTAACACGTTATCCCCCTCGATTGCCTCATGTACATCTTGGGCCGATTTCATAGGGAGAGAGTTGGAACTTGGAGCATCTTAGAATGGAGATGGACGTGTCACTACGGTTAAAGATTGGTGGTCTAGGGCAGCTCAACTCTTTACGAGTTTATACCATATCCATTAGAGCATGATAGGGTTCATCATCACGCATCAAGGACTCTGTACAGCCTCAGCGTATCTGGTTCGGCCAGGATTTTCCACGTTGGTTCGCTCGGTCATCGTTAGGTGTGCCGAATGGTAAGCCGCGGCGGTCTGTAGGCTAGCTTGATTCTTCGAGGGGAGGCTAGTGAGAATAGAGAAGAACAAAACAGAACAGTGAAACCAAAGCAATTCAGTAGTTGCATTCGGGATGGTTGTTCTGTAATCATTGCTCGATTCAATTATAGCTTTTGGTACCTGTTTTATGCACCCAAGGGGGAGGTGTAGGTACCTCGGGTACTTCAACACACTGCATCACCAGAAGCCTCAACTTTGATATCGTCTGGGCTGTACACCATTTAGTATGGAGAATTTAAGGTGCAATTTGAAGCGAGCTACCTACTTCTTACTCACCACTCTGCATTCTCATGGTCACCAAATAGTCATCCAGAGTCCTTCTCTTGCCACATGTTCTGGCTTTAAAGATGCCACCCCCGCCCTTTCATATGCATCGATTCCCCCTCCATTGTTCACCCGGCGAATGATGAGTGTGTGGTATTTAACATTTCCAGGATTGCTCCGGACTTTGTCTCTCCCAATAACCACGCATCTCAGGTCATTGATGTCAACATCTTCCTCCTTACTCTCGTCTAGTGTTGTACACATCACTAATTCGTTCTTCGGCAGGTTAAGCTTCCTCGCTTTCCCGCGAAGTGTCATAGCACCTCCATTAGCGTCTGTTACCTCCAAGGACAGGGCAGATGGAGGCTCGAATGGGTTTTTGAAGTCGTCGTCTGTCGCCCAGACGATCTCCTGGAACTTAAGTTCCAGGTACTCAATGGCGCCCACTTTTGAGAACCACGACCAGGTGGGAACACGACGGCGCGTCCCTTGTTCGATACGCGTCATAGGGTGACCGCCAGACCTCCTCCACAAGAGCAACCGTGCGAAGTACGTGGCAAATAAGCCATATTCACCTTGGGTTTTGAATGCTTTGGCTAACCGCTTTTGTAAACCCAGGATTGCCAGGGGGCGATCCCAGTAATGTGTAAAAGCGAGCCTCGAGTATTGCTTATACAGATCCTGAACAAGCATCTGCCGTCCGTCACGGTAATACTCCAAAGCCGAGCTAGGAAATCTGGCGTCTCCAAGAAGAGCAGCCTTCGCACTAAATTGGTAAGATGTATTAATGCCTCCAAACTTCGTTACGTCTGCGTTCATCAAAGTGACTCTTACTTCTTAAGACGGGCGAGTGTTTCGCAATGAACTCCCGCCCCACACTCCCAGTATACTTGTGTTGTAGTATAGAAAATAGTGCGCCTTGAGAGTGCCCTCTCTTGCAGCACCCATCCTCGGCTGTTAAGCTCTCCTAGCTCAACATCGCGATGAAAATTGTCGATATTCTGACAAACATAGAGCCTCCCAATGCTGTCTTTTTCTAGCTGTATACAGGGTCGATGCTTCCGGTTATGGAGAAAGCCTTCCTCTGAAGACTTGGACGAGCCGGCACCAATAGTGCAGTAAGCAAAGCTAAAAACCTGCTCCATTTGGGCCGACTCGTATTCCCAATCTTCTTTGTCATCCTGGATAATGCAGAGCGAATCAATCCAAAGGTATTGGATTCCAATTCCGCGGGTAACTTGGATAGCGTCGCTGAAGGTTTTTGGCAGGCTGCTAAAGTCGATAGACTGCATAAACTGAGTAATATTTTGAGTGGTAGTACATAACGTTTCGGCTTTGCCCCAGCAGTGACTAAGAGCCACGTATAGAGACGGTTTAATACAGCTCGAGTATATCAGTCGTAGGGGGTTTCCAAGCTCAACTAGACGAGTTGGCATAGCGGATACCGGTTTCTCATCCGCTTCCTCGGTATCGGAGCGATGGCATGTCTCGTGAGTTGAGTCGCAGACTTGTATCCATTCCTTCAATAGTAAGAACTGTTCTGGACTGCCGTGATCTGGAAGCCTCGGTAACCCAAGCTGCGCCCCTTGGAAAGTATCAGGGCCTAGGTTACGATAATTAGCGTTAAGCTTCATACATATGGACGGACCTCTATACCTGGATCAATGTAGATGGAAAGTAAATTCGGCCCATTATCAATGCTCACACCCGATCTATTTTGGCGCAAAGAGATCGCCGTGGACGGCCAATACTCTTGTGCATTCAGGGCTTCATGAAGTAGTCCACAGAGGCCACAATCCTGCGAAGATGATTCGAGCTCGCTCCGATTAATTTCGGGGCTGAACAAGTATTCTGGGTTGACTTCATTGCAGTTGGAGCATAAATTAATCGTCCCACACTCGGCAGGGGGCTTAACTGTGTCCCATGAGAGGAAATTGAATAGGCGTCTCGCAAAATCATTATCCGGAATGGACTCCCAAATATCGTCGAGTTTTGTGTGTTCCTGGAAAGCATGTCATTAGTCCTATTGCATGGGTAGGGCCCAGGAGACTTACAAACTAATCAAGTTAATAATGATTCGTAACGATAGTGTGGACGTTGTACTTACCCCCTTAAAAGATCTGCTGTCAGTGATCGGTCGAGTGGCTAGTTAGTTATATACACTACTAACATTCTATCACCGTATTAGTCAACTCGGTTCATACTCTACTTGTCAAGCTGAAAATACTAACGTACTTGATCAGGCAAGTTAATACCAATCTCGCTGAAGAAGTGGGTAGCTCTACTCACTTCCTGTTTGTTCGTCTGTTTTGGTATACCCAAATGCGGACCAGTTGGCATAGTAGGGCTGCGTACGGTAATCTTGATATCTGCTGAACCGGTGGTCGCTGTCATGGGTCGACTCTGAGTATTTATCGACGTAAGCGGTGTGACTTCTGGGGCTGCAACTGTGAGCTTTCCACCCTCGCTGTGGGGTCGGAAATAAGACAATTCGCGTTGTTCGATGTCATTTTGAGGATACTCTAAGCTGGATGTAAGCTTATAACAGGAGGTTTCTTGCTCCTGGTGGATTTCCATCATCCTTTCATGCAGCTTCGATGCAATTTCGCGGTGGGATGGGGAGCTCCTATACTCGTCCGATACGCTGACGATAAGAACCCTGCGTCGCACAAGGTCCAAAAGACTTCGGTAAACATTCCCCTCCCCCAAATGATTCTCCATTGAATCCAGACATGCAGAGACATAAGGAGAAATGTAGTAACTGGTGGCTGAGGTTCTCTCCCAGAATTGGCTTACGTGTAGTCTAAAGTTCTCCACGGCTTTGTAACTATATAGAAGCCAGACGAGCAACTCGATCATAATACATCCCATAGACCAAATGTCGTATTGTCTCGATCGGGGTTTGCCGCTGGCTCTGTCTCTATCCATTTCCGGTGGCTCATATCGGAACGTACCAGAGGGTGTGTTCGTTAATATCCCATCCTGGTTTCGCTGCTTGGTATTGGCCGCCTGATCGTGGAACGTGGAAAGACCCATGTCTGCAATTTTAAGACAGCCTCCTTGGTCGCCGTGAAACCACAAAATGTTTTCGGGCTTCAGGTCACCGTGCCGACCTATTATACGTCAGTATTTCGAGTATAATGGTGGATTGTTCGATGGAGACCATGTTTCAATTCTTGCAGGAAAGCCATAATAGGACGCTCACTAGCTTACATCATTAGCCATGACCGTAACTGGGTGATAGGTGATCTTATATATCACATACCCGTTATTAGCATCTTCGTGCAGGACAACTAGAGCAGAGCAGATACCCACGAGCTGCCCCATGATCCACCGTATATTTGATGGTGTATTGCGATTGTTGTCTCGGTCTTTCCAATACGTCGCAAGATTCCCACCATGAGCCCACGGGAAAAGGAGGCATCGCGCTTCCTCCCCCAAATAATAGGCTGCAATAGGCTTGATGATGTGATCCGAATCGATTGTTTGTACCTTTTTAAGATTTTGCGCCTCTTTGTCAAAGATCTCGCCAAACTCTTTATCATTCTTGGCAGTCTTAATAGCTACAGTGACACTCTCCTATCATGATTTAGTAAATGGTACCTCGCAGTTCGACTGAATGCCACCTTACCACGTTTCCTGATGGAGTATATCTCTTGTCAATGTGTGCCGCGTGGATTTCAGCTTTCCAGACTTCGCCGAAGAATCCACTACTTGATGGGCTGGCCGACTTTTTTAGATATGGTAATGGATGGGATTTGTGCAATTTATGGATGAACTTGTCCGTAGCTCCGAACACCGGCGCAAGTAAAGGCCACTGGAGTGCCTGAAAAAGTTCGAAATCGTTATCTTCCCAGCCGTCAGGTTTGAATACCGGTGTCTCACCCTCACCAATGAAGCAATCTTCTTGGTCAGTGTCACGGTATCAAACCAGCACTAGGTGCACGGGCCACATACAAGGTATATAAGCTAACCAGAGATAACTAAGAGTAGCAGATAGAACTTCTCTCTTTGTGCAATAACAATAAGTCTATACTGGAGTCACCAGCAGTCAGCACTGTGACAGTCAGACGCAACCAATGGCAATGAATCGTCGCTAATTCCATCCCACTCCTTGTTTCTTAGAGATGAAAGCTTCTCCTTGTTATTCTGTGTCATTCGAACCAGAATTAAAAACAAACGCTGGCGCTTGGTCAGAACATCGTTCATGAGTCTCTCCAGTTCAGCTCCTTCTTCTAGCCCAGTCTCCTTAAAGGCTGACGAGACAGCGTCTTTTGTCACCAACTCCTCAAGTTGATCAGCAGGTAGAAACCTATTTTCTGTGCCCACTATCATTTTATTTCTAATCTTTTGTCTGAGATGCATTAGCCACGGGTATGGTACAGTGGCGCTTTTTGGTGCTGGGACTTTGGGGGCCGTGGACGCGTTAGGAAAGATCTCTGGCGGCGGTGGTGGTGGTGGTGCTGGAGACATTGTCGAGGACGTTTTTCTAGAAGTTTTGAGGCACCATCCAAGAGGAGAACAAATAGGCATGTCTAAGGTTGTGATGTGCAATTTGTCACGGACAAACGCGGTGGTTCTCCGAACTAGACACAGCCTGATCACTTATCCTTTAATAGAAACCATAAATGCTCCAAGTCTTATGACAATGTTGTAGTACTATTATAGGAACCCTAGTGAGGCTCTGCTCATGCGGGGCTCTAAGCTTCTCTTGTTCAGGTCCGGCATATTTACCTGAGATAAAACAAGGTGGTCAGCCAAACGTAAACCCTCCCATTGACCGCCCGGCCAGGGTTCCCCGCCAGTTTGCTGAGGCATTGTCTATGAGCCTCGAGTCCGATTGGTATGATGACAATGCATGGTGATCAGAAAATATCAGCTCGTAAGCAGTCGGTGTGTCAAAGATGATCAACTGATTGGGCGATTTCGATTACGCCCAAATGCCGCACCAAGTTGGCGTTCTAGGCTGCTGCATCCTACGGTAATAGCGAGGATGCTGATTCGCTGTTGCCAAAACTAAAAGGGGTAGGTGTGATATCAAATGCAACGACAGCTGATAAAAACTACCACCTTGATTTTCCTGTGGCTATGTATAGCGCTCGGAGTGCTGATAAGTAATTACTGCTGAAAGCCAGTTACTGTAGCCGAATCGATTGCGCCTCATTTTTCAGGGTCAACCACGCCCCCCAAGCTTTTCATCTGGTTACCAGGCCCGCCTCCTATAGAAGTGGTTCATAAGCGAGCTATTACACCCAGGTGTGTTGCTCGCTCCGCAGAACTAAGAGAGTTATAAAAGCTAGAAAGTAAAACCCTAGGAACAAAGTGAGATGTCTTGATGACCTATGAGTCATGTTGACCAGTGGTGTCTACATCTGATTACTAAAACGAATCGTATAAAACACCCGCAATCTAGAGATCTATAGAGGCATAGCCAAATTAGCGGACTAAAGGACGTGAGGGCAATGTTCTCTTCGCAAGGGCTAAGGTCCGAAGTATGACTAGAAATAAATTATGATAATTACAAAAACAACCAAGGTTCATACGTCTATAGGAAGAATCAAAAGTGATCAATGTATGCCGCCCCTGACACACCAACCCTACATAATATAGAGCCCTGAAACCACAAAGGAACTGAACACACGGCCTCCTTCGCCTTCAAATAATCAAGGTGAGAATAAGCTGGACTTTGGTATCGAGCTTTCCACCCTGGCCAAAAAGAAATGCGCTCTACGGAGCATCATTGTTTGAAACGGCTGTCCTCGGCTATCACTCATTTCATGTACGTTTCGACTTGGGAATTGAGGCTCCACCAACATAACACATTAAACAAGCATACTGAATGTACGTATACCTAATAAGCTACTTGACTTGCGCTAATGCGAGACCGCAGTGTTTTATGGCAGTATTGCCGTTATGAAGCAAAATAGGTTCAGCTTTAGAGCACTAACTGACCTAAGCTATTTCGCATAGCAGAGCCGTAGCAATCTTCCTTCTCATTTGACCACTAATTATGTGTTAAAACGGTATGTCAATCACGCCAAGCCCTGGCGACCTAATCATGAGGTGCTTTCAGGGTATAAAGAAGCGAAGCCTTCCTATTAGGATGTTTGCGCGATTTCCAGCCCTTAAATAGGCAGGGCCAGCCGCTGCAAGCCATGAGGCAGCTTGCTGCCAGTTGAATTACCTACTTTGCGCCGACTTGGCACGATCTTAAGGCTGCTGGCTGCTCGTCCCCCCTGAGCTCAATTAGGATTAGCGAGTTATCGAATTTGGTGATCTGTGTGTGCAATAAAACAGGACGTGAAAATCTACTCCCGCACCCTGGAGATCTTCTTTGAGGGACTACACAGAGATTTACCCTAATACAGTCGAGTTGATTACTTGAGAGATGGCTTTTGAAGTAGTCTATGGCCGAAGGCTAGAATGACTAGAAAATAACTATTCAATTAAAATGTAGTGTAAAATCAACGCGTACCCCCGTATCAATAGGTATTAGGTACCTGGTAGAGTACAAAGTATAATCTCATCTAAAAGCCGCCAGCCACAAGGGCTGTTTTCGATTGCCCTCTTCGGTAAAGACCAACCGAGTCTAAATTCCTGTTTGATTTGATACCGGACGCCAGGGAGAGGGATTATTCACAGCCGTCGTCCAAATGCCACTCTAGAATGTCACTTTCGGTTTCGTGCTTTGAGGTAGGGTTGCCGTTAGAGGAGATGCTGACTGGCGTCATTGGGCTGTCAGACGCTTCATCGGCAGTGTCATCGTTGCTTGAGCTCCCTAGGTGTGAGATGCTGTTGGTGTCGGCCTTTCGCAACTGATCAACAATCGTCGAAATTTCCGCGCATACACAGTCAACCGCGAACCTTTCTTTCTTATCGACAACGAGCATTCGTTTCTCAATCAGGTCCAGCATTAATTCCGCAAAGAGGTCACCTTTTGCATCACCCCGCAGGTCTCCGATCCACTATAGGCATCGTTAGTAGCCTGGCCGACTAAGAAGTCTGTTCATCTGTTCATCGTACCTTTATGACACTGTCTTTAACGTGGGGTTTCGCACCATCATGCGTTTCGGATATGAAGAAATATTTAGGATCCTGAACCATGTCACCTGACGACGCTCTTTGGGACTCAAAATCTCGAACGGCCCTGAATCCTCTCAACCACCATGTGCAAAACTCCAAAAAGACGCATCCAAGGGACCATATGTCGTATTTCGAGCAAACATGTTGGCCAGGCATGTCCATTTCAGGGGGGCGATACAGCTCTGTACATCCATCGAGACTAGTAGGCGAGACTAGAGATCGTGTGACGCTTGAATGATACCGTGTGAGTCCAAGATCAGAGAGTACCAAAAAACAGCCTTCTGTTCCGTAGGAGGAGAACCACAGAATGTTATGGGGTTTGATGTCACCATGTCGTCCCCATTCTTTTTCGTTCTTAGCCGTGCGTCCTAACTCCTTCCTTCTCTCCTTCTGCCACGTAGCAAGTCCATGGATGCGTTTGACTGCCGTGGCCAGTCCCAGGCACTGCTCGGCCATCCATATTGAATCCACATTGGCATTCTTCGAACCTTCTTTATATCGATCCCAGTATTCCCATAGATTGCCGTCGGCCCATTCAAAAAGGAAGTAGTATTTTTGTCCATGCTGGAAAGTAAGAAGCAATTTAATCAAATGCTTCTCTTTCTGCATTTGGACGCACGTTTTCTCTAGAGCTAAGAGTTCTTGTTGATATGTGTCTGTCACAGTGCTGACTGCTGGTGACTCCAGTATAGACTTATTGTTATTGCACAAAGAGAGAAGTTCTATCTGCTACTCTTAGTTATCTCTGGTTAGCTTATATACCTTGTATGTGGCCCGTGCACCTAGTGCTGGTTTGATACCGTGACAGTGTCCTCGTCCAGAGTAGGGATTTCCTTGAGCGCAAAGTAGAGAGAACTGTCTCGAGGCTTCCAATGGTCAGTTTCATTATTGATTCATAAAAAATATCACGGGCGATTTCTCACTTGACAAGATTTGAAATTGTGGTGGCTCGGATGCATCTCAACCCGGTATACCCCTCTATTACCGCCCCTGGTTTTAAGTTCTTTGCTCAGCCAGGGTAATCGTATGGCCTCATCCAGTACGTAATTGCATAGCCTTTTCTCCTGGATGTCGAAGAATGGTGCAATAAATATTGGCTGGTAACAATAAAAAAGAGTAATATCGTTGTCGTCCCATTCTTGGAACATGGTTTTGTTCTCACTCTCGAGTCTGGTTTGGAAGCTAACATCATCTGTGCCTATCGATGTAAGTGGCAAGTCCTCGTCTGTGATGCCTTCATTGACGAAATATTGGAAAAGCCGTAAATTCGTCGGGTACATATAAAGTAGGATGCCTAAGATTCGTCGTCGGGATAGGTAGATATCTAGCTTGCTGTCGATATCTTTGGAATAGCAGTATTCTTCCGGGTGTTCTTCCTGGCATTCTTCCTGTAACAAGGATCTGATAGACTCAACACCAAGTATCAAATCTAGCTTGTCAATAGGTAAGAACTTTCCATCTTTTCCATCGTGAGACCGGTTGTGCACTAGACACTGCTTGGTCTTCTCCCTAATCGATTTCTTAACACTGGTGCCAATTTTAGGGGCCAGACCGAGACTTTGACGAAACTCTTTAGCATTTCGAACCGGAGATTCATTAACCGGCTGAGTTAGAGGCGGAGTGACACTGAAGCCTAAGTCATGCACACGGATGATTGAGGATCTGGTGTCAGTATTCCATGTCTCTGGCGGTTTGACTCTTCCGCCGTTCTCGCTTTCCAGTCGATGTTCGCCATTGCCACCTTCAAGGACTTCCTGGAACTGATATCCGGGTGCTGGGCGGAAGTACCTGCTTATACAACTCTCCGAATCCGAATAGATGCTTGGAACTGAGCTTGGGCCCATACTCGTTAACTTGCAGCACAACTTAGATAGGCCCGTAGTTGATAAATTAATGAGGGATAGCCAAATCGGTGGTGAATAGCTTCTGTGTCATTTGACATTGTCGAATCACACTAATTAATACCACCATTAATATACATATCACTACATTTTAGAAGATGAAGTAAAAGAGAACACGGTTGGAACATTTGTATGATTGATAGGCACACTCTGATTTACGAATCATGGCCCCTAGGCTGAATTCGCCTAACATGACATCTGTGCCCCCAACTTCAGATTTTGGCATATCCCTGACTCCTTCAGCTAAGAAGTATTCAAGAAGTGGATAAACACTAGGTCACCTAGGCTTCCCTTCCGGTGAGTGCGGTTTCATTACTCTACGACGTGATGTGAATAGGGTAGTACTTAGGGAAAGTGACCAACGGAGGCTGGTCTGTGGCGTTGTCAGCTTAGTAGTTACCGGCTGAAAACCCAGGTGACGATGGAAGTTTCAATCACGATCAATAAAAGGCGCTGCCACCCCCATGCGATGGAAAGTGGAAAAACCTATATTTATTGCTCGTAATTGAGTGGCGGTGGCCTCGGCTGTGGTCACCTAGGTTGTCACTGTAGGACTTTAAATGCAACTTTGTTCGCACCATGTTTTTCGGTCTGCTAATGTACCCTGCGGCAGGCAGATTTCCCCCTCAGCCATAATCGCCTTGGACCTTGATCAACTAATACCTAGGAAGGGGTTAGAAAACGACAGCGGAAACCTCCTTTTTCCTAGTAGAGACCAAATCAACTCATCACATTACTTGTTTTCTTTCCCCGAGGATTCGCGAAACCGTAGCGATGTTGCCGTGCGCACTAAAATTCGTGAGAAAAGACCGAGACCGCGTTGTTTTGACCGAGCATCCCGACCGCATACCCCCTCGCGATCTATATTCGTGGCTACAAGAGAAGTACGGAGAGGCGCATGTTAGGGTATCCCTAAGGAGGGAGCTCTACGTTATATATATAGACCGCACAGTGGTGAACATCGCAGACTTCGTAAGCGAACGCCCACACCATGAGAACTAAACACACACGCCTAACTAACTATTGAAGTGCGCGGACACATCAACAGATACGGACGCGGACACGGACACGGACACGGATGCTGACGCTGATGCTGAGAAGATGCAGCCGAAGCTTCGTTGCGATTTGATCCCAGACCTTGACCAAATACAACTGGATATAGATCAGGCTATAGAAGTGCTGAGGCAGGCTCGGATGCGCAGCATGGGACTGAAGGTGTAGTGTGTCCCCTGACTGGAGTCTGGGGGCAATAAGTCCCATCACAGACCCGTTGGCATTTCCATGTTGTCGATGGCTAGAAGTCGGGTAAAGCGTCCTGGAACAACCCAACCAGAATACGTCTTCTGAATTTTGTACCTGTTATTTGATATCATTTAGGCACTCCTTGTTAGATTGAATGAGTCCTAATATTTAATGGCTGATCAACTACCCAAGTCTTGACACTCCCGCCTTCGAAAAGCAGCAAGTGCGCTAAGCCTAATGAGTCGGTTACCGATATGAAAGACGCTTTAACCCTAAATAGAGGTAAGCGGTAGAGGTACCTAGGTACCTAGCATCGCGCGTCCGTGGCTGATGCTTCCCGCAAGCCACACTTGCCCGATTGGACCCGGCTTGTGGGTTTGAATCTTGCAACCTTTCGAGACAGACAAGGCAAGAGAGAAACATAGCGAAACGAACCTCGGAAAAACAACCACCCTTCCATTCACCCACCCTCTCACACCCCCCCCCCCCCCGCCATGCTGTCTAGACAAGCCCTCCGATCCCTACGAGCTGCGGCTCCCCAACGGACGATTGCCCGCTCCTACGCCGCCGCCGCCGCCGTTCAGGATGTCAAGCCCCCGGTCTCCATCTACGGCCTCGATGGCACCTACGCCACTGCTCTGGTACGATGTCCGCCCGCCCGCCCGAACAACCCCCCCGTCTTCGCGGCCCAATTGCTTCGTCGCGGGGATGAATGTTCCTAGTTTCCCACTTTTTAGTCCCGTCCGTCCGTCCGTTAAGAGAGAGAGAGAGAGAGAGAGAAAGCAGAGCTTGTTAGAACTGACGCATGAGCTATTTTACATCTAGTACACGGCGGCCGTGAAGACCTCGACCCTCGAACCGACCGCGAAGGCCGTCACCGCTCTCGGCGACCTGTTCGCCAGGGACGCCAAGCTCGCCGTTGTCCTCTCCACGCCGACGCTGACCGACGGCGACAAGAGCGCCATCGTGGCCGAGCTCCAGAAGAGCATCGGCGCCGCCGGCGCCAACGACACCATCAAGAACTTCCTCGCCACTCTCGCTGAGAACAACCGCCTGGGCCTTCTGAAGGGTGTCAGCGACAAGTTCGCCGAGCTCATGAGCGCTTCCCGTGGCGAGGTCGAGATGGTTGTGACGTCCGCACAGGCAAGCTACCTCCCACACACTATCCCCCACCGTGTAAATGTATGTCAATGAGGACGTTGAACCTAATTGGCCGGTATAGTCACTCGATGCCCGGACCCTATCCCGTCTCGAGGCCGCCGTCTCCAAATCCCAGTACGTCGGTCCTGGCAAGAAGCTGAAGGTGACCAACGAGGTGAAGCCGGATATCCTGGGTGGTCTGGTCGTTGAGATCGGCGACCGCACCATCGACTTGTCCGTGTCCTCCAAGCTCGCTAAGATGAACAAGCTCCTGACCGACACTCTGTAAAAATACCTCCTATATACCATTTTTCTCCTCTTGAGGTTTCGAACGAGGCGAGGCGAGGCAAGGATATGTCGAAGTCAATCCATTTCTGAACCCGGCAGCCCTCCCACCCTTCAGCGCGGAGAGGAGGTGCTGTTGTATTGGAGCGTCAAAATAGAGAGGTCGCTTTCACATCCAGACTTAGCAGCATCATTTTCCTTTGTGTGAAGAATATAATCGATGTACCAAGAACCAGCATTATATCCACCTATGCCGAGTAGTGGATGTCAGTTACAGATGACGCGAATCCCTACCTACGATATCTTGTGAAGAGCTTCCAACCTTAGCATCTTGACATGGCCTAATCCATATGCTTGCGATTCTAACACCCGGATCACTAATAGGAGACATGCTGGTGCCAGATTTCGTCTACCATGCTTGAATCATAGGCAACCGGAAGTGAAAGACGGGCAAAAGAAGATAATTTATCAGCTTGTCATCAGTGTCGTCGCATTTCTATTATATCCAATGCTCTGTGTACGTAAAGATACCTTCTAACAATTCTGACCCAATCAGACCTCTACGAAACTCAGCCTTTCCCTCATAGTTTTCTCCTTCAAGGCCCTCTAGCTTAAAATACCACCTGTGAATCTCCCTTTTTTTCTTAGGCTTCCGAATCCAAAAGAGACGCTCAGTCAATCTATGGATATGCCTCGTATTCCTCTCTATCGACTGGTTGGTGTTCGTCGTCGTCGTCGATAACACGCTGAAGCTGATCCGAGATGTACTGGTGCAGATGAGCGTCGGCCTCTTTACGCTCGGCTTCACGCTCTGGATCATCAGGCATCACACTACGGCTCTCGAACTCGTCCCCGTTGACTGACGCATCAAAGTCACTTCGTGCTCCAATGGAACGGGCCGTAGACGATCGGCGCATGTGCATGCGCGGCCCCTGTGGCTTCGATTTATGGATATGAATATGTCGATGCAGCGTATCGTCGAAGTAGTGTGACATGCCCACAGACGGCGTCCGCGGGGTCTGGGGTAAACGGCAGCTGATTCTGATTGCGCTTTAGCATCCCATATCAATTAATTCTAGATATCAGACTTACCCTGTGTCGTGAATCATGCGAGCAATCAGGCCAGTCCAGCCACACTGATGAGATGCCCCGAGGCCACGGCCGTTGTCGCCGTCAAAGAATTCGTAGAACCAGATGTTGTCCCTCCAGTGAGGGTCGAAATCAAGCAGATCACTTCCGGCATTGATACTGCGGCGGCCATCGTCGCCACGAGCAAACATGTGCTGCAAGCGGTGCTGGATCTCTTCTGACACGTGTCCCAAATGCATGTACTCGCCAGACCCAGTGGGACATTCCACCTTAAACCCAGGTCCGTAGAAGAGATAGAAGCGTTGCAGTGCTTCCACCAGTAGAAAGTTGACGCACAGCCAAATTGGACCTCTCCAGTTGCTGTTTCCCCCGAACAAACCAGTATCCGAATCGCCCGGCACATATCCGACTGTAAACTTCTGGCCGTTGACATCCATGGAAAATGGATGGTCTTTGTGATATCTGGATAGGGACCTAATACCATGGTCGCTGAAGAACTCGTTTTCGTCCAGCATCCGCTTGAGAATCTTCTCCAGTCGATCTTTACTGACCATAGCTAGTAAAATGCGGTCCCCTTTGCCTCTCTTTCGAATGCTGGCCATGTTTCGCTCGGCTATATCGCATCTATTCTCCATAAACCAGTTTACTCTCTTCTTGAAAGAGGGTAGCTTGTTGATCAGTTCTGGCTCCAGTGTCATGGTCGCGTATAAGGGGATCAGTCCAACGAGTGACCGAACTGGGAGCTGCTGAATCCAGGGGCCGCCCCAAGAAATCGCGTCGTAGTAGAAGCCATCTTCTTCGTTCCATAACGACTCCTCGTCTTTGCCAGACTTGAAAGTCATAGCATCGCTTATCAAGATGAAATGCTCGAAGAATTTTGAGGCAATATCCTCATATGTTCTTCTATGCTTTGCCAGCTCCAAAGCTATGTTCAGCATAGAAAGACAGTAGAACGCCATCCATCCCGTGCTGTCGGCTTGTTCGAGAACACCACCTGTAGGCAAAGGTTCGGAACGGTTGAAGAGTCCAATGTTGTCCAGCCCTAGAAAGCCGCCCTCAAAAACATTTTTACCGTCTTGATCCTTCCGATTGACCCACCAGGTAAAGTTTAAAAGCAACTTTTGGAAGACTCTCTCGAGAAAGTCAATATCCTGTCGACCATATATCTTGCGTTCGATTTTGAACACACGAAAAGTTGCCCAGGCATGAACTGGGGGGTTCACATCGCCGAAGTTCCATTCATACCTAACAAAGAATTTGAGCGAGCGTGCGCGGCCGCGATCGCAGATTGGGGTTCACATACGCTGGGAGTTGACCATTTGGGTGACAATACCATTCTCTTGTAAAGAGGTCGAGCTGTTTCTTCGCGAATTCTGGATCAATCATGGCAAGAGGGATACAATGGAAAGCAGAGTCCCATGCAGCAAAGAAGGGATACTCCCACGAATCGGGCATGGACAGTATGTCATCAATATATAAATGCTTCCACTGAGAGTTTCTCACTCCTTTCCTCTCGGGAGGAGGCGGTGGTTGAGACGGATCGCCGGTAGCCCATTGATCCCAGATGAACTGGTAGTACTGCTTGCACCACATCATACCCGCGAAGGCTCTATCAGAGTTGTGTTAGAAATTACCGCTGGTAATATGATCCCAGGGGTATCGGGGCACGTGGGAGGAAGAACTCGGCTAAAACGTGAAATTAGAACTTGGGGGTACATACTGGCGCTGAATGTTTCGGAGGTCCTCCGACATAGGCAGGGGGCTTATACGAAAATAGAAATCATCGGCCTCCTCTTTCCTTTTCTCGATTATGTTGTCGAATTCCTCTTCGTCGAGATAGTCTTCCTCTTTCTTGGACAATCTGAAACGGACGACTTTGGCAAGTTAGCTAACCAGTCATCCCCAGTCACTGGGCACATTTTACGCACCTGCGCACTCTCCGGGACCAACGCCACCAGAGTCGTTGAATGAGAACCAAGCAGCACATTTGGTTCCTGTCTTGGCTGGGTTAACGGCTCCCTTCTCTCCATCCACAACATACCGGTGAAATGCATCCTTTACATATTGAGTCTTATTCTCCTGTCCATAAAGAAGATTGAGGTTGGTATCGTTATCTGTGAATAGGAGCTCCGGTTCGACATCCTCGCCGCTTACTCCAACACCAGGTGAAGGCGATAACAACACGTATCGCTCGCCTACCTTGTGGTGGGTCGAGCGCACCAGATTACTCGCAACCTCGGAGATAGAGGGCTTCTTATCCTCGGGTTCGCGGCCCCAAGCCCAGGTGTTTCGAAACCAGATATGAGGGATGATATGCAATGGAGCAGGATCTGGTCCTCTGTTCCAAGCAGTCACTCGGAATAGCAGCTCTTGGGGATCGTCGTCTTTGGCCGTCTCGATCACGATATCCCAGTACCGGTCATCTTTGAATACACCGGTGTCAATGAGCTGATACTCCTTGTCGGTTCGTGGTCGCCGTGCATTCTCTTTGATAAGATCCTCGTAGGGGAAGGCCTTCTGCGGATATTTGTAGAGATATTTCATATAGGAATGCTATCACAGATGTAAGTCTTCGTTGTCGGCCCCGGAGGCACCCGGGGTGGAGTGGATATTTCATGTTCCTACTGTCTGCGAAATCCTGTATTAGTCTCCCTCCCGTAGTTGTATCTCTCATAAGGCAGGACTCGGTGCTCACAGGAGTGTTGTCCAAGTGGAAATGGGCTTCTTTGATACTCTCGCCATGGTTTCCCTGTGGATTTGATAGGCCGAAGAGACGCTCCTTGAGAAAAGGACTAATGGGTCATTAGCGGTAGGTTGCGCCGAGTTATGACTTTGTTTTTATTTCGTCAAACTGACTCTTCTTCGTTCCAAAACGCAAATGCGATGTTCTGCACGCCGTGTGTATCGGAGACGCCGGCGATACCGTCCTCCCCCCATCGAAAGGCTCGAGACCTAGCTTGGTCGTGAGTGAAGTCTGTGAGTGGCTAAGAATTAGTCGACTTGACGACACAACGCTATGGAAGGGTCTACTCACGACTCCAGGCATCGCCATCGGCGCTATAATCCTCTCGCACTGGTCACCATTGTGTCAACGTGCCAGTCAGCGTCGAAGAGCACCGCCGAGTGACCTTACCTGTTGCCCACTGGCGCTCGGCAACGTAGGGGCCCCATTGCTTCCAATACTGGACGCGATCACGATCCTCTCCGAGGCGCTTCTCCTCCTCTGTGAGGTACTCATGATTGTCTACCACAACCATCTTATCTCGAAAGGTAGCTAAGCCTAGGTGTCTAGAATGTATGTCTATCCAAGGCAACGATGAAAATGTCCTGCGTAGATCGATAGATAAGGTAAATAAATAAATACCGAGCCGCTTGCAGATTGTAGCGTGGGGAGCTTCACTTGAGGCTGGCAATGATGGGCGGCACTGCGGAGCTAAAGGTCCACCCACATGGTCTAGGCGTCTGATTTGAAAAAAAAATCCAGGCACACAACACCTCTCCCGTGCGGGCGCTACCTGTATCAGGCAATCCGACTGTGGGAAGTGTAAGGTAGGTAGTGTATCCGACCGACTACCTGTCGTGTCATCGACAGGCCCGAGTCAGAGTGCCCGAGTGAGCGCCAGGTTAGGTACTTACTTACAAGTTGGACCTAGCTTAGAATCTAGATAGGTAGCTCCTCCCTGTCGTCATGACTTAGGTTCCTATCAACATGCAAATTACTGCCCCACCATGACATCACCGCGGCTGGGTTCTGTATCACTTCCACGAGATAACGACTGGTTAGACGAGCGACATGCGGTCAAGACAACATAAATGTTGCTTGATGCTAACTAACCTTGGACATCTACCTAGACTAGTTAATGCCGCTGGATACAAGATACGAATATTCCAACTTACAGTATTAGGTACACGTAGGTACAAAGTGCCTAGAGTGGATTTCTAACTGGTAATCGCTAATGTAGGCTGGTAGCTTAACCTCCTAATAGCGAGGGCCGCCTCATATGGGTTCAATCAACACTGAACAACGAAACTTGAAAGTTCTACATATGTACTACTAGTAGCTCTAGAACACCTATGTATATATGTACATACTTTTACCTTGGGCAAATAGATAAGTTGTTGCTGTAACTAATACCAACACCTTAGCTATATCGTGTCATAAGTGGTAATTGATCCTCAAAAGATTTCACTAGTCTATCGTGGGACTCTTCGAAAAACTGACCGTACAACCGATAAATACCTAATACCCAATATCACATAAAAAAAGGGTATAGATCTTTTATCCATCTGGATGGGTGGGTCACCGTAAATCAGAGAGCCCACAAATGCCGTTGCAAGGCACCGCTAATATTCTATGTCGCCTTATCACAAAGTCGCTTTGCCAATACCAAACGCCATTGCACCCCGAATGCGGAGGTCACAGTCGCTCTGAAAACTGATAGAAGTCGTTACGAGGTTTTGTTGGCGAACCAAGGAAATTTCTTCTTGGATGGGTCAACCGAAATGCCGGACGTGCTCTCCACCTGCACGCTTCGTTGGTAGATATCCTATCGTTCAATGTTAGTGTCGGAACCCTTGGACTGCAAGTATGCGGGGAAGGCAATCTCAGTCTCTTACATCTTCGTCCGTCGGCATCAAGCAATCCAGTATAAGCTCTCTAGCCTCATCATGTCGAGACAAGTTCGGGTACGGAGTGCTCTGACTCTTCATAATGGGCAAAATAACCTCCCCAAGAATCTCGAATTTCTTCCAGTTCAGTCGGTCACCTTGCGGCCCGATGAACGTAATGCTGCCCTCCTCTGCGGACACAAGATCCTTACGGTGTAGCGGAATAAAAGGAATACGCGGTAATGGGGAATTTTCCCACGCCAGCCGATAGGCGAAGTAACCTTTCTGCGTGCCCATCAAGAGCACGAGCCGAGCAAACCGCTTCTGCACTTCGGTTGGAACCAGAGCTCGCGTTTGAGAAAGGCGAAGGATTGCAGTCCCGTTGATACCAGCAAGCACGGCAGCTAGTCCGTTGTAGTTGTTCAACTGTCTCAGTTTCAACGCGATATGCATAAACTTTTCGAGCATCTGTGCTCGATGTTTGGCCTTGTCTCGCATTAGGATCATATTTGAGACCCAAGTTGCGATATGGTTGAAATGAAAGATCATGCGGTTCACATTCTTCATCGCCTTGCATTTCTCCTTCTGCTCAGGTGATAGGCTAACATGTCGCACGAGATCACGGATACGGATTGACGAAAACATGACCCAGTCAATCCGTGTCATCTCGTCCGCAATGTCGTCGTTTGCCATATCCATGAAAATATGGTATCGAAACTTGGTCAGAGGTAGTGTGTACGAGGGAGTCATTGTAGCTGCCTCGCGCTCGTAATCTTCATACACGTGGAATTGGAAAGAATGGGTCTTCGTATTAGCTCCCATTGAACTTGAAGCCACAGAGCCGGCAGACGGGCGGTGGTCGATTGGGTGACTGATACTCAGAGTGCTTAGGCTGTCCCGGACATCATCCGCCTGCCTCGTATTCTCTCTAGACACAGCTGGCGAGGGCTCGCTGTCCACTTGAACGTCTTCAGCCTCCGATTTTACCCAGCCCGTATCATCGTCCTCGATGACAGTTTCTTCCAGTGCCTTGCGCATTTGCACCGCAGCAGCCGAGAATATTGGCTCCGCCGACAAGTGTGTGATGAATTCATCCAATCTCCTCTTGGTCCCAGGCCGCGCAAAGTCATTAGGATACGTCGCTACCCACCGAGCAACCGCTTCGATGATTCGCAGCTGCGTCGTTGTCTTTGTGAGATAATGAATCGATTTGTCGTCTTTAATGCCATCTAGTCGTGCCAGAACGGCAGAAAATAACTCCCCAGGTGTAGCGAACTTGCGATACAAGCACAAGAACACACCAGCAAAGTTCTGGTCCGCTCTGGATAGATTCGGAGCAAGTAAACGATCGACCAGTTCATCAAAGGTCAAGCCGGGTTTCTTCAGGGGTCGGTCAAAGAGAGTCTCATCACCCCGCTGTAGGAGGGGTATATCATCAGAATACCTTAGAGGCTCCCTGTGTGCGTCTTCGATCTCACCAGGGATTTGTTGAGCTATATCCAGCCGAACTCCAGGGCTCCGAAGCATACTGTGGACAGTTTGTGTAGATTCATATTCGCTTGGTATTTGCCCACCTAACAGATCTACTCGCGAGATCCTCGAACGTCCGTTATCGTTATTTTCTTGAGCGGCAGAATAGGCTCGCAGCAACGACATATCAGAGCTCGCTCGACTATGTCTACTATGTTGGCTGATAGGACGAGTGAACGAATCTATTGGAGCGTCGAGATGAGCTGTTTCTGAAGCCGCTCGCCGCCTGAAACCTGTCACCTCTGAATTTTCATGCTCTGGATCATACTTTAGTACTGAGATAGACCATATTCAACATGGAAAGGGCTTGGGAAAGGATAATAACATTGATTCACAATGACAAACCTCCAAATATTAAAATATTAAAAAACACTTGACAATGCACTCACCCTGCGTTCCTAGTATCATAGCCCTCAGCAATCTAAACAACGCCATCCGCGCTGTCTCTGGTTTGTCGGCTGAGATTTTAAAACTTGCAAGACAGGACTTGCAAGCGTCGGCAACTGCATCTGCGTCGATCTGCCTCGAAGATTCCGGATTATCGCACTTAGTAGCCACAAGAACAGCTGGTAGCGACGAGTTCACGAGTGCATCTATTTATCTTCAGCTTCGTACAATGACAAGCAAGGGGCGGTGCGAGTGTCTCAGGGTTATTTCGGTGGCGCAACTTACTAAGGGTCTCGGGTAGGTAGTTGATACTCTCCCTATTCATCACATCATAGAGGAACAACGCCCCATTGACACGAGGCAGAATGGTACCGTTCATCTGTTTAGGCCATTTGACCTGTCGATGTTGGCCATCAAAGTATTCTGATTCAAAATACTGGAGATCCAGCTCGAACAGAGCAACGGTGTAGGGTACATTATCAAGAACGATGCGTGCTGTTATTGGTTTCGGGTCAGGAGAAGGGGGGAGGGGCTTAGGAGAGGGAGGGAGAGACATGGCTGTCTGTATGAATTGGGACTTGCCCACTCCATAGGCCCCAATAACAGCGATGCTGAGACTCTCCATTGTATCGGTGGGCGACTATACCAGACTTGCTTGTCATTCGCCCAAGTCACCTAAGACAAGGAACTAAGTAGTGCTGATCAAAAATAAAGCAACTTGGCCTGGGGAGCTAGTCAACAACAATCGAACAAGCACTCATGGCAATTATGCAAGGGTTTCCAGTGCACTCGAGTAAAGGGAGAGCCGAGAACGAGGATAGGTCACGGAAGTAGGGAGTACCGTATACGTTCACGATCGATTCGAGTTGTCAGTTGCGTAGCACGTAACCAACGCGGCGCCAGCAAGCAGTAGATATGAGCGATATGATAAACGCAAAAGGCGTCAACGACGTCCGCCAGAGCTTAGAAGCTGCCCTATGTCGCAGGTCTCGACGTCGCGTCTATATACTCCCTACAAGATAATGAGATCATTGTCCCTCGCACACTCTCGAAACATGTCATGGACAGCTGGGAGGGGTAGGCCTACGGGTATAGTTGCGAAATGTGGCGCAGAAGCAACGAATCGGGGGGGCTCTACGGCTTCGGACTGGCCGAGAAAAGCGAATATTGGATATCGGCGGGCGGTGGCAAATCGATTAGGGAGGTGGGCTTTGAGAGAGAATGCGCTGCGAAACGATAGCGACACCATATGACGCGATACAGTGCGATACGATGCAATGCGATGCGAGGCGATGTGATGGGTGATTATATAGTATGAACGCGGCTGTGATCAATCAATACAGCTCCTTTAGAAGGCCGCTCCCGGTAGAGAATGGCGCTCTTCGCGTGCGACTCACCTCGACCTCCTTTCGAACAGATTGTTGTTCCCGGGTCTCTCAGGTAGTCGGTCTGGTTCTTGTCTTTAACCGAGTTTCCCGCGTCCAGAGACCTGGCACCCTACTATATTTGTGAGAAATAGGATACCTAGCTAGACCTGTTGAGATGCCTCGATGCGCAGATGTTCAGTCGAAGGCCCCAAGGCGCCCGTTTAGATGCTCGAGGCGGTGACAGTGAAGTACCCGATGGCACAATGCGTACAGCAGGCAAATTCGTTCTGGGTGGCTAGGGCCGTGTTAAGGGATGACCTATAATTAACAATGCTTTCGCATGGAAAAGGCCAGTCTGGAAGCAGAGGAATGAGACACGGTGATGGCAAGGCAGAGAAGAATCCCCCCTACAGTAGTGCGAGTTGAAGCAACAGGTGGAGGGGCATTCTAACACGAACCGCAGCTAATCAGCTTTCAGAATTAGGTAGCGCACCTAGAAAGATGATAGGTAGAGCCGTACCTTAAGTATTCGTAGGTACTTACATAACGTAGCCTGCAGGTGGTGGGTCTCGGCCATTTAAAGTAGGCACCTTAGATAGGCCTAGCTTACCGGGCAGCATTTGACCCGCGCGGGTGGATTAGTAAATCAAACCAGCAAACTCAACCAACATCCGATCCACACTTAGTACCTACACTTCAGGTAACTTACAGGGAGGCATGGCAGACCACCTGGGCAGCTTCAAAGGCCCCCTCATTTATCCTATAAAACCGTTACCTTTCTCATCGACAAAGACATCAATTACCTACCTAGGTACTCATATGGCTTGATACCTAGGTAAGTAGGCATATACCACACTGCAACCCGTAACCAGCCTGATCACACATCTACACTACCCATCTACACTACAACAAGGGGGGCAGATCAAGCAACCCGCAGCGGCCTCTAAACCACATGCCCACGTGGGATAGAATCCCCCGATAAGTGGACCTGATATTTCCCCGGCCGCCTTCGGGGCAGCACTTGCGTCGCATGGCATACAGCCGGACTTCTTAAAATATGTGTTAAAACCTCCTGTTATGCCCCAGCTTTGACGCATAGATGAATGGTACCGCAGCCTGTTGGTATGCATTCTACATCTGCCCTTCGAGATTAAACGAGTCTTGGCCATGGATCGTGCAAGTGGAAATACGTATTTCAGCCTCTAGCAAAGCGCATCAGGTACTAACACAGTTGTTCCCTGATATTTTGTTGCATATTATTTCTTCGCGGATGAAATTCGATTGGTTCGTAACCACTGGCTATATGAGCATGACAAACAATGATTCGGGAACAAAATGCACATCGCTAGTATCAATGTTCGCCTTGTAAATATACTTACTTCAATAATCAACATCCTTCCTTCAGGGTCTAATAGAGCGAATACATATCAAACTAATTAGTATGATTAATTGTATTCATATCTCTTAAACGTAGTTTTATTCTTGGTTGATAGGTTTACTGTTGTTTTTATTTAATTAAATTGTAGTTATTTGTTATATAATGAGTCTTTCTATGACAAGTAATTAAAACTTAGCAGCTTTGTTCTACTAATATTAACCTCTAAGAAGAAAGAGAGGATATAGTTTATTACTACCTAGATAGGTAGCCTGTGTTTTTTAGGCATTGCTAAGGCAAAAAGAAAACTTAGGACAGCTAGTTCCTGCAGTAAGTATTAAAGTATGTCCTTGTAAATAATCCTAGAAATAAACGTGTAGTTGTTTTATACCTGAGGTAAATGCTCCTTTATTATTAGTGTACTATTAAGTAATACAATAAACTCTTATTTTGGATATATATATGTTAAGTTAACTAAGTTTACTAGATATATCTTCTTGTACCTCACATAATATAGTGAGGTAGTATAGATAAACATGTAGCTGGTTATATTTCTCTTATTTGTGTAACCATAATCAATAGCTTCTCCAATGGTTTACCAGTGCAATAGTTGACTCTACTAAGCCATAGAAAAAACGATTATACTCCCTTGTATATCTGCCAACTGGGATTATGTGAAGCCAGTTAACAACTTAGTTCTAGGCATTGATGTGCACGCAATTGTGAGTCTTGGATTTGTTACTGTGTGACATGTCTGTTCGGCAACTACTTAATGTCTACTAAAACAGCTTGAGTTAAGTATCCTCGATATGGTGCGTTCCAGACACTTTAAAAAACATCAAGCAGCAGAACAAACATATTCAAGTCTCCTATCAACTTGCTACTTTGGTCATAATTATTAGTTACCTTAGCTAAGCTACATATGCTTCCTTAGTTAGGGGCCCTGTCCTCAATCATTACTACAGTGAAAGTAAGCTCTGGGGTGTGAGACTAAAGTTGGCAGCCGAGACAGACGGGATATATGGACCTGTTGCACAAAGTACCGGCCGTTTACAAGGACTGGTCCAATGACTGGCCCCGCTTGTTCATGTGGTTGAAGCAATTCTGTACATTAGATAGATAGGGCATTGGCCACATCCTTGTCCTTTTCTGTAACACATACCATACCTAAGTACCTACTCGAGGTATACAAACACCTGTCCAAGGCAGTTACTCCCAACTACCTGGGCTCCGCTCTTATTTCCCATTCCCCATTAACAACACCTTCAGTCAGGTACCTACTAGATTCACTCGTGCCGAGGTAGTTGCACTCTAGGCACTGTTACCACCTACTGCCCCCTACTAGCATCGACGACCTGCTCCTTCCTTGTTCCCATGGCCGCCACTGCTGGCTGCAGTCGACGACTGCAAAAGACCAGAAACCAGAAAGCAAAAATGCGGGCTGCTCAGGCTCCTGTAAACATCAACATCTCTGACTCCTCCGTCGGGATCTCCACCTCATCCACTTCTGCCACCTCATCTGGAGACGAAAGCCAGGCTACCACTAACAAGATGGCGCGTCCACCCCTATCAGGCAAGGCCTTCCCCTTCAAGCGTCCCGAGGTCGATTTGAGCGCCATGCTCAGTGTCGAGCAGATGAAACAGCTACAGGTTCTCATGATAGCTATCATGGACGAAATCCAGACTCAAGTTCGTGACAACTTCGACCAGATGACCATCACCCCGGTCGAGCCTACCGAAGGGATAACTGCTCCCAGGGCCATAGTTCTCTCAGTACCCAACCCAGGCAGCGACAAGTACCGCAGCCAGTATGGGAACATTGGCATTCCAATCGACAGACCCGACTTTGAAGATCGCGATCTCCTGTTGCAAATCATGAAATCTCATCCTGCTGACCAGCATACTGCCAAGACCAAGCCCGTTTTGACGATCCCTAAATCACACGACGAGGCCACAGCTAGTTCCAAGAAGTCTGAGAT
This sequence comes from Nemania serpens, assembly GCA_022578855.1. Lineage (NCBI taxonomy): Eukaryota > Fungi > Ascomycota > Sordariomycetes > Xylariales > Xylariaceae > Nemania > Nemania serpens. The sequence continues at coordinate 57,006 of MU396739.1, forward strand.
CGAAATAGCGATGGCCAGCTTAACCGAGCTGAAGCGAGATGCTCTGGGTCATTTCGGAAAGTGGCGCGGACTTGTTTTCAAGCGGCTGCAAGAGGTTGTGATCAAGAACGGCGGCACCGCTGGTAACGCTGTCCGCCAGGGACCACATAATGCCAGACGAGTTGGCTCTACCGCGGGGGGAAGTGCCGCCAGACCGTCTGGTAAGTTCTTCCTTCACAGTGGCCTCAGGTATAGGCCTATGTGGCGGGCTAATTAACGATTATTTAGTATTGCCTCTGCTGACCGGTGATGCGTCCAATGCCGAACATGTCCAGCAATATCCCCCGATGTATACAGCACTCCGCAACCTCCCAAAAGAGAAGCGCGCTTTGATCCTTCATACAATGCTCTTGATGCTTTTAGGACTCGATCAATATCCTACTTATTCACGCATCGCACTTATCAAGCTTGCCACTGCCATGGAAGTGCCAACGTATGTGCTGCTCCGGGACGAACATCGAGTGTCTCAGGCCTTGGCCAATATTATCAAGGGTATCTCGGCCGAAGAGGTTGCCCAGAAACGGGCGGAAGAGGGTAGACCCAAACGATGGCGCTCCAATGGCAACCATAACCCTGCTGCCCCTGGATTTTCTGACGTCCTCGCGGATCCCCTTGTAGCTGCAGGCATCGGAACAGTATTCGGAGGCCTTGGAGTTAGCACATCGGTTACGGCAATTCTCCTGGGTGGCATCGGTGCGGCAGATAGCACTGTCGCTGTTGGAACCCTGTTTGGGCTATACGGAGCACGACAGGGCGGCAAGACGATGGATGCGTATGCGAAAGATATTCAAGACTTCGCATTGATACCGATGCATGTTTCCCCTCAGTCAGAGCTCCTCGATCCTAAAGATGTGCTAGCAGAGGACCGCCGTATGCGGGTTACAATTGGTATTAGCGGCTGGACCACCGAAGAGAACGATTTTCAATACCCGTGGACGGCCTTTGGTAAATCGAACGAAGTCTATGCTCTTAGATGGGAGCTTGAGGCCCAGTCAAAGTTCGGAGCTGCTTTGCAGACGGTGATGAAGAGTACTGCCTGGAACGCCGCCAAAAAGGACACTGCCGGGCAAAATGGTAAGATGAGCAATAGTCAATGCAATTGGAAAATCCACCATGTTAACATCTTCAGTGTTTACTAGCCTAAAGACTGCGCATTGGCCGGAAACCCTTATCAAGGCTAGCAAGGTCATGGACAATCCTTGGACAGTTGCGATGGTCCGGGCAGAGAAGACGGGACTCGTCCTAGCTGAGATTCTAACTAATAAGGTCCAGGGAGAGAGAGCCGTTTCTCTCGTAGGCTATGGGCTTGGAGCTCGGGTTATTTATGCCTGTCTAACTGCAATGTCTGAGAAGAGGGCCTTTGGTATAGTTGAGAACGTCGTGTTGTTTGGTGCGCCCTGCCCCTCGGAGATCCGTGTTTGGGCAGCGATGAAGAGTGTCGTCGCTGGTCGATTGGTCAATGTCTACTCCAGAAACGACTATATTCTTGGTTTCCTATATAGATCCTGCGCCTGGAACTTCGGTATCGCAGGGCTACAGCCCATCGAGGGTGTACCACGTATCGAGAATGTTGACCTGAGCAACGATATCAACAACCACCTCCACTATCAGTACCACATCGGCCATGTTCTACTACGGCTTCGCTGGGAAGATACCGACTTGGGCGAAATCAACAAGGAACTGCCGAAGCGATCTCTCGTGATGCAGCAAGAGCGTAACACTGCCCAAGAACGGAGTTATGGAACTAATATGGAGCAAAGAGGGCGGAATGAAGCCACCACGAAGGAACCAAAGATTGGCCAAAACCAAAAGACTAGGTTCATTGCCAAGCAAGCAAATGGAAATGGGGAGCAGAAGGACAAGGTTGCTGCCAAGAAGTTGAACAACAAAGTAAAACAGTCATGGAATATGGGCAACCATCGCGGGCACACGCACGCGGAACAAGAGAACGTCAAGGCACGTCATCAACAAAGCCGCATGGATAACCAGCACTTTACGGGAAGTTATCGCCACGAGGCCTTCCAAGCCTAGTTACGTGGTCTCAACGGGGGTTGGTATTAGGCGACGAAGAAGATGTTATGTATAGTATATGAATCCACAACCAACCTGGGTGTATGTTAGTCTAGGGCGTTAGGAGAAGAGATGGCCGGCCACATGCATCAGAAAAGACGTCGACTTACCAGGTGTATAAAATGGATTTCTCAGCAACTGCTGCTCATGGGTTGGTAAGTAAGCCTATGAATCATGAAGCCCGTAAAGAATAGAGTAGGTATACAGCTTCGGTGTATGACTCTTTCTACTAGGACATAGCTCGTTTTCCATCAATCCTTTCAAGCCTTTGCCTTGCAAACAATAGCTCGCAAGTGACTGACTTGCTAACACTTTAACCCGTCGTTCCATCAGGCAAAGAGCCCGTCCCACCACTTCTGACCACGAAATACCGCCCTGCTGCGGTCTCAGTCGCGCCAGCTAATACGTCCCAATTCTCTTCCTCATTCTGTACTAGCGTCCGCACCTGACCCCCATCATGTCCTTGTATAGCATCCCGTCCCGCTGCCTCTTCCCTGCGTCCCTCCTGCTGAGACGGACCGGACTGCTGCTCTACCGCATGCGGCGCCAGGCCATGGGGCTGCCGCCGCCGCCGCGGGCGCCTCGCATGACCGACGACAACCTCCGACTCCAAGGCATCCCGCAGCTCGGCGAGCCCGATGGTCTGCTCGCGGAGGCCGAGGGCCGTCTCGTCGCGGATGGCGCGCAGAGGGGCCACGCCGGAGGTGTCGACTTCCTGGATGGCGCGCACGAAGTGTAGCTGCGAGGAGAGGGTCGCGAGCATCTGGGCCTCCTCGTCGCTGCTGCTCGGCTGCGGGAGCGCGGAGAGACGCAGGAGGTGGCGGAGGGTCTTGGGGGTCACGGGGCTCGGCTCGTCGGGCGACGCCGAGGGGGGAGCAGCGTCGTCTGGGAGGAGAGAGCGGACGGACCAGGTTGGGCGCGAGAGGAGGGAGGCGAGGTCGGGAGTTGCAGGGTCTGGGGCGTGTGGTGGTGGTGGTGGTTGCGGCGTGCGCGATGGTCGGGTTAGACTTGCTGGGGTTGTGGATTGGTGGGCTCTCTGTTGCCGAGAGGCCCGGACTGTGCGCCGCAGGGCCTGCCTGCAATGGCTGCAGATTGTCGAGTTCATGGCGCTTGATTGGAGCTGAGGTGGGAGTTTTGGGTAGGTAGGAGAATGGGAGCAGTAAGTACCTACTAAGTGTAACTATCGTGATAAGACAAGACGCGATTACAGTGGAGGGTGGTACCCACGTTAAGCTTTCAAAACCACCACCTTCCACTTACATAGTTAATTACCTCTCAATTGGTTGCAATTTGGTTGCTACTGTTTATTGCCTCTTACGTTCCTTTCAGAAAAAAAAAAGAACAAAAGGAGGATTTGATGGTGGAAAGCTGAGTTGGAAAAAGGGGCAAAAAACGAAAAAGATATATGTGACAAGAGTGGGACTTGAACCCACGCGGATTTCTCCATGAGGAAATTGATGCTAAGGTGACCTTAACCTCACGCCATAACCAACTCGGCCATCTTGCCATGACAGATGTCTTCCGGGCCTGCCAGAGCAGCTATGAGTGGTAGGTTGTTTGCTTGCTAAGACGAGCCGGTGGGGGTTTAGGGGCAATGAACCCCGCCATATTACCATCCCACCTACACCTAGCCTGAAGCCCTTTACGGCCGATATAGAGTGAAGGCCATGAGGACTTATTAACCTGTTCGTCGCCTATTCCTACCTACATAGATAGATTCTGTCTTCCGCCTTAGAAAACCACATAGGTACTCGTACAAGGCTGGCCAAATCAAGGTGGTTCTTAAGTATCTTGGGCCTTGTGAAGAAGGACGTTCAAAAGGGCTTACCCCTCTGTCCGCCTCCAGCCTCCACCACGATTACATACACTAGAGCGCCCACCAGAACTAGCCACAACCCACAATGCAATTTAGACAATGCCTGACACCTCGTTTGATGATTTACCATAGAAGCCCAACCAAGAGTCCCGCGGCAAGATGGCCGAGTTGGTTATGGCGTGAGGTTAAGGTCACCTTAACACTGTTTCCTCATGGAGAAATCCGCGTGGGTTCAAGTCCCACTCTTGTCACAATATATATATATTTTTGAACCTTTTAGAAGCCATACCTTTACATATGCAGATAGTGATCAGTACTCATGTTTAATCCTGAGGCCAGTTGATTGCGGACGCTAAAGATAAAATGATTGACAGACTTAAACTTGATGCGGTAAGCGACTTGCTTGCATTGGTAGTACAAAGTACCTCGGTATTGGGTCGCCCTTAGCGCCCTTAGCGTCTGAGGGACCCCGCCAAACCCATTTCGACACCACCCTACCTACCTGATTTATGTTAGTGATGACATGCGCCTAAGCCATGTCTTCTCTTTCAACAACACCTCAGCTTCTCTTCGTCACTGAATCATCGCGCACTTCCATCTCTTCCTTTATATCTCCTTAATTAACTCCAAATAGCGTCTCACGATGGCCGGCGATCCTCGCGCATTATTACAAAAGGTCTAGGCTATCTGCTTATATTCTTTGCTTCATCTTTGCTGACGATCTCCGGGTGTAGGCAGACAAGGCCTTGTCCTCTGCGAGTGGCGGATTTAGCTTCTTCGGTGGACGCGAAGACAAGTACATGAACGCCGCCGATCTCTATGTCGAAGCCGCCAATGCGTTCCGTATGCAGGGCCTCATGCGCGAGGCTGGTCTCGCTTTTGAGAAGGCTGCCACCATCCAAAGCCAGAATCTCAAGGAACCCGACGATGCTGCCAACACCATGGTAGAGTGCTTTAAGGTGCGATGGCAATCATCTTCTGAAGACCGCTCTTTAGCTTACGATGACCAAGGTTTACCGCAAAGAGAACCCCGAAGACGCCGTCAGATGTCTCGAAGTCGCCATTAACCAATACTGCAAGAAGGGGAACTTCAGGCGCGCGGCCCAACACAAAGAGAATGCGGGCGAGGTGTTCGAAGTCGAGTTGGGTGACAGGAAGCGTGCGCTGGAGTGCTACGAGCTGGCTGCCGGCTGGTATGAGTCGGATAATGCCATAGCGTAGGTTTCACCAGGAGCAACAGGCCGAGGGTTTCTACTGCGCGTGTGTGCTAATCACGATGTCTAGACTGGCGAACAAGCTATTAGTGAAAGTTGCGGACCTCGCCGCTCTGGAAGCGGACTACTACAAGGCCATCCAACACTACGAGAAGATCGCAGAGACGTCCGTTAATAATAACCTGCTACGCTACTCGGTGAAGGACCACTTCTTGAAGGCGGGCATCTGTCACCTTGCCACCGAAGACCTGGTTGCCACGAACCGGGCATTCGAGAGGTACGCGGAGATGGATCCGAACTTTCCTACCACACGGGAGCACGGGCTACTCGTGGACCTCGCTGCTGCCATAGAGAATCAGGATTCAGGAGATTTCGAGGACAAGCTATACCAGTTCGATCAGGTGTCCAAGCTCGACAAGTGGAAGACGGAAATCCTGCTACGGGTAAAGAATAATATCAAGGAGGAAGACTTCGCATGAAGAAATGGCAGGGCTTATGAGAATATTCATTTCGGAGTTAGGGTTGGGGATTTGGACTACAACGATTGCAGGGACGAAGAACCTATACCTACCACATGCGAGCGTTAATCAGTGTACGGAGTAACTGTCGCTAGTATGAATCAGGGAACCGTTAACAAGCCATGGGGTCTTACATTTACACGTACCTACCACTCGAGGTCGCGTGGAGGACACGATGTATTGATGGCCAATCAAAAGAGACATGTTCGTCTGCTTTGAAGTAGGTAGGTACATAGATACATTTAGGTAGTTGTACCTTTCTGGTGGGGTGAGAGAATAGATGTGGGGTTATCTTGCGATAAGCTCCCGATAACAACGTGAACCAGAAAAAAACCTAGACTCCCTATCATGCATGCTACGTGATATTTCAGAACTCGGTGTTTGAGGCTCTCACACAATATCGTGCTTCTCAAGATGGCTTCGTTGGAGGAGAAGCTAGACAAGATAAGGTCTCCAAATCTTCAAAGCCAACAGCAGGTGCGCAATCATTCGCCCAAACAAGTTCAAGTTCAGCCTCTTGGGTACGGTACTAACGAATTGGTTTCGCCTCTCTCTCTGTGTAGACGGTAATCGTTCTTAAAGCGGTCGAGGAAACGCTGAAAGAGCAGAACACGTCGCCAACGCCGACGGGATACTTTGCTGCTCTCCTAGCCTTGCTCAACCAATCCGTTGGGGAGGGAAAAGGCAACAAGGAACTGACGCCTTCCATCGTATACTTGCTCGACACTGTTACGCCCTTCACGCCACAACCGCTACTTCGGGCCAAGTTCACCCCGATCCTGTCACTTCTTGCGCCTGTCCTGCTGTTGGCCAGCGCAGATGCCCCATTATTGAAGCCCTCGATAGGATGTCTCGAGTCACTCCTCCTTGCCCAGGACGCCGCCGCCTGGCGGCTGCCCACCAGCGAGATTAGCCCACGCAGGGCCGTTGCCGGACTCCTTCATCTAGCCTTGGATCCTCGGCCAAAAGTGCGCAAGAGAGCTCAAGATGCCCTGCGTAAAGTCCTCAAGAACCCGCCGCCGAGTCCGTCCCTCGACCACCCCGCGTCCGATCTCTGCGCCGAGACAGCTATGAGCAGCTTGTCTGATCTAGCTGCGAAATCTGCTCTCGCGAAGAAGCAGCAGAAGAAGGCACCCGCGGGTGAACACGATCCTGCGTTGATACATGCCCTACAACTGGTGAAGACGCTGGCCGCAGCAAGTGGAGGCTGGCCGAGTAGGAACCTCGAGTCTTTGTGCGAGCTTCTGCTCGGCATTACGAAGGGCGGGAATGAGCATATGACGATGGCCGTCTTTGAAATTTTCGAAATGATATTCGAGGGGATGGCTGATGAAGTTGCTTCAGCCAAACTTCCCCGCCTCCTTGAGATTATTTCGGAAATGCGACCCGCCGCTCAGGATACCCAACTGCTCCCGCCGTGGATAGCCATCTTATCTCGTGGATATGATGTGTCATCTCAAATTGAACCTGAGGAGACGTTTCTAAAATTGCCGGATTTGTTCGCCATGATCTCCGAATTTATGGATTCATCTTCGCATAATATTCGGGTCTCTGCTTCCGAGTGCCTAATCTCGTTTGTAGTAAATTGCATACCTGATCAAGTCATTTTGGAGCCTTCCATTTATGACGAAAAGACGCTGGAAAAACTCGCTAGGCTCGCCGAAGGTCTGATTAGTGTTAAATACCAGGCGGCATGGATGGAGACCTTCAAAGTTCTCGGGGCCATACTCGATACTTTGCGGTGGCGGGCTGACCCTATTATGCGCAATGTTGTACGGACTATCGGAGATATTCGCGGCAACGACTCCTTCGTCGGGAAGAAGCAAGCAGACGAGGTCATTGGCAGAGCTGTACGCGCAATGGGACCAGAGGCCGTCCTGTCAGTTCTCCCTCTTAACCTCGTTAAACCGGTGAGCGGCGAGGCTGGTAGGGCATGGATGCTGCCGATTTTACGAGATTATACATGCAACACCAATCTCCAGCACTTCAGAACCGAGCTCGTACCACTAAGCGAGGCAATGTTTCAACGTGTTCTTGACCATGGCGAAGCCGCAAGAACCATGGAAATCAAGATATACGAGACTCTCGTCAACCAAACTTGGTCTATTCTCCCGGGGTACTGCGATCTCCCCATGGATCTGACCGTTGCTTTCGATCAAAGTTTTGCGGAGATGCTCGCTAATCTTCTATATAAGCAAGTTGATCTTAGGCTTGACGTATGTCGAGCACTTAGATCATTGGTTGAATCTAATCAAGCCATTGTTGCTTTTGAAGATGGGGATGAGTTGCTTGTCCAGAGCAGAGTGCCGAAAAGTGAGGCACAGAAAAACCTTACCTACCTAGGTGGGTTTGCTGGCAATCTTCTCGCCGTCCTGTTCAACGTCTACAGTCAGACTCTTCCTCAGTCTCGAGGGCCTATACTCCAAACAATAAACGCATACCTCAGTATCGCCTCTGAAAGCGAATTAGTTGAGACTTTTGACCGTGTGAGCGCGATGCTTGCTTCTGCGGTCAATGAGGCCAACGACAAGGAGGGCAAGAGCAAATCGCAGAGTTCGCAGAATAAGATACCTTCGACGGGTCAAACACTTATGGACTTAGTCATCACCATGTCTGCGTATTTGCCGCGTCAAAGCTTCGGTGCTCTCTTCAATATCGCGTCTGTTATCATCGTGAAAACCGACGAACCTCAGTTGCAAAAGAAAGCATACAAGTTGATACCAAGGCTGGCCGACTCGGATACTGGGAAGATCGCACTTCGAGAGAAAAATAGCGAGTTACAGAGTTTGCTTCTCTCAAGCGCTGACAAGGTGTCTGCTCCTGCCCGACGAGAGCGATTAGCCGCTATAGCTGGTCTAATTCCCTTCATCGCCGATGACTCCCTCCATTTCATCCCGTCTGTTCTATCTGAAGTAGTGATTTGCTGCAAAGAAAACAACGAGAAGGCTAGAAATATCGCATACGACCTTTTGGTGTTGATGGGTCGGCGACTCGAAGAAGCAAAGGGTAAACAAATCGACAACCGCAAAGTACCCCATATGCCTGAAGATTCGCCCTCTGTCTCTGCAAGCATAGAAGAGTTCTTTACCATGATTAGCGCTGGCCTTGCAGGGAGCACACCACACATGATTTCGGCTTCAGTCACAGCCTTGACTCGCGTCCTCTACGAGTTCAGAGATTCTGTTAACTCTGAAGTACTGAGTGATCTTGTACAGACGATGGATCTATTTTTGACCTCCAACAACAGAGAGATAGTGAAGAGTGTGTTAGGATTTGTTAAGGTTTGTGTGATCAGTCTCCCCACCGAGATGATGCTTCCCCGGCTGCAATCGATGGTGCCGAATCTTATGGTTTGGTCACATGAGCACAAGGGCCACTTCAAAGCCAAAGTCAAACATATTCTCGAAAGAATGGTTCGTCGCTTTGGTTTTGAGCCTGTCAACAAGAGCTGCCCTGAGGCAGATAAGAGGTTACTCACCAACATTCGCAAGACCAAGGAGCGTAGCAAGCGGAAGCGAGAGGCCGCCAAAGCACAGGGCAACGAGGACGATCAGCAGGGCAGCAAGCGACGAGGCCGGTTTGAAAGCGAATATGATGAGGCATTATATAGCAGTGACGACTCAGACGCGTCAGAAGACGCCGACGCCGACGACGTGCCGGGCACATCACGCAGGGCCAAGAAGGGTGGTGATGCATATATCATGGAGGACGAGGATGAACCGCTCGATTTATTGGATCGCAATGCTCTAGCCAGCATTTCCTCGACGAAACCAGGCAAAATACGCAAGGCTGGCAAGATAAAGATGAAGACAGACATGGATGGCAAGCTCATCGTAGGCGAAGATGGCGGCGTAGAGGATGACGCTATGATTGTTGACACGCCAGCCGATGGAGAAGGCGGCGGCGTCGGCGCCTACGTCGCGGCGCTGAAGAGCAAGGATGCCGGACGCAAAGGTCGCGGCGGACGCCTCAAGTTCTCCAACAAACGCGGACAGACAGACGACGACGACGACGAGATGGACGTTGACGAAAAGGAGGTCTCGACAATCAAGTCACACGTCAACAGGGGCAGGGGCAGGGGTGGTGGACACTTCCGCGGAGGACGTGGTGGCGGTGGGGGCACGCGAGGAAGCAGGAGTGGCAGGGGCGGTATTGCGTCCGGTAGACGCGGGCTCGGCGAGGACAAGAGACGGGGTCCGGCGGGTGGATTCGGTGGCGGAAGGGTCTGGAAACCGAAGTCGCCTGGCAGGAGGTAAGACTTGGATGAGTCTTGTTCCGCCCATCTATCTACTTGATACCCACTTGCAGCATTTCTATCCTGCGCCCACGAAGGTTCTCAATTGGGATTTTATATCTTTGGAACCGGCAGAAGCTGTCGCCACAGGCAGCCTGTGACGATACATGATTTATTGGCGTAAGAGGAGCATATTATATAGGAATGGCAAAAGCAAATTGATATGGTGAATCACGATGACGAGCACATGTACATGAGAGAGAGAGAATCATGGAATTGTATTTGTTTGAATTAGCCCATCGGCCACGTCTGGGTGCGTCCAGACGGGGGGCGGATGTAGTATAGTATATACGATAGCCATGAATAACATATCTGAGTCGTCTCCGGTTAATGCAAAATAAAGTAAAGAACAGAAAAAGAAAAGAATAAAAAACCTTCCAGTCGAACTCCTCTGCTCCGCTAAAACGCCCATATCGTTCCCTGCTTTCTCGCCTTCTCTTCTTTGATGCCGTCATGGTCCGAGGGCGTTCTCTCGTCAGAATATAGAGTGTTGTTTATTACTACACCAATGAACGACCCAGGCAGAGAGTCTAAGATCCCAGCACCATGCGCAGTAAGCATCTATATCAATATGACGTGCGTCTTTTCCCCCTCTTCCTATGCTGGCTCCGACAGAGCTGTAAGACAGACCAGGCGAGGTGAATTAAGTGGGCGGATCATGATAAGACCTGGTCTCACGTTGGTCGGCCTTTTAACCTAATCTACCTGAATTTGGCAAAGATGACGGCGATGATGAGTATTACGAGGACGGTGATGATGGCGATGGTGATCACCCGATTCGTAGCCATCCTGATAGGAAAGGTGTTAGTCGTCGTCGCGTATATAGATGCATAGAATAAGAATACCGCCAATCAATAACCGGAAGAGGTAAGAAGAGACGAGGAATATAATGGGGTGGGATAGGGGGGAGCCATTACCTACGCGCCATCCCCCTCAGCGTCTTGACGCTGCGATCCACGTAGCCCTCGCTCTCGAAGAGGGTCTCGCCCGTGTGCTGGATGCGCTCGCGCTGGGAGTGGAGGTCGGCGAGGGTGGCGGCGCCGATGGCCTCGGTCTCGTTGGCGAGGGCCTGGGAGGCGCGCAGGCGCTGCGAGGAGCGGTCGAGGCGGTCGGTGCCGGACAGCAGCTGCTGCCGCTGCTCGAGCTGGAGGTCGCTCGGGCTCGCGCCGGGGTCGTCGGTGTAGCGCGAGCCGAAGAGCGCGGCGCGGTCGTCGGCGAGGGCCCGCAGCTTGCGCTTGGCCTTGTCGACGTCGGTCTCGAAGTTGCGCAGGCGCGCGTTGACCTTGTTGCGGCTCGCCGAGGGGATGTTCTGCTTCTCCAGACGCATCTGGCCGAGCTGTTTTGGTTTGGTTGTCTCCCGGTCAGCGAAGAATCGGGGTTTTCCTTGCGCTCGGGATAATGGATGCAGAGACGTAGGTGTTGATTTTGATATTGATGCCCGAGGCGAGCACGGGCGAGATGTATGGTATGTATTGTGTGTGTATAGATAGATGGATGGATTATTCATATAATTGTCATTACTCACCAGCTCCTCGGCCTCCTCGAGCGCTCGCTCGGCCTGGTTGACGGCTGCTTTCCGCGGCTCGCCGTTTAACTCGGGGATCTGGTCCAGCTTCTGCGTCAGGTCGGCCTGCACGAGCTTGAACTCGGCCTCATAGCTGCTGAACAGCTCGGACCCGGCGTCGGTATCGAGAGGGTTCGCCATTATGTCTCGTAATCGTTTCGATCGGCTCTTTGAAGCAGGTCGTTCTGAGGCCCCGAGGGTCGTTTTCGGTCAGGATGTGTGGTTTCGTGGCTCGAGTTTGTGGATATGTCCCTATTCTACTCTATTTTGATATCGATTCTGTTGTTCGTTCCGATGTTGTCTTGCTGGTCGGGGGAATAACTGGTCGGTTGGTCGTCAAAGGTATTTGCAATTGGACTGTGTAGGCGGTACTTGTAGCGGATGGCAGTGGGTTTGATCATTGCGTAACCCGTGAGGCCGGGTCATCCAGGCACCCGCAATTCCAAATGCAGATCTGTCGAGGTACATGGCCTCAGGTACCTTCTCCCCAGCCACACATACTTACGTATCCAGGATGTTCTACTCACAAGCCACATGAGCTCTCGCGTGGGCCGTGCGCGTAGCCCCACCTAATTGCCTCCCATAAAACGCGCGAGACTGCAATTTCTGCTTTCCCCTTTCCTCCTCTCTCCATTATGAAAGTTGATTTACCCCCGGTGCAGTTATTAGGCTCCGCGTTCCTCGAAACTTCACGAACGTTGAGTTGTATTAGCCGGGTAGACTGAAACATGGAGCTTTAAAGAATTGGATATTAGACGGTTGGTCTTCGGACCGTCGCCTCTGAGTATTCGGTCCCGTTGAGCCTCGACATACCTAGCATTGAACCTCTTAGGTATTACCCGCGTAGTATCCCGCATCTTGGGTAGACCATATTAGTTACATATGTATGCATCGTGATGCGCAGTGGTGTGTGGTTTTTTTTCATCTTCCTTCCCTCTTCCATTTCCACGTGGCTAGCCTTGGGAACGGTATATCTATCCATGATCACACAAAATGACTGGCTAGACTGGCTTGACTGGTTGGCACGGTTGGGAATGTCTACAGGCACCTACTTGCCACATTCGCCTAGGACGGCAGAAGAAAATATATTTGCAAGTTAGCAGGGACCATGTCTAGCCGCCCCGAATTAGAATTTTCGCCTGAGCCATGACCATGCCGCTTTAAGCCCGAGCTGAGCTGTGTCCACTTGCACATGCCAAAATCATGACCTTCGACATTGTGAAACAAGGGACCAGAAAAGACAACGCGATAGGTACTTGGTCTTCCGGAGCGAATCAAAAGTTTACTCAGTGGAACGATCAGTAGCAAAGATGATCAGAAAAAGGGATTGGGCCGCAGCTGGTTTGGAGTAGCAGCAGTATTATATTATTAACTATTACGGCGCAGACGTGACCGATACTCTCCCGTTGTGAGACGATGCCTTTCTCTCATGAAGAATTGTTCGACAGCATGTGAAGAGGTAAGAATCGGCGCGTTGCCCGTCTATCGCATGTCTTCGTCTCCCCACTGACGGGTTAGAAATAATGTGGCTCAGCATAACGGGACATATGCACAAGGTACGTTGATTGTACAGCGCAGCGCCGTCGGCCTGATTATTCGAAGAAACTTAGTCCTCTGATCTAGTGGATGGAGACGGCCAAGGTAGTCATTGTCATTCCTTGGTGATGATGTAGCGTGGCCAGGTCCCCAGGTACCAAGTATGTGATTATTGCAATAGTCTCAGGTCGGCAGCAGTTCCAACGCCCTGCTCTCTCCGCAACTGAGCCCTAGCCACCATCAGGGCTTTTCCCAGCTTGTTTTCGCCCCAGTGCTCTCGATGCGACATGGCGTCTTTTTCCGCGTAGCCGATGCCCCAAACCCGATCCCGCGGCGCGGCCTCGACGAGCAGACGGTCCCCGGTAGCGAGTAGTTTGCGGCCAAGGATCGGATTCTGCCCAAACTTCGCCACGTTTCCGGCCACGACAACAGCGCTCTTGATCTCGTCCCAGCTGGCGTCGTAGAAGCCGACAGTCAACTTGCCTAGCCGCTTCTGCTCCTTTGGATCATCGATTGCCAATATGCGCCCCTGCGTGTCTCCGTCGCCAAATCGCGCGGCCTTACAATACATCATAAACTGCTCGGCACAGTTGAAGGTAATGTCGCCGCCGTCATTCTCGTTGTTGTCATTCTCGTTTGCATCATCGTACCCAGTCAGTCTCGATATTTGTGACTCGCTCACAGTAAAAGTACAAGGGTACCACTGGCAGAGCTCTCCCAATGCGGTATTGGGCAGGTAGAAGAAGAGCGGCTCGTCGTCTGCAGCCAGATTCTGCGCTTGGGTCCTTTTCGGTCTCGGCATTGTGCAGGGGTGCGAATGTGGGCGAATCTGTGAGTGGGTGACTCGAACCGCGGGTTGCCGGAAGCGGATAGAACAAGTAGGCCGTCCATAATAAGTAAGTACATATCTAAGCCTGGCGCCTTAGGTAAGTACCTATGTAGATCCCGCTTCTGGCCTTCAGCCACACAAAGTATACTTCGTGGTTGTTAAATTGCTTTCAGTTTCTATTTATAAAATGGCCAAAGTTCCTTAGCAACTTTATAGCGGTAGTAACTCAAGAAGTAAGTCCTATCTAAAGCTTCTAGAGACTATTTTCTTATTCATCAAAAAGTTCAACAAATGTAGTACTCCCTTAGTCATTTGACTACTCACAAAGAATAAAGTCCCCTATGCGAAGTGGTAGTAAGCCCTGCCTTGGGCAAAAAAAGCAGCAAGTTACGCTAAACCCGGTTTGATGGAAGCACAAAGGTGGGGAGCTTAGCTGCTGACCTACATGTAGGCGGGTAGTTAGCTCAGTTGAGGGTAGGTATTTCAGCTGTCAACCCTCGAACTGGTGACATATCTTGCCTCACTCCGTTTCAACTGTTTTGCGCGCTGTCGTCAATCATAGTTCTATTGGTTTATCAATCCAAACGCAAGCGTGTTCGTTTTCCTAGCATTTTTTTTATTTTTATTTTATTTTTCATCTTGAATATTATACATAGTTAGCCGGGCCCCCGTACCACTTGTCGTGCGATGCGAGGAAACTACCAGGATCATCATCGTATGTGAGTACAGCAGACTATACAACACTGTATACAACACCATCCCACCGCTGTTGTGTTGAGTTGAGAGTGGTGGACACGCGGCTGCAGTAGCTTCTTGCGAATTGATTGCACCAGATCTCGCCAGAAAGCGCCAGTATGCTCGAGTGCCCCATCCATCTATCCATCTCATCGATGTCTTTCCTGAATCACCGTCACGTTGCATGAGGTTTGTGGATGAGCGTTGCTGCTAGCAGATAGCGGCTAACCACCTATGTCACAATTCATTGCTTCCCATCGCCATATCTACGTAGGCTATCTAGGCCGAGGTCTATCTGCCCACGGTTGTGTCTTAGCATACCTACCTAAATAGTTGTACGCAAACGTCAGCCTCCTGTCTTCATGTCTTCATGTCTTCATGCCTCCCCACCAACCAACAGCAAGCGTCCAAGTTTATCAAACACAGCATACCGTTGAATATCCCCATTCATACATAACTCATACAGAGGTCGCTGGCATTCCCAACTTTGATCACCACGACCAGTTTTCTTCATTTTCAATGATTATATATAAATATCAATGACATCATCCGTTAATTTGGTGTCTAGGAAAAAGGTAGCCATCGTTGGTGGTGGGGCCGCAGGACTTGCCGCTCTCTGGGCCTTGAATCGAACTCATCACGATGTCTACCTGTATGAGGCCGCCGATCGTCTGGGCGGCCATACAAATACGGTAGAGTGGAAGAATGGGAAATTCCGGACGCTAGTCGACACGGGCTTCACCGTCCTGAACACAGCAACATACCGTCCGTAAGCTACAGATGCCCAGGCAGCGCTTCGACTAACATCTTCGTAGCCAACTTCATTAGTTTTCTAAGGAAGGTTAATGTGCCCATCGTCACCACGGATTTAACGTTCGGGTTCTCGCGGGACAAGGGGAAATTCGAGTGGGCGAACAACAGCATCGATGCCATCTTCTGTCAGAGAACAAATCTCTTCTCGCCGGGGATGTGGAGGCTGGTCTTCGACATCATCCGGTTCAATAAATTCGCTCTGGATCTTTTGAGAGATGAGACAACCAGCTCAGATGAGCCTCAATCATCCCCAAAGAGTCTAGAGACTGTTAGCCATTACCTAGAAAGGCACGGCTACTCCGACACGTTTCGAAACAACTACCTTATCCCCATCACGGCTTCGCTATGGCGAATGAGCCCGAACCACTGTGCTCTGCAATTTCCTATGGTTACGTTGGTTCGGTCTATGTAAGTTGCGCGACCATGGTACCTGCAACTTCAATCAATGCTGACATGAGAACTCAGGTGGAATCATAATATCCTGGGCACATTTTCGACGTCGTCAGAATGGCTCACACTGCAGAATGGTGCCAAGTCATACGTTGATGCGGTCATGAAAGGGTTCCCTCCAAACCACCTCTTTCTCAAAACGGCAATAAAACATCTGTCAAACGATAGGAATGGCCAAGTCCGGCTGCATTTGGAGAACGGCAAGACCGAAGTGTACGACCATGTCATTCTCGCCACCCACGGAGACCAGGCCTTCCAAATCATTGCCCCTTCGGCAACCGAGGAAGAGAAAGCCATCATGTCTAACTTTCACACCATCGAGAACACATGTGTCCTCCACTCCGACCTGTCTCTCATGCCTAAGCGTCGGGGCGCGTGGTCCTCATGGAACTACCTAGCCACGTCATCACCGTGGACTAGTAAAGACATGGATCAAGTCTCTCTAACGTACAACATGAATGCGCTGCAGCAGATCCCCCGCGATGCGTTCGGCGATGTATTCGTTACTCTGAACCCCACGCACGAGCCAAAGGCAGAGACGGTGCAGGGACGATACTCGTATTCAGATCCCTTGTATACCATAGAAGCTGTGCAGGCGCTGGAGCAGCTTCCGAAGATTCAGAACAAGCGCGGAATCAGCTACGCCGGCGCGTGGACGAGAGACGGCTTCCACGAGGATGGCTTCAGTAGCGGACTGCACGTCTCCATCGCACATCTCGGCGCACGTCTGCCCTTCGAGTTTGTGGACTCCACGCTCAATCGTGGGAGGCAGCCCGAATTGGGGATATTGGATTGGTTACTGAGGATCATCATCTTGGTTATCCAGGTGTTTATCATAGACCTCCCGGATAGGCTCTTTAGTACGACGAAGGCTCGGGTATCGGCCCAGGTCATCGGCATGGGCAGGAAGTTGACGCATGGAAAGACGGCTTGATTGATTGTACGAGGTGCTACTAGTATATACGCGTGTATCCGGTTCCATTTGGGGTTACTTTTGACATCTATAAAATTGATATCTGAGGTATTCATCTCTCATGAAGACTACCTCTTTCGAGCACATCTATTTTATCACGCCCTATGATGTCGTTTAGGGACTTTGATTTTAGGGCCTTGAATGTACTACCTAACCAAACTCCCGGTACATGTAGCCTGTAGGTACTTACCTACGCGAGTGGGCCCATCACTACCTCTCTAGGTATTAGGTAATCTAGTACAAAGCAGTCCCCTGTAAATGATCCGCAATGCCGCAGCTTAGGCTCTGCGATAAAACCTCCGACAAGGTACGGAGTACAAGGTCCAAACTGCTAGGTCAGACCACGAGCAAAAGAGCTCTCACCAAAGACAGAAGAACACTCCTCACGTACACGATGAATTCCCTCCCCCGAATCCCGTCGAGGGCCCTCCAATCGAACCTATCGTCCTGGGCCTGCGCGTCATGTCGCCGGGAACTCGCTCGAGCGAGGCAATTGCCCGCCCGCACGACTCGCAAGCCGATCTCGAATACCACGAAGGCACAGCAAGACAGAGTGCACCAGGGCCGAGCATCGCCTCCCCCGATGGCGCAATTGCGCGAGTACTATAAACAGAAGAACCGGACGACCATGTATGCCCGCTGCCACCCGCGAGACCAGACCAGACCAGACGAGATGGGTGCATCAAAGAGACCAGTCTAGGCGTCGAATGGGAGGCTCATTTGTCTGCTGCGTATTAGGTTCTACACTTTCAGCATCATCCTCGGCACAGTGGCTTTCTCGTACGGCTCTGTGCCCTTGTACAAGATGGTGCGTCTTCTATGGTCCCACCCGACGCGATGGGGCGAATCCTTCATGCTAAGCCGCTCTCCGCGCGTATCAGATCTGCCAGACGACGGGCTGGGGAGGCCAGCCGATCAAGTCCAGCGGGCACGGGGGATCCGCGACGGACGAAGACCGGGCCACGCGCCTCATGCCGGTCAAGGACGCGCGGCGCATCCGCGTGACGTTCAACGCGTCGGTGTCGGACGTGCTGCCGTGGAAGTTCGTGCCGCAGCAGCGCGAGGTGCGGGTGCTGCCCGGCGAGACGGCGCTGGCGTTCTACACGGCGACGAACCGCAGCGACAGCGACATCATCGGCGTGGCCACGTACAGCGTGACGCCCGGGCAGGTGGCGCCCTACTTCAGCAAGATCCAGTGCTTCTGCTTCGAGGAGCAGCGCCTCAACGCCGGCGAGACCGTCGACATGCCCGTCTTTTTCTACCTCGACCCGGATATGGTCAACGACAAGAACATGAGGGGGATCCACGAGGTCACGCTGAATTATACCTTCTTTAGTAAGTTGTGCCTCCGCCCGCGCCCCCTTTTCTAGGTCGACCGTCGTCGAGTGGTGATTGCTGTTACTGTTGCCGTCTTTCGTCGCCGTAAACTACCGTTGACTAACTTCAATCTTCCTCTCTCTTTTTCTTCTCTTCTAGAAGCTAAGTACGATGATAATGGGAAGTTCAAGAGCTTTCCCACGACATGACACCGTAAACCTCGGCATTTTAGATGTATATTATTACGTGGATCGTGGATATGCAGGTGGATGGCCCTTGGTCTGGGCTCGTCAGATATACCCTACTACTATTTATACAAGACGTTACTGGGAACTTGCTCCTTGAGAGCTTAATTGACTTTGTAGCCCCTTTCTCCAAATACGAAAGTATTGCAGCCCAAAGTATCTAATAGCTCACCAAATGCAGCAGCAATGGAGTTACCTATTACACGAGGAAGCTGAATCCACATGGTAACGGTACCTAGGCACTGACAGGGGTATTGCCAAGCTAATCTTCATGAGGCTAGTACTTCGGGCTAACCTAGCTACGTCACTTGTTCAACATTCTATCATCCATCTGCCTAGATGGTTCAACGTGTGCTTTCCAAATCTTGACAACAACCAACATTAACTTCGCTCGCTATCGACCTAAAGAAGTAACTTTGTTTCTGGACGGAACTCCAGAAGGCGAACCAATATGGATTTTTAAACCAGGGCCATCAACAGAAAGCGACAACTGCTTTGCGACACTGCTTTGCGACGCTTGCTTTTCACCATAAATAAATAGCCAAGCATACCAGTAGCTATCAGTCTCGGCGTAAAAGCTGTTGAAACCGAACTACTTGCGCACCATTCCCCGCGAAGCCCGAGTCAAACGAACTACTACGTATCATTCAATACGACCCCAAGCTCAAGCTCAGCCCAGCCCAGCCCAGCTCAAGCTAGCCTCAACTCCTCCTCCTCGATACCTCGATACCTCGACCGCCACGAGACAGAGAAACGACAAGCGGAGAGGAGAGGGGAGAATAAAAGATAGGAAAACAGGAAGGGTAATAAATAAGAGACAGAGAGAGAGAAAAAGAGAAATGGATTTCAAAACAGCAACGGCCCGCCTCCGACGAACCTTCGCCTACCCCTCCGACACAACCACCACGTCCCCCTCGTCCTCCCGACATCTAAGCGACGACGATGACGACGACGACGGCCCGGCCCTCGACGAGCAGGAGCAGGAAGACCTCATCCGCGCCCTGGCGCAGCAGAACGCCGCGCGCAACGCGCAGTTCCGCCTCCTGCTCCTCGCGCTCCCGGCCCTCTCCGCCGTGCCCTACGTGCTCTTGCTATGCGGCGGCTTGTCCGGGCTGATATCGTCGTCGCGCCGCGGACGAGGCGGCGGACAGCACGGGGGAAACGGCGGTGAGGAGGAGGAGGGGGGGAGACGCGGCGGCGGCGGCGGCGGCGGCGGCGCGGCAGATATCTGGATCGCGCTCCTCGCGCTCTCGAGCCTCGCCTCGACGGCCTGGACGCTCTGGTCCCTACCACCCGGCGTGACCGGCATCCGGGCCGTAGACGCCTGGACGGGCTCTCTCTCGGGTTCGGACTCCGGTTCCGCAACTTCGGGAAGCGGGAGCCAGAGTCAGGGCCATGGTCTGTTGACCATGGGCGCCAACGCGCAGCGGCGCAGACGCGCCAGCAGCAGCACGGGGTCGTCGCGGTTCTTCTGGGCGCAGCAGCATCATCGCTCGCCGCTGGAGAGGCACCTGCCCCTCCTCAACCTCGCGATATGCGGCTTCCTCGTCCTCGTCGGCCTCCTCTCGCCCCGCCGGTCCGCCGCCGCGCAGCACTGGGGCCACGTCGGGCTCGCGAACCTCCCTGCCCTCATCTACGTCGTCGTCCTCGTCGCGAAGATGCTCATGGGGAGCATCGATCCGGAGAGGGAGCTGAGTTCTCTGCGGTACGAGTACAAGGGGGCGTAGGCGTGAGTGTATACAGACATTCAAGAGACCGAGGGAGAAGAACACGCACGATGGATGGATGGATGGATGGACGGACGAATAAACAGGCATGATAATCAATGCGTAATGATGAACGAGCCACGGTTTTATTTTCGTTCCTCTTTTTTTCTTTTCTTTTTCTGTTGATCAAACGCGTTTGCTCGCCTTGCTCTATTATCAGATAGTCAAGCAGAAAAAGTCAATCGAATGACAAGACAGTCTCGTACGTAGTACCCAGTCTTCTGCCTTCTTCCTCTTCTTTTTTTTTCTTCCCCCATGTTCTTTTCTCGTAGGATTACGTATCTATCTACAACAGTCCCCTCATCTAAATGACGAATTACCATCCCACCGAGCCCGGGTATTTCAGGTTCCTTTCTCGTCGCCATGCATGGTCTCCCGCTGCCCAGTCAAAAAGTCGCCGCAAACGTTGGTGAACAAGCTCGAACTCGCCAAAAAGAAAAAAGATACCAGATTCCATTCGAGAGTGCTTGAATTACTACCCTCGACGCGGCTTAGCCTTAGGGCCAAGAATCACACTCGGACAACAGTAGCATCGTCTATACCTCGATCGATTCGTTAAATCGTAGGACGCCGCTATTTTTGAGACCGTCGACGCCTTTTGGCATGCGCAGAAAGGGGTCTACCTGCGCATGCCTAGTGGATTGGTCGACCACAAGGGCCAGTCCATGAGACTTGATAGCGTCTACCAAGGCCGGCACCATATCCTTCGAGAGAACTATTGTTAGCAACCCAGTGCAGAAAT
Organism: Nemania serpens; assembly: GCA_022578855.1. Classification (NCBI taxonomy): domain Eukaryota; kingdom Fungi; phylum Ascomycota; class Sordariomycetes; order Xylariales; family Xylariaceae; genus Nemania; species Nemania serpens. The sequence continues at coordinate 77,927 of MU396739.1, forward strand.
AGTGTAGAGATGAAGTGAGGGAGACCAAGACAACGTACCAGCAGTCGAGCGCTGCATACCAGCCCCATAAGGTTGTTGTTCTGCGCTATCCGGACTACTTCCTTAACCGAAAAGGTCCGCCGGCCACTACTCTGGATAACGTTCGGTGCGGGCATCGTCTCCTCGCGTCCGAGGTCATTGCAAAGAAATACGGGGAAGTTCGGCTGCTTCCAATTGAGTGTCGCGCATATGGTTGGGTTGTATGAGCTGAAGACGACAGACCGCACCGCGGTTGGGCCCGATAATGTTCCGGCTCGTTGTTCTCGCGCATGATCGAACACAACCGCCAAGACGGCGTCTACGAAGCTATTCGTGTCAACCGTTGGGCTGATACCAAATTTCCTCTCATCGTCCTCCGACGGATAGAGAATCTGCAAATTGACGTGCATCGAAGCAGGCAGTATAGACAAAGCCTGCTCGACGGAGATTCCCGCTGTTGATAGGATCCGATGAACTTCAGTAATGTTCTCGTGCCCATGGGAAGAAATCGACGAGAGCTGTGTACGAGCAGGGCTCGTCGCCGTGACAGTGGCGAATTCATCATATGTCAGACGGGTTAGTGGCATCTCAACCGGGCCACACTGTATCTTCCACGTTGGCCATACCACAGGGACGCCGTCTCTGGTGTGTTGAACGTGGAGCTGAACGAACTCGCCAGACAGACTTGATCCGGTGACAAACATGGTGGGGTTCTGGTCAAATTGGCTCGTAGCTTTCCAGTATGTCTCGAAATCGGTAATCTCCAGAGGCGCTCCTCGGAACGGCTTGATGACTTGGGTATTAAAGGAAATCTGCCCTATGGCTCGGAGTCGTGGGTCGAACAGGGCAAGACAACACCTGCCAGAATTCTTCCAGGACGATCTAAAGGCCTCTGGTAGGGCAACTGTCTTCGCGATGATCTTCGCGCCATATGTTGGGAAAACATCGAAATCAAGTGAGAAGGTGTCGAGACTATCAACCTGGAAGGAAACTAGTCGGGTATCCTCCTGGAATGGTAGAATGATATTTTTCGGTATGAGATCAGACAGCTTAGAAGAAATAGTGAGTCGGGCAGCAGGGTATTTGCTATCGTGAAAGAAGACCAGTGGCTGCTGTCCGTTATCTTCGAAACTAATCTGCACCACGGTTTTCGTGTCCAGGAAATTGTGACCGTATCGACGCAGTGGGATGATAGGAGGGGGCAGTTCTAATGCAGGAATAGCATCAACGTCTAACGACATGGGAACAGGGCCGCCACTGGACGCCAACAGCGACCCAGTAGCTTGCATCGACAAAGGGCTTTCAGCTTTCCCCTTTTGGAACGGCGTGAGTAGCTGCATACATGTTAAATGCCCCTCCCAGGCCGCGTAGTACATGGCAGGCAGGTCTTTCTCGTCAAGGATATTTGAGTTTACACCAACGCTCAACAACTCCTGAAGACATGGGACATTCCCCTCACTTGCGGCATGAACTAACGGAGTCCATCCATAGAGCTTGTCGATCTGATCTAAGTCGGCTCCATATTGCTGCAGAAGACGAAGCAACCGCGGTGTCTGGCCGGAGCGGGCGACAAGATGCTGCGGGTAGAGTCCCTCGGCATCGGGAAGTATTTGTGCACCATGCTGCAAGAGAATCTCTACGATCTCAAGTGAACCATGTTCGCAAGCTAGGTTAAGAGGTATGTGATCTGTCTCTGATACCGGATCTAATCGGGACGACGCATTCAAGAGCAGCTGAACGCATGCGAGATGTCCGTGTATGATAGCATGAATCAATGGGGTAAAGTTATCATGATCGATCACGTCAATCGTTGAGGGGTCCGCTGTGCAATTGATTAGAAACTCTCCGTTATGGTTAGAAGAAGGACTAGTCATACCTCGAAGGAGAGCTTCAAGCATCTCCAAGCGCCCATGCATGCTTGCGTAATGGAGAGGTACCCTGCCGTATACGTCTATTCTGCTGACTTCAACGCCCGCTGAGAGACCAACACTCAAAACAAACTGGTTGCCATAGATTGTTGCCTGGTGAACGCAGTTTCGTTCATTGATGTCATCCTCGGATCGGAGATCGACGAGGCCTGTTTCTAACAAGACTTCAAGTGATGTCTGTGGGGCTTCATGGACGGCAGCAAGAAATGTACGCGTAACCCTTTCTCTTAAGGAGAAGTCCGTTGCCGGTGTTGAACTCGAGGCAGCCTGCATTCTTGTTAATAAGTCCCGTAGGGACTCCAAGTTGCCGCCAATGGCAGTGTCTAGTAGCAAGCTGTCCGCATCGCCTTCATCGGTTCCAACCAGGTGCTGGCTGCTCACTATATGTTGTTCTACGCGCCCTTCAAAATTGACATTGTCGCCGTCTGCCCAAGCGCCTAGCTCTTGGAGGCTGGTTGTGGCTTGGTCCGAAAGCTCACTTATGACAGGGGCGTTGAAGAAAGGCTGTACTTCGACGGCGCGAGAAAGATACAGCTCTTTCGTTTTGGATTTTGATGTCTTATCCCATTTCTTGAGGATTTTCGAGAAGGCGGTGCCATTGATCTCAACGAACTGCTGGAGTTTGTTCAAGTCATTGGCAAACTGCTGGAACCCTTCCTCGAGGGTGGTGAATTTTGCCGACCGTCTGGAGATCCCTTGTCGCGACTTGAGAACTTTCTTTTTATCGATGAGTGTTTTAAGCCGTATTTTGAGCTAGCATGGTATCAGTATTATAAGTCATGATCAGAAGGTGGGGTGCTGCTGGGAACAACTAACCTCTGCCTCTTTTTGGAGGTAGAAGGCATTAACCTTCTCTAATTCTCGTTCCTTTAGGTGTCAGCAGGCGTCTGATTCTAGGTATGAGATAAGAAGGTAGGGTGGTCATACTAGTTGGAAGAAGAATTTTGCTTTATTTGCCTGTAGAGCAGCCTGTGTATCTCCCAGTGCGGGTAGAAAATGAGGCTCATTCTGGGCACTTAGGATTGGAGTAGCTGAAAGCCGTTTAATGAGCTGACAGACATTGTTAGTAGGGCAAGGTAATCGTGAGGTATATTCTGATATAAATCATTTATATAATGTACAACTGGGCCCAGCCACTGCACGTGAGGCTTGCTACCCAGTAGCATGCAGTGTTTAGGTCCAGGAGAGGAGATGAGAGGGGGTTAACAAGAATGTACACAAACGTACTTTTTTAAGAGCCTTGTAGTTCACGAAGCTAGCAGCATATTCCGGTACTTCTAGCTGACGTTTCTGTATCTGTTTGCCGAACTTCCTAAAGGGAGGAATTAGCAATTACCGCAAAAAGAAAAAGAGATTGGTGGCTCAGTAGCGAGACTCAACCTTTTCCACTCCTCTTTTCCTCTTTATCTTCTTGTTTTTAAAGGAAGAAAAAGAAAAGGGGCGACTTACATGATGCCGGTCGAGGATCACAGCCTCTGCCGCAGCCTCAAGTTCCCCAAAATCGTAGATATCAGCTGGGGGGTGTTAGCCAGGTATTTGACGAGTACAAATAAACCCAGCTGCAGGTGAGAGGCGGTACTAGAGAAGATGGAAACACCGAATAGAAAATATTGTACGCCAATCTCTATCTAAAATTTTAGATGACGGTTGTTTCGGTATCTGTGTTGTAGATATGCCGACTCTAAACACTCTACCGAAGCTTTTTGGTAAAGGTAGTGAGACGAGTCTATCAGGGCCGCCCAAGAGCGCAGTTGTAGAATACACAGGTAGGCCTGAATTTCACGAGTGGGTGACAGGAGCTGGCAAGAGGGATACCCGAAGAGGGGTTCCGAAGAGCCAGTTGGTATTGGTGAATCCGGCTATAAAGTAGCAGTCCAAAGCATGACAGCACCATAGACTAGGCCATGTAGACCAGTAGCAGTATTAGGGCCGGTGTATGCAGACGAGGGTGCAGCACCTGACGAAAGTCACACCACACCTCAAGAACCGTAGCTGGGCATGCAGTGCCGCCCACTGAGAGGCCGGAACTGAGAGGCCGGAACTGGACAGGTGACTAGCGGTGCTTGCAGGATGACGAGATTCGCGGTTCGTTAGACAGAATAGGGTATGGTACCAGGGAGGTATGCTGATGTACGAGCTACCCGGGATTGGCTCTGGAGTGCAGCCGTGGAGAAACGAACCGGCGTGACAAAGTAAAGTCACAGTGGCTCGCCCGGTAAGGTAGAATAAGCAAGGTGCTAGATACTGGCTGCAGTGGCTGATCTCTCCGGTCTAGCTATCCAACCATCCAATACAGCTGCAGGGTGCGTGAGGTGTGAGAGATGCTGGGGTTTATTCGGGTTAGGATGTCGAGAATTGCCAGGGGTGTCGGTGGTTCAGGTCTCGGGTGGTTGAAGGCACGTCTAGATTCTGTAAAGCGGCGGGGTGTCTAAGGTTGCGGCTGATGACAATGGGCAAGAGATGCTAGGCAAGATGAGTAAGTCAGGCACGGTCGTATGGTGGTATGAGTGACACCTCGTAACACGTTTGGGGAGTTGGAGAAATGCAGGTTCCAACAGCCAACGTGGGATATTGAAGCCAGTCAAGGGGTGGCTTTTCAACGAGCAAGGAAGAGAAAAAGCTATGTATAGGACTGTGGAGGGTGGGGTTGACATGAGACCTAAAAAAATATAGGTACTCACTTGCTGATCCGATACAAGTTGGGATACCGATACAGTGGAAATAATCATGCAGAGTTAGTGCAATAATCAATATAAATATTTTTTCGTTCTTAGATTTTTTTAGTTTTTATTGTCGTATCGGTTCGAGAGCAAAAGGTGAATGATATTCGCGACGGATGGCGGGGTTGATTGCTCCTGGCTGGGTCCATCGGTAGAGGTAGCAACTTACCAAGCTACCAAGCTAGGTTCCATACTTTCTAAGGTTAGGTACTAGTAGCTCGCTAGCTAATGTACGGCTAATGTAAGTACGTGGAAACTTCATTGCTGTGCCCAATGCTCGGATTATTCAACACCTATCAGTTTACCATACCGTCGTACCTAAACAATGTAGGTCACATAGTACACTACCACTTGTTAGATATCGAACTCCCTAGTTAGGTATCGCAAGATATACCGCATGTCGATGACGTACTAAAGAATTGCCTTTAACGATGCATCCATCGGTACTAATAAAGGCATGTTCCTCCTTAGATCTCGGCCTGATATCCATATTCGGTGCAGTACCGTAAGAGGTACAATCCTGCCACTTACTTATTATATACCTAGACATAGGTACCGTCTACTCGGTACTCAGACAAGCCCTATACATGCCAGCCCCGGTACGAAATGCAAAGTACAAAGTACTAAAATGGAACATGCATTGAGCGAACGTGTTGCGCTGCTATTCAATTCTGCAGCAAGTCCGATACCTACTACTTACACACGCACGCATAACGAGAGCCGTCAGAGTCGGCCAATGAGAGGCTAGAATTCACCCCCGTGGTTGATCAACTGGTCCTGCATGAGGCTCGTTCGTTTTCCGAGAATTATTAACTTGGCTGCCTACGTCAGTCAGGTACGTACCGAACTATAACTGAGGCGCTAACTCAGCTTACCTAGTTCGGCCTGGTGTCTTGGCACACCTATCTACAAGGAGTATCAAAATAAGCCCCGCTATCTCCGGCGGCAATATCATATCTCGTCCTCTTCAAATTTACACGACCCTACTCTAGATCAACGAAAAAAGCGAACACCAAATTTGGCTTGGGCCATAGCCCCAAATTATATTAATAGTGAAGTCGATTCGCACCTCGTGGTTATTTATCTGTTCATAGTGGTATGTATTACAATAATTGCTCTCGTATACCGAAGAAGGTCGTATCAGAAGGCAGATATACTAGTCGCTTTCTATACCTGAGTGCTGCATATGCTCGTGAAATCAGACTACCAGTCTGGCTTTGGCCTGCTCACTGTCTCACAAGTATCTAAGATCGCCTTTCTAAGATCTGTAGCAGATGAATCCTCGTGATATCGACTCTGAAACCAGCGGTTCGCAACGATCCCGGGAATAACAACTTCAGAATACCTATACACCAGGGTTCCTAGAATGGTAACTGCGCACGTGGGTGCGGGTATGCAAGCTCGTAAAGCTGCGGCGGGCTCACCTCCTTATTATATCGGCTTGTTCCCATCTCGATTCCCGCTTGAATGGTGAAGACATGGGCACAGCGCGCTTCCTACTTACTTCAACTATCTTAGACATGCTACATAATGCTGTACCATCGCGTCTTGAAGTGCTGATAGTAGAAATCAATATTTCTTAGGGCAATTGCCTAACATTCTTGTAATTCTTATACTAATACGTATACTTAAAATGTATGCCGGGTATGTAATGACTACCTATTTTAGCAGCTGGTTATAGTAGAGTACTTAGTAGGTATCTTGGTAGCCTGGCGGAATCAACTGAGGTGCTTATTCTCCTGCAGCTAGCCCAGCCACATATCTATTGGCAGCCAGAAATTTACGGTTTTTATACGCAGTGCTTCAAAAGAAAATCCGTTTAAGGTCCGTATCGGAATTCTCAATATTGAGCCGTGTGTGATCATTAGTAGGGATAGTGCCACGAAATTAAGCTTATTCAGTCCTGGAAGCAACATTGCTAAGCCAATAATAAAACCACGTTTTCTGACCGAACTATCCCGTCCATATGTTCGAGACGCATCGGACGCCTCCTTAGCTCCCTGCTCCTCCCACAAACGGTTCGCTTAAGTTTTGTAAGTCTTTTCGAGCTTTCCTTTCCTTAGACTTCTACCGGCGCAACTCCGACGTCGGGCCTCAGACTACCTAACCAGAAATATCTCGCCGCCTTCAATTGCTATTATTGAGGTGGTAATAATGCGGCTAGGGTCTTCAAGATAGACCAATAGGAGAGCCCTGCATGGCCGTTTGTGGTTATAAGAGCGCCATGGATACTAAATGCGTCTATCTACAGTAGCTCACCTGCTTACATACTTGTCACTTGCCACTTACACATCATTAATGCTTCGTACGGTGAGGTATACTTTAGTATCCATACCTAATAATAGCGTCTCTCAGCTTAGCAGGAGCGGCCACAGCCAGTACAAGAATGGGTAGGGCTATGCCACCGTAGCGGTGTTCTGTTCCTTAAGGAGGGGAGAAAAGCCGGCATTTGTGTAAGAAGTAGGGCCAGGCATTCCTACAAACATCTCTCATCCCCCTCCCTTTTGAAAATTCTTTAAAAATTCTTTTGCTACAGACGGTACGAATCTATAAGTGAATTTTATAAGTCTCACTGCATATGAGGGCACCTCGTCAATCTATCGTTGAACAGTTCATGAGTGTAGTTACCTAGGTAATGAGTATTGTTATTACGTGAGGAACTCGAGAACAGGTTGTACTAATATGTATGAAATTCCCTATTGGTAATAAAGTAGCTGCCTTCATGACGGATTTTTAGTATATATCCATATATTCAAACTGTTAATTCGCCGCAAATGGTGATCCAATGCATTCCCTGTCAAGGCTTGCTATCATAGATTGTGAAGTACAACCCCGTTGTTCTCGTTAGGCCTTGACCTCCCGTGCCGGTGTTAGGTAGACACTGAGGGGAACTCTGTCCCAAAGGGCGTAAGACTTCTGTCTCTTGATCCAGTCGGCTGATTCAGCATCCAGTTTTAGGTCGAAGTCAAAAATGATGCGGGCTAGTATGATGCGCATCTCCGCGTACGCAAGACTGTTCAAGGGTAGTTAGTTAGTTAATTTAGTCGACTCATATATAGCTTAATACGTAGCTGTGTGAGTGAGCGAGGCAGTCATACTTGCGTCCAATACAATTCCTGGGTCCGACATTGAAGGCTTGCAGCGCCTCCAGCTTATTACCGGCTTCGAGGGCCTCTTCGCTGGTGCCGAGGAACCTCTCGGGTTTGAAACCCCACGGATCGGCCCAGTTGTCCTTGGAATGGTTCATCGACCAATGTTGAATTTCAACGAATGTCTGAGCCATCGCGTTAGCGCTGTGGGAGTTCCTCTTCGATAAGACATGAAGATACTAACGCCTTCCGGTACGAAGTGGCCTGCAACTTCAGCACCTCCCTTAGGGACGGCCCGCACTAGCCCCGATGCCACTGGAGGGTACATGCGGAGCGATTCGTTGAGAATCGCGAGCATGTACTTGAGATTGCCTACAGTGTTGATATTGATCTGACTGGCATCCTTGAAGGCCGACCGAACTTCATGCTTTAACTTCTCCAGAACTTCGGGATGGGTTAATAACAGGTAAGTTGCGCCGGAGAGCGTTGTCGCTGTCGTCTCGGAGCCCGCGAGGACTAAGATGAATGCGTTTGAGGACAACTTCTCAAATGACAAATTCTACGAGAGACCAATGAGTTAGAGATATTAGTTGAGTAGATTTGTCACTTACCCAGTCGCTGCGCCTCCTCACGAGGCCCTCAAACAGATCATCACGGCTTGTCTCCATGGACAGTCGCGATCGCAACATATCATCGGTGTATTTGCGTACTTTGGTGATGGAAAAGCTGCCCAACTTGAACAGGACTTGTACGAGATCGGCCAGTCCGACGTAGGTCATTGACACTGTCACAGCACCGGCCTTGATACTCCTAAAGATGAAATCGATCCAGGGGTGATAGCTGGCCTTCTGAAGACAGTTGAAGGACTGTCCGAAAACGAGATCTCCCACTATATCGAAGGTTGTCCAGTTGTACCAAGCCTCAATGTTCAGCTTCTTTTCTCCCTGGCGACACTCTTCGTGGAGGCGCTTGATCAGGAGGTCCACGTACTTGACAATCTCGGACTCCTGCTCTCTCATCGCGGCGTCCGAGAAGCCATGCGAGAGAGCACGGCGGAACCGAGAGTGCTCCTCGCGATCCGCGTTGATGATGGAGGTAGGAATGCTCCGGATGCTTCTGACGAATGGCTTGGCCTTGGACATCTCGTTCGCTGTGTGAGACGAGGGCATTAACCAACGTGCACTTTAGGTATAGGGGGGGCTAGTGTGAGCTAGCGCGAGGAAGGACACCGGACGGCACAAAGGCACAGAAGCCTGTACGGAAGACGAGGTGGAATTAGCTTACAGTGGAGGTCATTCCCAACGCGATGTCCGTATATGTCTTTCCATGCTCTCGTATCTGTAAAGGAAAGGTGGTCCGGCCCGATTCTCACAACAGGACCGTATTGTTCATGAAGCTTTTGGGTCTTATGAGCCTGAACGCCGGTGCTGTGTTGAATAGCCCACGGGATCCTGGACGCTCTTTGAAGGAGAGGCCCGGGCACGTTACGCAGTGGGTGGAAGTAGAGGTTGTAGATGATATTGGCCGCTTGCCATACTAGTGCCTATTTTACAAGCTGTTAGAGACCGCAATGAGTATTCTCACGACGATTCTACCCTCCACTCTCGGGAATCATACCGACGCCAGGCCAACTAGCGCGTATAACCCGAGACTAGACGTCTCCGTCCACGCGGGGCCTGTGTTCCCAGTCATGATTTGATACGAATACCAGGCGAGGGACCGATGTTAGATGATGAAATAACGAAGTCGTGCTCTACCTATGTAGATAGGCACAAGTCGAAGTCGGGCTCGGGTCAGTGAGTCCTATTCCAACCTGATACGACTACTGTCTATTTAATGCAAATAAATATAGTACCCATTCTTCAATGTGTGTGCGGGGGGGCGAATACGGTGACTTCAGGATTCCGTATCGTCTACTAATATAATTACTACCTACGGAACACATGTACTCCCAGGGTCGGAATTGTGTACTACCTATGTACAAAATAGTATAAGCATATTACGTACGTACGGTGTATAGCAAAGGTGTTGGCTGTACTTTATAGACAATAACAACTCGAACTATTAGCCTAGTGTAGTTGCAGTCCTGCATAAATAAGTAAATGGCCACCCGTGCCTGAGAAGGGAAGCTGTATAAGTGGAGGTGTCGGAAGCTTGGATAGCCGGCTAGGAGGGGGGCTTTCTGTACAGAAAGAATCACGTGTTCGGTTTTAAATGGAAACTTGAATTATTCTATCATTTACCTAGTGCTGGCATGGGCTGATCGGCAGAACATCCGTTTGCGACGCTTCTGTAGCCAAAAAGCGTTACCTATCCGCATCGCAACGGGATTGATTGGGGCAAAAGAGGGATCACCCACCCCCAGACTTAGTAGGGGCTAGCACCACTCCTGCTAAGCCCTGAGACTATTGGTCTGGGCGGGTAGTCTCCGCCGAGCAGTCTTGCTCATAGTATGGACAATCTAGCCCTTGAACTGAACCATCGCGAATTCACAACTGCTTACATTACTCCTTTTTCCCTTGGGCAGCCTTTGCAGGCGTTCCGACGAGACTATCCCCCATAGCGTCAGCAGTTGCTGCTTTCAGTCTCTCGGTATCTTCTGATCTGATCTCCTTGCTGCCGCCCTTCAAATCCTTCTCATCTTCACTATCTCCTAAGCTGAATGGATCGTTCTCGGCAATCGGACTGGGCTCGACGGTTGATAGTGGCTGCCACTTGCTCTGCTTAGCAGGGGTTGGGCCAGCCGCACCATCTTTTGGAGGCAATTTTGGCGACGCATCATACGGACTGATGTCTTCCACGGTATCTCTAAAGGCAACCTTGCGACTATCGTGATTGGCAAAGGTGGTACCTGGAAGTGGCTTATTCAGGTTTGCCTTGCTGGCCTGGTGGTCTTGGCCTGGTCCTGTGGCCTTGTTAGTCGTAGCTATCAATGGGACAGTAGGATCAGAGGACATACTGCCGTCTGGATTGAGCCTCATTCCGGCAAAGTCGTCACTCAAGACCTGCGGGTCCGCATCGTAGCGGTGATAATCTGTGCTTTGGCGGCTACCCTCGCCGCTCCTTCTACCTGGGCCACCGTGCGGACGATGTTTAGAGGGCTGGGTCTCATCCTCATCCTCATCGTATTCCCCATCGATCTTTTTCTTTAGATTGGTGAACCATGAATTGACTTTAGTCTGAGTCTCGAGAAATCCTTTACGGATGTTTTCCGTAATGACGGGGAGCTCGTCATCGATGAAATTAGGTTCGCGATCATACATCTCGTTGGGCTTCAGGCCCGTCGCTTGGCGTCGGTATTGGCCGGCAGGGCCACGATTCGTAGTCCGTTCCTCGTAGGCGCCAACATTATCGTAGTGCTCGGCCAGTTGGCGAGCATAGAGCTCATCTGCCTCCAACTGAGAGAGGGGAGCACGATTGGTTGGGCGCGGTGGTTTCGGTGGGGGCGCTGCGTCTCTCGGGGGGTCATTTTGAACAGCATCAGGGTCACTCATGCCTTGTTACGATTAGATTAGCCCATAGCCCGACAGAGTCATCATCAGTGGTAGGTTCCTCACCAAGGAGCGCATTAAAAGCAGGATCAATCTGGCCACTGCTCGCGATGAGGACGGCCCTGATGATAGAGGCGTCTATGCTCGGGAAGGCTTCCCTGAGGATCTGCTCATTCTTCTGCTGCGTCGTAACGGGTCGCGGTGGCTGTGTGGGTGGCAGGTCCGTAGCAGGTTCCGTTGTGGTGCCGGTTGAGGGCGCCGTTGTCGCGGATGTGTTGAGCACTCCAGTCTCGGGAACGTCGTCGTCATCCATCTCGAAAGGGCGCACGGTGGTGGGAGACTCGGGCGCGGCTACTAGCGAGATCGGGCGATCTTTAGGTTTGCTCTGGAAAGTATGCGTACGTCGTCAGCATCCATCCGTTCTCCGTACGAGGCACAATAAGGGGAGGGGGAGGAGGAGGAGGAGGAGGAGGAGGAGAAGCAGAAGCAGCAGCTAACAGTGGTAACAACCAGCTGTGGTAGCAGCATCGGTTTCTGTTAAAGTAGAGCTGCTGGTAGCTACAACGGGATAGGGGGAAGGATAGAATCTATGCCCAGGACGGCATGATCCCACGCCGCTAATTTGGAACTCACCGCGTCAGGAGGGGCGGACATTGTGTTGTCTGTCGTGTTATCGTGTTGGAATAATGGATAGGTATATTGATTATGTCGACCAGATAGATGTATATTGGCTGGAAACCGAGGTACCGAGGAGTTGCTGAAGTCCGTCGTTTGGTGTTGGGATAATCTATAAATTCAAGGTCATGGGCATGCGGGTTGGAGCACTACCTTGGTAGACTAATGTATGGGAATGAGGGTCATGCATATATGGGAGTTGCCTACAGCCTACAGGAGATGACGAAGAGGGGCGACCCATGCGACGACAGCTGTGACGCAAGTAGTGTACGTTTGCCTGCGCCACACCTCGCGACTACATGTACTTGTACCTACACAGATACTTAAAGTACCTACCTCTACTTGCCTTAGGTATCTATTCGTAGTTTGTAGTGCACTTGGTACCTTGAGTACCTACTGTAGGTATGGTCCAGTGCTTCTACTGACTACCTATTTACAGACGTTAACAACGCCACTTGCATAGATACATCTAACATCTCTCAATTTTCATATGTGTGCGGCGCACGGCTTGTTCTATGGGACACCTTTTAGGCTATCTTCACGATGACAGAACCGAGGAATCGTCCTGAGAAGCGTATGGCATGAGATTACCAAGTTCTTTAAGCTCTGGCCATGGCAGACTTCGATCTTGGCTCGAGCTTCATCCCGGCCCTTCATAAACCTGCGGCGCTTCTCCCCATCACCAAACATCACGATAACCTGCTCTATCTCATCGAGACATTCCCAGTGACAATTGTTGTCGGTCAGACTGGCTCGGGAAAAACCACTCAGATTCCCCAGTTTCTCGAACATGCGGGCTGGTGTGCTGAAGGGAAGTTAATAGGGGTTACTCAGGTACATATGCCCGCCTACGGTGCTGCTATGCGTTTTTCTAACAGTGTATAGCCCCGCCGAGTAGCTGCTACGACCGTGGCTATCAGGGTGGCCGAGGAATATGGCTGTGAGCTGGGCAAGGAGGTCGGCTACTCGATCCGGTTTGAGGACGTCACCTCTGCTGCTACGCGTATCAAGTTCTTGACCGATGGCCTGCTCATTCGCGAAGCCCTAGTGGATCCTTTGCTCTCTCGCTACTCTGTCATCATGGTTGATGAGGCTCATGAGAGGTCTATCAGTACTGATATCCTCCTCGGGCTTTTAAAGAAAATTCGGAAGCGCAGAGCAGAGCTCCGCATAATCATCAGCAGTGCAACGCTCCAGGCTGAAGAGTTTCTAAACTTTTTCTCCGAACACGCCGAGAACCAGGGGTCTGTGGATAATGACAAGCCCAGCCAAACCGGCGCCATCATCACCCTTCAAGGTAGGACGTATCCGATCGACGTGCTGTATCTAGAATCTCCAGCAGAGGATTACGTTGAAAAGGCTGTCTCGACTGTCTTCGAAATCCATAATACCGAGCCGGACGGCGACATTCTTATTTTCCTCACCGGCAGGGAAGAGATTGACACAGCTGTCCAGACTATCGCGGAACGGTCAATCGATCTCAAACCCGGATCGAAATCACTTCTACCTCTCCCCCTTTATGCGGGCCTAACAACAGAGCAGCAGATGTACGTATTTGATGCGCCACCGGAAAACAGTCGGAAGGTTATATTCAGCACCAATATTGCCGAAGCATCAGTGACAATCGATGGCATTGTCTACGTTATCGACTCGGGATTTGTGAAACTCAGGGCCTTTGATCCCCGGACCGGCATAGAATCTCTAACAGTCACCCCAATATCCAAAGCGTCGGCGGCTCAGAGAGCTGGCAGAGCCGGCCGCACCAAGCCCGGAAAGTGCTTTCGGCTTTTCACTGAAGACGCTTATCAATGTCTTCCTGATACGAACCCACCAGAAATCCAGAGGTCGAATCTCGCGCCCTTTATACTTCAACTCAAAGCGCTTGGCATTGACAACGTTGTTCGATTTGATTATCTCACACCCCCACCCGCGGAGCTCATGACCAAAGCAACGGAGCTGCTATATTCTCTAGGCGCCCTAGACGAATACGCGAAACTAACCAGGCCGCTAGGCATACGAATGGCAGAGCTCGCCGTTGAGCCGATGATGGCCAAGGCCCTGTTGAGCGCACCTTCCTTTAATTGTCTCAACGAGATTCTTACCATAGCCGCCATGACCAGCCTTGGCGGTGCGGTATGGGTTCAACAAGATGGAGGCAAGAAGCAAATGGAATCCGCTAGGCGTAGGTTCGCCGCTGAAGAAGGAGATCACCTGACACTTCTTAATGTCTACCAAACTTTCGTGACAAAAGGAAAAAAGGAGTCTAGGTTTTGCCATGAGAACTACCTCAATTTCAAGGCGCTGAATCGGGCTGTGAGTATCCGGGGGCAGTTGCGACGCTATCTAGAGCGGTTTGGTATTAGCATAGACGAAAACCTCAATGCACACCGAGAGGGAAAAGCAGACCGAGTTCGCAGGTGTCTCACAGCAGGCTACTTTGCCCATGCAGCGAAAATGCAGCCCGATGGGAGCTACCGGAGCGTGGAAGGTGGAACAGTTCTTTATGCTCACCCCAGCTCGTTAATGTTCAATCGAAAAGCTGACTGGGTTATTTTTCACGAAGTCATGGAGACAGGCAACAAGACCTTTATTCGTGACATCACTAAAATCGAGAAGGGTTGGCTGCTCGAATACTCATCCGGTTTTTATTAGCCCAAAGCAGGCTGAAAGTGGTTTGGTCGATTTTATAAACGTGCGCGGCACAGACCTCACTAGAATACCTAAGCCACATGAATGATAATAATAAAATTGCCAACAATAGAAGACCAAGCCCAAGTTCACCTACCTCGTGGCCCAGTCGGGTTAGTCGAAAAATAGGACGACGAGTTCTTGCATTGGACCCAGGTAGAGCTATAGTTGCCAGGGCTAACTAACGTTTCATAGCAATAGGTGTTGGCCTGGACATGAAATATGAAATTTGTCTACCTTTATTAGGTGTAGACGTGTTTTCGAGATCAATAGCTGCACAACCTTACCTAGGTACTACTTACTTCTTATACCTACATTCAACTACCTAGGTACACCGTCACGGGTAAATGAAGTCTTGCTGTGGAGGCGTTATAACGGCTTATCGATTACCCACGCGCATCGAGAGCATCCCACCGGGCATAAGGTAATCAAAATCTTTCAACTCAGTAACTCACGATACCTACACTTCTTGAGAGACAGAAACAGCACAGATTCAAGATGAGGCGTTCCCGTCCGAAATCCATACACTATTCTACTCTGTGCCCAGAGCGAATGACCACCGCCAATGGACGATGCTTGAAGATGTAAGTTAGCGAATATTGCAGAAAAGGGGGTTCATTTGGCCATTTTTAGTCTACATCTAAGTCAGCCAGATCGCGTCCAGGAGAGCAGGTTACCTAGCTTAACCCGAGGGAAGCAAGCCGCAGCTCGAATCTCCGAGAGCAGCGACCCATGTCCCATGATGCATGATCCAGTCCAGATACAGTAGGATTGTGCACAGTTCCTGCATTAGTTCCCTCTATTACCGCAAATCTTCCAGGCCCGCGGTGCTAATTCAGCCAAGCACAGTGCCAGAAGAGAACGGGGCACCTGCTTGACCACGCCCTCTTTTGCTAATTACTGCGCAAAGGGATGAAAGGGCTAGGGTGCGTGGACAGTGCTCATTAATGAGCCCTGGTCGGTCCTGGAATCTTGATCCATTCGCTACTGCATTCGCCTACCGGGCGTCCCAAGCCTCCACACCCCCTTCGCTCATTTCCCCTATATTAGATTCTCATTCGCTGGCTAACCTATACTAGCTTCCTGAGCCTCCCCGGTGCCAGCGGAACAAGGGGACGGTTTTGAAGGGGATGGAGCTTGCCCGGTGTAAGTAAGGCGTAGGTAGGGTACAAGGTACTTGCGACAACTCAGACTGTTCTCCTTAGACTAACCTAACTATTCTCGCTCGGTTTCCCTTCCTCTTTCTTAATCCTCTTCTTCTACACCACCTCTTCTTTCAGAAGTCCAGCAGTCCTTCGACAATACGTCAGTATCCTGCCAGCGGGCGCGCCATTCTTTCAATCTAACTTTCAAGTCATTCTTTTTTTGAGACTCACCCCAAGTCCCTCACTCCATCACGCTGTCGGCTACTGGCGTTGGGACTCTGTTTAATTTGACCACTATTCTGTCCCGGCATAGATCTTCGGACCATTCAGAAGTGAATTTCGGGTTAATTACTGCTGCATCTAACGACATCGACGACTTCTGCCAACCGAAATAGAATAAGCCTTTGATTCTAGCCCAAATCGCGACTTTGACTATCATACATATCACGTCTAAAACCACCTTCGTGTGTGTTCGTGTGCGCCCAACTGGACTTGTATTGGTTGGTTGGGCATCTCTGGTGCGACTGGAGCCATGATTCACCGACACGCACATGGTCATGGCCACGGCCATAGCCATCACTTGCACTCGCGGCATGCATCGCTTAATCTGGAAGAGACGGATACACTCGAGGGTCTAAATCTAGCTACGCCCGAATTGCTACAACCGAGAGATGATGCTATGCAAATTGTGGCTCGGGCAAACAATTTAGACGAGAAGCCATCCAGCGACTCTAGCACCACCACGATCGTGATCAGTGTTGTGTAAGTATCCTAAGAGGACCCGTACTCACCTTGCGTTGGCTGACATATTCCCAGAATTCCCCTGGTTGCTGCCATCATTGGGCTAGCTTATTTTGCCCGGAAAGGCGTCATGCGGCGGAGACGCGAAGAGGCGGCGAACAAGTTTAAATCCATGGATTTTGGTCTCCATGATGCGTCACAGCCGAAAGGGCCTAAGAGAAAAAGCGCTTTCTTTGGCAGGGAGAAGGAGACAACTCACAAAACCCAGCTGTCGATGGATATGAACCTCTCCAGTCCTTATCTCCTGCCCCCAAATTTGCATAACTCACGCGAGTCCTTCAATTCTCTCACCAAAACCCTCCACCAGGCGGACGATCCCTATCGACCGGTCGCGGATTTTGCTAATAGCGATGTTGGTTCCCTACGATCCGTCAAGCGAGGACCTGGTGCCAGGGTATCGTCCATCTACACTACCCGAACACGCCCTAGTGCCGATATTCCGCGCTCTCAGCATGGAGACGTCCCGCTATCTCCCTTGAGGTCGCCACTTCCTGTTGCCCAGCCTATGACTTTTCCCCAAAGTCATACGGAAGAAGTGCCTTCTCTGCCCGCCAAGAACGAGTTCCGGTTTGTTGATGATGGACCTGGGATCGCTCAAGTGCCCGAGATTCAAGAGCCCCCAGCTGTTGCTACTGCAGCCTCTCACAAGCCAGGTCCGCACGGCTCTCGTTCATCTGTGGAACTGAAGCAAGTGCCTCAGCCTATGGTCGCTGAGATCGTCAATGAGAGGGATTCATTCGCTCGGGGCGGAACCGATAGCCAGATCATTCCTGATGGCCTGGGTATTATGAATCGTCACATGTCTCAGGCCTCATCTAGTTCTCACAACTCTGAGTCCAAGGCTGCGCCCACCGTGGTCCGACCACCACGCAAGGAGTCAATGCCGGTTATTAAGGCACCAGGCGCTAACGACGACTATCAAAGTTATGCTGACACTTTGCAATTCGATGATGATAAGTTCAACTCGCAGCGAGATGAGGATGAGCTTCACATGTCAGTCAACGATGAGCAAGTGCACCCACGCTCAACTGGCTTAGGCGTACCCGACCAAGACAAGCGGAGGCTGTCTGTCGGCCTTCGACCTCTGCCTCCTGACGATTTTCTTGATTCGGAAGACCCCGAGTTCCGAGCCAACCGCATTCGTTCGTTCTACAAGGAATACTTCGAGGATACCAAGGCTGACCAGAACCGTCCCCCGATGCCGCAGCAGCAGCAGGGATACTACGAGGACTACGATTCAGGCTACATGGGTGGTGAAGCCGCCTACTTTGATCCTGAAACAAATGCTTTCGTCATGCCATATGCTCAGCCGGTCACACGTCGTGCTATGACTCCACCGCCGAAGAACCGACGCCCAATGCCCGGGCCCGGACCACGTGGAACCCCAGGACCTCGAGGTCCTCAAGGTCCTCCCATGCCTGGTGGTCCTCAAGGAAGACCAAGGGCCGGATCGACTATGTCGGGTCGCGGATGGGGCCCGAGGAGCCCACGACCGGGGTCATCAGCTTCCAATCCTCGCTTCGGCGGGCAGCCAAAGAAGCCTATGCCCCCCCCTGCTGCCCTTAGCACTCTGCCTACTCCCTCGAAGCTGAAGGATGATTCATTCGCTATCATGGGCGCGATTGATTTCGCACCCCCTCCCACGTTCAAAGAGCATGCAGCTGGCCGATCCCAGAGCCCTCTGGGCGAACGACTACCTTACAGGGTAAACACGCCGGTTCATTCGCCATTGGTCAGCGCATTTGAGGACACGCCGGCCCTTCCTAGCCCGTAAGTTATTTTCCCCACCTATGATACCCGTCATGCTCACATTTGGATAGGCATTTGCTACGTAAATCCAGCACTTTCACAGGTCTCGATTTTGCGCCACCACGCAGGTTTAAGGACCCTGAGGTGATGAACGAGACGGGCAGTGTCCGCAGTATGCATAGCGGCATATCAGGTGTTGGCCTAAACGCGCTCCGTGCTGGTGCAGGACGGGTGAGCCGGCTACCGGGCGACACGGTCTTCACACAAGCGTCCCTAGGCACCACGTTGAAACCCAACTGGGGCATGCGCGACTAGTCCCTTTCTCTATTTCGTTTCATGACACGACTAGACCATCTCGGCCCGCCAGCGGCAGCCACGTCACCCTCTCGTTATATACATAGCATCATGGCGCGGGAGTTAGTAATAGATGGGATCGGCTACACCTGGGAACTACATAGTTGGAAATCCGCCGACCGGCTCGAACCAACTTTTGATATATTGTATTTGTTAATGCCCATTTTCGTTTCTTCTCTTTCTACCTTGCGCATCAGTGGGGCCAGGAGTTCCGCCCATCTGGACACCATCTGGACACCATCTACGAACCGGCTATCACCACTTGTCATGGTAGGCACTCCATCATTTTGACACGACGGGCTTTATTCAGTCGAGTATAAAAAAAGGATTTATAAGGGCCGGCCGAGCAAGCAAGCAAACAAAACACCTGTCATTTTAAGATTGGAGGCTTTTTATTTCGCGGGGGAAGGGGGGTGTGGTCTTTTTCATTTCTTTTTCACTCATAGCTCGCCAGGCCGCCCGTCACGCTCACGACACGGGCCGGGATTTATGACATAACTTGAATTTGAAAAAGCCCAATAAATTTGCTTTTACACCATTTTCCAACACGTCCTCATGTGCGGTGAATCGTGCCCATGTCATTGACTCGGGAGCTGAGACATTGAGCAGCCAAGACGAAAATCTAGTCTACGCTAGACAAAACTGAATCATCTTCTCGGCTCCTCCGGCCAATACTTATTACGCAGAATTAGTCCATTCCAGTCTAGCAGTAATGTCCTCAGGTCCGGTTCCACGTGGCATTCACAGATCGATTTTCCAAGTGGGGTCGCAGAGACACGGTTGGTAATGCTGATGTTCCTACTACGGACGGTGCCAATTTTGAATCGATAGTCCGTCCTTATCCCGTCTAGAAGGCTCCAAGTCTTTCTTGAGATTACTTGAATGTCACCACCTACCTAGCCAGCCTAAGCAGCTGTGGTAAGACACCCCTGCCATGGCGCCCTCTTTCGAGGACAGGCCGCGCTATTGCCATGCAGAACCTCAGAAATATGGGTTTTTTTACATACAACATGACGTAGTCGGATCATCGAAGAAACATGGACAGCTCTCTCTCAGATACTCGATTTGCTGTAACCCTGAATCTGGAAGCGTTGACTGTGAAAGGCGCCGACCAAGAGAAGATGCCCAAAAGAAAATAAGCTTGAGAATTCACAGAATAAACCTTGTAAAGCTAAGTGACAAAAAGAAATATTGAAGCCCCGTTATACTTATAATCTGGCACGCTTTACCTGGTGATTGGCTCCGTCCATCATCCCATGAAATTTACTCAAGACGCTTAAATTGCATAGTCACCGAAAAAAAAGGAACATAAGGAATTTCGCGAGGCGGATTGTTAGATATAGAATACGACGACCGCCAATATATTACGAGGTTTTTTGAAGCTGAACATCACACAGTGGCTAGCCTCGGGGACAGGGACGATCGACCAAGACAGCCGCGACGTTCCCCCTTTTTTTCCTCCTTCCGATCAAAACGGTAGCCGTGTGCTACTATTGCTTTCGCTATCGAACGACAAGGAAGGACTGCCGGGGGCATGGCCGGGGAAGATTTCCCACTAAATATTGGCGTTTGAGGTCGTCGGTGTCTTTCTAACTTCGCCTTCATTCCGGAGTCCATCTTACTAGAAGCCTTGAAAATCCGCCCAGTTGTGTCCTGGTTTATCGTGTGACCAGACGCTTCAATCGCGTCCCGTCTGACGACCGCATGGGCTTCTTTGCGGCTGGCTATGACTCATGTACGACGGTATTCGAGTTCTGAATACCGGCCTCAAAGTCTCGAATTTTAGGGTGATCTTCGACTTCACTTTGGGTCTCGAGACCCTGCCTTGACCGAGGACCGCAGCATGTTGCCGCTTCAGTTGTTGCCGAGTAAAGTCCGTTCGTAACGGCTCCGGTACAACTCGTTTGCGACACGTCTCCCGCTCTGCTTCCATCTCCTTTCTCCTCTGCTTGATCAATTGTGGAGGATATTCGTGATTATTATTATTTTGGGGATAACAGCCGACTGAGTCTTGAGGCGCTCGGGCGTTGTGTGAGCGCTTGGAGACCGCGATATCTACGTCATTGGCCTTTTTCCAAAACTATTCAATCCTTCACTCGGCCTTCCGCAGCTTCCCCTGGAGCCGTTTGTGCTGGGAGAAATGGTAGTTTCGGAACTCCATCCAATCCTCTGAGCGACACTGCTCTTCTACATCATGCGGCGGATTTACATCACCGCCTGGCGTATACCTTACTAGTGCCCACGGAAAGCTTAGTCATTAATTGAGCGTAGAGCATAACGTCATCGCCGCCCATCCGGGACTGTTGGTAAAAAATTATTGGCTGTTTTTTATCCGCTGTGTTTCCGCAGAGGAATATCGACCTCGGGTGGGTATTGGGACGCTCGAGTTCATCGCGTGCCTTGGCCTCTAGCCTCCGGAACACCTCGTCCTCAGCTCTTTGACCACGACGGGCTTAGTATAACACAAACAACAACCTGGAGCGGGAACTTGCGTAGCTCCACGAACTGCCATATTAAGAGAATTGAAGAGAAGTAGGTCTCTGACATCCCATTCACTAAAGAAAGCCCATTGTCATTAGAGCTCTTTTGAGGGATGCGATTGAACGATTTTTCTACTGTAGCTCGTCAAGCATTTTGGTTCGCTCTGATTCTCTTAAAGCCGTCCCGGAACGTTGAAGAAATCGTCCAGCAAAGGAAAACGTCAGCATAGCTAATAGCGATGTTCTCGCTAGGCCATCGCTTTGCCCAACGTCACTGTATCTCTCGACGATGAGAGAATGTATACAATCAGTCATAGAGGAACCAACAGATTCTCTAATCAATGACAAGAAAGGGCACAGTCGTACACGCATCAATGTAGAGGCGGTTCTGTTGACAGATGAAGTTGTGTGACAGGTGAAAAGGCGGCCACATCAAACGGCCCCGCTAAGTAAGGGATCGTGTACAAACAATACTGCACGTTTGGCCGGATATCCAATAGAGCAGTGGGTAGACTACATGCGCCTTCCTAGAGTCTGCTCAGAGGTAGGTATCCAGTGCGTATATATAACTCACATGCAACTACCTCAACAAGCAATAACAACCTAACATCAGGTTTTTTTTGAGGAATAAATCACAAGAGAGATAAACCAAGAGATATTGGTTATTACGGCATTCTCAAAACTTCACCTCGAATTGTGTCTGCATACTTTTTTAGAGTACAATGAATAGACTACTTGAGGCAAGGGGGCGTGAAAAATCTTCTTCTGGGCTGATGAGCTACTAATATGGTGACTGTGTTCCATGATGAAACACAACTCGGGCAGCACAGTTTACCCCCTTCAGTCGAGTGTAGCGCTTGAAATTGTGTCATGTCGCTCGTGGCAGTCATATTAAAGAGATGATCCCTCCCCATGTTATGACCAACCTTTTAGCGTTCCCTATACTTCTTCGAGAGCTCACCAATACTCGATCCAGCATGTATGATGCTACCGTCTTCGCAGTTCTGACTGCATATGGTGAGAAAAAGCTAGCGAGAGATGCTTTTGGCCTACCAGAAAACGCGGAACGGGTTGTGAAACGGACACGCTTCACGGAAGTGCGAGGCCCAAGCAGCCGTGAGAGCACTCCCGGAGATTGGCAGCCCGGATTCTTGATACTAGATACAGAACCCCGCCTCATCATAGATTTCGACGTAAAAAATCACTTGCACGGGGTACAATTTGGCAGGGACCCGTCGACGTCGGATGTCTTGCTTGGCCGTGTAGACGCTCCAGGGATTAGTAGAAGGCAGTACAACATCATCGTGGATGATGATCTCAGCATACGGCTACAAGACCTACATTCAAAATACGGCACGGCAGTTGGCTGTGACGGCCAAAACGAGACGGAGTGGCGGAAGTGGGAAACTTGGATCTTGGCACCCCCGCCCGGCGAGGGGAGCCCGTTCAGCAGCGTTACCATTCATTCGGCCGGGCTGGCCGTGGAAATAGAATTCCCCAACCATGCAGCCGCAAGCGCTGAATACGTCGAAAACTTGCGCGCTTTTGCTAAGAAGCGCCAGGAAGCGCTCGCTAGGCATGAGGAGGAGATTACCACTACCGTTAGGCTCGGGTTCGAAGGTGCCTTGACTATCGCGAGGCCCGTTACAGCTGAAACGCCAAGGGACAGACTCGTCTACTATGACGACAAAATCATCGGACAAAGCACGCTTGGAAGCGTTCTGGGGGTCATCAGGATGCGCGATGGAAAGTACTTTGCCGCCAAGACGTTCCCACCCCCATCCAACAAGAGGAAGCGGGATGGCGTCGAACTCTCGTGGCTCATAGATTTACGAAGAGAGTTTACCATCATGAAGGACAATTCTCATGTAAGTACGTCATGGGTGTATTCGTCCACCACGGTGCTGACCATGATCGAATAGCCCAACTTAATCCGAGTGTTCGATTTCCAGGAGACACCACAGCCGCGCTTGATGATGGATTACTACCCGGAAGGCAACATTGCCGATACTGGAATCCGTGACGAGGATGATATTGTCACTGCTTTTGGACAGATATTAGACGCTTTACGCCACCTCCACGCAAAAGGGCTAGCTCACCGTAATCTCAAGCCCGCAAACATCCTAGTCGAGACGAAGCCATTGTTTAAGGTCGTGATTGCCGATTTCGGCCTCACTCAAGCTATCGACTTCCCGGCCCTGTTGGAAACCATCTGCGACAGAGTCAAGTATGCGGCGCCGGAGGTGTCTCCCGACGGTGGCCGTCATGGTACCAAGGCCGATATGTGGACGTTGGGTATCATAATTTTGGAGCTAATGGACCTGCTTCCAGACACGGGCCGCATCCCACAAATTATAATCGCAACCACAGATGCATGTCGAACGTACTGGCGGGCGGAGATGGATTATCGGTCTCGAAAACTTCATACCAAGCTGGAGAACGAGAAGGATGGCGACCTAGTGGAGATCCTCCGGGGCATGATGCAACATGATGCCGAAAAGAGATGGGATGCCGATAGATGTCTCCGCCAGGGGTTTGAAAAAGGGCTGTTCAAGAGGAGGATGGCCGACGGCCTCGTCGTGTGCGCAATAGACCGGAAAGACGTCGTCGTCCAGGCTCCCCGGGAGGACGACGGGACAACGATGCCGAATGAGACAACCCCATATGATACAGAACAGTCACCAGGGAGTTCGTCGACGGGCTCCAGCCCTGAACCTACTGAAGAATCTGAAGGTATCTTAGACTTATGGCAAGTACATACTGCTGCTCTCTGATCATGTCATATATTCGTCATGTCAAGTAATGAGAATTGGTATTTCTGTTGAAGACGGGATCTTCTTTAGATAACAAATCCAAGCAATGATATAACAGGGCATCTCGAGCCTCGTTTGATTATATATTACCATTGCAGCCTAGAGATAAACCCGCCAATATGTCTAAGACCGTCCATAGAAGTATCTATGATTCGTGTTGTTAGTCGTAGTCAAGAGGTATGAAAGAGGTCGGACGCGGCTAGACTTACTAGATTCTACGAGCTTGCGTATACTCGACTTTTCATATTGCCCTGCTGCCATCTCCGGATTACTCGCTGCCGGACCACCTCGCTTCTTCTGGTGATAATCAAATATACAAGCGACAACAAAAGGGGTAGTAGCAAAGGCGATCACTCGGGCTCCATAGGCCGCCTGACCAATATCTCCATGGGATATGATGATGTAATATAGGAATTTATCGTCACTAGTAAACTCAAGTAAAGGATGTCCATAAGGAGTGACCTTGGTCGACATAACCTGAGCGTCTTGGGAGATAATCTGGCCTCCGTTGCGCTCCCGCACCCATCTTAGGTAGGTAGGTCGCAACCGCAGCTCTGAAGATAGCAAAAGATGCCCAGTACTTCATAGAAGTCACGGCCACGGCCACCAACTCAATGCAAACATGGGCGACCCGAACGTGCTGTCCAACATGGCGCTTAACATAAGACCAGTAGGGGCCAACCCTATACTACTTAGTTAGACATAAAATAAACACGGCGCATTCGTTTCATAACGTCAAAGTGGAAAGGCAAAGAAGAAAAAGCTAGTCAAAATATCCATTTCGTGCGGAAAGCTGAGACAACAAAGCCCTCGCGGGCTTCTTTCCAAGAGGCCCAACCTTAAGCGCCGATAATTAATCGCGGGTTTGAGCTGGCTTTGCGATTCGGCGCCTAGAGGCTGAGGCGTTGCGTTTCGACAAGATTAGAGTTAAGAGATCCTCGAAGCCCCTATGTTAGCCGTTTCCAGTTAAACGGGAGTGCCCACGGATCTCGATCGTCGCGATAACGTTCGAGCTGGTACTTCGTACCTATGGAAAAGTTGATATGCTTATTCGATTCGTGAACATCCGCAAATTCCGAATCCTTGCGGGGCATCTGAGAGGGGTCATAGACTATAGGTAGAGCAGGCTATACGATATGACCTTTTCCCCTACATATGCCTCGTATTACTGCGTGCAGACGTTTCCTACCTAGGTAGGTCGATAGCGAAGGTAACCCCGATATTTTGACCGATCTGAGTGTTTCCCATCCCGTTTTTCATCGTTATTATCTTGTGAATATGGGAGATAGATACAAAGGTTGGGGCCACATTTACCAGTCGGGCTTAACCAGGGTTATACAGTATAAATTCTAAACAACCAGACTTTTATTAGATTATTTCTAGAGGTACTTTTATATACAAATTTATATAGAAAGCTATATAAATAAAGAATTCTTTAGAATTTAGTTAGCTTAAACTCCTTTTTTAAAAATCTATAAACCTAATATTAACTTATAGCTTTAACTTACTTATAATTTTTACTTTTAAATATTATTTTTAACTTTTATATACTACCTATAGCTACGTTTTTAACCGCTTCTAGCTTATCTATAGACCTTTTAAGCACTATTTATTATATGTTATATTATAGTTATACTATAAATGTATAAAGAATCGATAATTTAGCTAATAAAACGTAGCTAACGCAATATCTTTAGCCTTTATATTACTTTAATAGCTTTAGCACCGTTAGCATACTTGGAATCTTTTGCTCTATTAAAAGTACTACTTACTTATAAGTTATCTGTTTTATATAGCGTTTTTTATGCTAACAAAGTATATAACTAGCAGTTATACCAAACTTAGAGCTAACTATTACACTTTTTATTGTTAGCAAATTATATTATATTTAATATAAAGACTTTAGAAACCCTGTTTATTAGCCCTAGTTAATTTTAATAGATAATTAAAGCACTTATTAAAAATATCTACTTATTAAAAATAAGTAGTTAATTTAAAGCTTTATTATAAGTTAAAGTAACAAAAAAGCTAGCAAAAAAAATTAAAAGTTGTTTATATAGCTTTAAAAGCTATAAATAAGCTTTTAAATAGTTAGCAAGAAATAAAAAAAATAAGGTATATAAATCTATTAAATAAATAGCCTATGTTATTATAGCAGAATACTTAATTAAAAAAGCGGTTAAAAAAGAGTGTATATATGCTTTTAAATACTAAAAAGTTATTTTTTGGCTAATTTAGCGTTATTTATAACAATTTATTAATTTAAAGGCTTTTTCGACCTTTTTAACATACTTATAACTGCTAAATAGCCTAATTTAAAAGCTTTTAAAGCCGTTAATAACTTAATATACTTACTTTTAACTTATTAATTTATTTAAAATCTAATTCCTCGTTAAAATTAACTTATTATATCTTTTTTAGCTCTAATTTCTCTTTAATAACAATAACAGCCTTTTTACCTTTTTAAAGAGCTATAGAATAGCTAAAACATATTAAATCGTGCTATTAAAGCTATGTAAAGGGATAGGCAGAGACCTCCTGCACTATAGGGCGACTGGTCGGCGGCTGCGCCGCGACCAGTCCGCAAGCCACTATACAGGCTATGTTCGGTCGGCGGCTGCGCCGCGACCAGTCCGCAAGCCACTATATAGGCTATGTTTGTACAATTATTGCTAATGAGGCAATAACTACTCCACTTTTCTAGTATGCCGATGGCGTAGCAGTTAAACGGCGAACCGTCCTTTTATACTACTATTGCTTTAGTACTAAAAGGTTTATAGTTTAAGTCGAAATAAAATTTTAAGATAAAATTTCTAAAAAAAAAAATAATAACTTTAACTTTAATACTTAACTATAACTTCTTAGTATAAATATAGTATATATAGCCTATAAAAAATACTTTTATATAGTAAAATAAAAAGTTATAATATTAATACTTAAATATTTAAGCTATAAAATATAAATAAAATAATATATTTATAAATAGCTAATTAAAAATAAGCTTAATTTATATAAAGTACTTTTAAATATAAAAGATATTTTTTACTTAGTATTAAAAATTTATAATTATACTTTAACTATATAAAAAGCAGCTTATAATTACTATACCTATATTTTATATATATATTTATATATACTAGATAAATATTTAGTATATAACTATTATATTAAGTAGAAATTAATTTACCTGTAAAACTAACTACTATTAAATAGTACCGCTAGAATTAGAGACTAACCTTTTTAAAGAAAAGAATAGTGTAAAAGAATAAGTAGAAACCTCTTGCACTATAGGGCGACTAATCGGCGGCTACGCCGCGACTAATTCATAAGCCACTATATAAGCTATGTTTAGTCGGCGGCTGCGCCACGACTAGTCCGCAAGCTACTATATAGGCTATATTTATATAATTATTGCTAATAAAGCAATAACTACTCCACTTTTCTAGTACGCCGATAATATAGCGGTTAAATGGCGAATTGTTTTTTTATAAGCTAATTTTTTGCTTTTTTAACTTATTTAGCCTTAAAAGCATTGCTAAGCTTTTTGCTTTTTAAAAAATCTAGTAACTAAGTACTTTCTTTATAGGTATTTTAGCTAACAAGATAAATTACCTACTAAATATAGCTTTATATTTTATTAATTAATTAGTGCTACTTTTTTTTAAAATATATTAATGTTATAAAGTAAAAAAGTATTTAGGTTAGATATAACGGTTAATTTAAAACTAATCTTATAATAAGTAGTATATAAAACTAAAGCTTAAAGAAAAAAAAAATTCTTTTTAATACTTATATAAGTATAAGATATATTATATATATATAGCTAGACTTTCTAGTATATTAAAGTATAATAACTATTTTTTTTTTAATTTAAAATATTTTTAGCTTAATAAATTAATTAGTATAAGTAGCTTATATAGTCGCATTAATAGAGTTAGTAGTTATAGTAGTAGTTACTATATATAAATTATATTATTTTAATTATAAAATACTTAAGTATTTAGATTATATTTTTAGAGCTATAATTTTAGCTTATATTGTTATAAAATTAGCTATACTATAGGCTTATAAATAATTATAACTAGCTGTTCTACCTTGTAGGTCTTTTTTTTTTTTTTTTTTTAAGCTTTTATAAATTTTTTTTTTAAAGTCTTTAACTTCTATTTCTTGAGCCGCCGTTTCTGCCGCGTTAAATTTTTTTTTTTTTTTTTTTTAATTATTATTTATATTATCTTTGCTGCCTTTTTTTAGCATACCTTTTTGCGCCTAAAAGTAAACGTAGAAAATAAAAAATCGCAAGTTTAAGCAATATAATAAAGCTATAATTATTAAAAGTTCTTTTATATGCTGCTTCTGCTTTAGCAGAATTTATACTAGCTTTTAGCTATAAAAAAGCCAGCTTTTAATTATTAGTTATACTATAAAAAGCCTAAGGTTTTTTTTTTATAAAAACTATTAAAGCAGTTATAATATTTATAAGCTTATATATATTATTTTTTAAGTTTTATTTATATTTTATTACTAAGTAATAAGCTGTTTGTAATAATATAGTTTAATATAACTTATTTATAAAAGTTACTAAATTTTTTTACTTTTTTTTTTTTTCTTTATTATAAAAACTTAAGCAACTTAACCTTTTTTATTATTTTAAATATAGATAGGCTCTATATTTAAAAAACTATAAAGCTAATTTAAAAAAAACTTATTAGTATATAATAGCGCTTATTAAAAGTTTTTTGCTATACTTTATTTTTATATTATGCTACTTTTAGGCTTATTAGCAAAATTTTTATAGTAAAAGTAAATATTTTTACTGCTATTTCTTTTATAAATTAACTTTAATTAGCTAATTTAAAAAGCTATATTTAAATATTAATGCTTAATTTTTTAGTATAAAACTTTAACTTAGCAAACTATAGCGCTTTTTTTAGCTAACGCTATAAATAATTTATTTTATTTCTATTTTTAATTTATTTTTAATTTATTTAGACTTTTAAATTATACTGCTTATATATATATAAAACTTTTTTATATTTATAATATTTTAATGCTAGTTTTTCTGCTTAATTATTAGCTATAATTTTATTTATAATTAAAATTAAACAAATTTTTATTAAAGTTGTTAATAATAAAAATAATAAAATAAATTGCAATATTTTTAATATAGCGTTTAAATTATATATAAAAAAAAATACTTTAAAATTTTTTTAAAAGATAAACTAAAAAGATTTTGCATACATAGCTTAAATAATAAAGCATAAATTAACTTTTTTAAATCTAAAATTATAAATTTAACTTCTACTGTATAAGTAATTATAAGCTAGCGTTTTTATTATTTATTATTTTTTAATTAATTAAGCCTTAAAATACTTTTAGCTAAATATTACTAGCTAAAAATATAGCTAATTTATAGCTTTTATAAGTTAAATAAGATAAGTTTTCTAAATTTCTATAATATTTTAAATAATGCTAGTAACTAAAACTAGCAATAAAAATGTTTTTTTAGTATTTTATACTTTTATTTTTAGCTATATAAAACTTTTAATTACTAGCTTAATTTTTATTTTTACTTTTGCGTTATTATTATCTTTTAAACTTTTTAATTATAATTAAAGCTATAATATTAATAGTTAATATTTATTAGTTATATTTTATAAGCTAGCTTTTCTATTTAACCTTATAATATAGGTTGTATTTATATATATATTTACTTACTATATCTTTGATTTTTTATTTTATATTTTTATTATTAAAAGCTAGCATAAGTAAAAAGTTTATAGTATTAATATCTTAAAGTTTTAAGCATTAAACTAAAAAAATATTATAAAGTTAAAAATATTGCGCAAAAAAAGTAAAACAATAAGCTTAAAATTTTATTTAGCTAAATATATAAAAAAGTTTTATATATTTTAGTAATAGCTTATAATATTTAAACCAAAAATTCTTAGTAAATAAAGCTACTATTTATCCTACTTTAAAAGTTATTAGTTTATGCTTATTATTATAATATTTTTTATATATTTTAATTATAATATGCTATTGTTTTATTATCTTGTTTTTAATAGCTTATAGTTTATTAATTTAATTTTATATAGCTAGCATTTCTTTTAAAATAAAATTATTTTTAATAAATTAACGAAATTCTAATATATAACTATATAAAGCTTTAAAAAATAACTTATTAGTAGTTTAATTAATTGCTAAATTTATTGCAAAAAAAGCTTAAAAAAGTAATTATAGCTAATTAGTTTATTTTTAATTAATAAAAGCTCTAAAATAACATTTAATAACCTAATTTATTTATTTTATTTAGCTATTAGTTTAAGAATAAAATATAACTAAATAATGTTTTTTAATTTTAATATAATAGCAAAATTCTAACTAAAATTAACTAGTAAATAGTTTATTTTAGTTAAATACTATTTCTTTTAAACTACTATATCTATATTTAATATTTTAATAAAATAAAATAGCTAATTTTATAGCTATAAGTTCATTAAAAATAAAAAATAGGTAAGTTAACTTAATAAAACAGTTTATAATAACTAAAATTAAGTTAACTAATTAACCTTTATAAAAAGTTTTAGAAAATTCTATTATAAAGTTTATAAATAGTTTTTCTATAGGTATAAAAAATAATAAAAGTATATTTAGTTTGCTATATTTTTAATAATATTTTATTTTAACTTTAAAATAAATAGTATAATTTTTTATATATTTTTAGATATTAGTAGCAAAAATTAACTAAAAAAACTTATATTATAAGAATTCTTTCGTTTTAATCTTTTTAAAATAGCTTATATAGTAGTTATTATAATATAATTTAATAAATTAAAAGTAAATAGATTTTTTTAAGAAAATATAAGCTTTACTAATATATTTTAAGAAAGCTTTTTTATAAATTTATTATAGTTTTACTAATATTCTAGCTTAAATTTATTATATTAATTAATAATATTTAAGGTTTTTTTGCTAAATATTTTATATTAACTTTTAAAAAGTACTACTAATATTAAAATCAAAAATATTTTTATTATAAATAGCTATTTTAGCTAAGTTATAACTAATTGTTTATATAAAGGTTTATTAAATTAAAGGTAATTAAATAGTATAGATTTTTTTTACTAATATATATAAGAATTTATCTCAAAATAATACCTATAATATTATAATTTTGCGCTTAATTATAAGTAATAGGTTTATATTTTAAGACATTTTAGTTATATAATTAAGGTATTATAAAAAAAGATTAGCCCTATTTTGCTTTTTTATCCTATATTTAATAGTAAAATTAAAAAAAACTAAGTAAATATATTAGCAAGCCTGTCAACTATTTAACTTAGGTATTTTTATAAATAATTATAAATTATTATAATTAGTTAATACTTTAATAAATAATTTGCTTTTTTATAGGTAATATCGCTAGTATTTAAAGTAGTTTACTATAGCAAGTATTTCTTAATTTAGTATTTTATAATTTAATTCTGCTTTATTAAACTTTTAAAAGTAAAATAAAATAAGTTTTTATTGCTTTTAATTATTCTTTTAGGATAAGTTTCCTATAAAAGCTACTTTAGAAGCATTAGTTTCTACTAATATTAGTTTCTTAGAGTTAAAATATATAAAAAAAATAGCCTCTTTAAATATATTTTTTAAGGTTTAAAATATATCGTTTTTTAATATATTTAAAAAAATTCGACCTTTTTTTATTTTATATATATCTTTTTTTAAATATTAAGTTAGAGGTAATATAATATAGAAGTACTTTTTAATAAAACGGCAATAAAAGTTACAAAATTTTAAAAATCTTTATAGTTTTATATAGTACTTTAGTTTAAGCTATTTCTAAATAGTATCTATTTATTTAAAGTTTATTTTAACATTTTAATTAGATATTATATATTTTAAAAACTTTAGCTTTTTTTAGTAAAACTAGTATTTAAATAGTTTAGCATATAAGTTTGCTTTTTATAGTTTTTTAATAATATTTTAAATATATTTTATATAAGATTTTTTATTTATTAAAAAAATAAATATATTGTTAAAATATATAATATAAAAAGTATTTAAAATATTATTAAATACTTTTTATATATAGTTTTAAAAGGTAGTAAAAATATTATATAAATTTATTAGCATTATTAAGAATTTGTAATAGCTATATTTAGTACAAAAAGCTATTTTTTATTTGTTTTTAGTTTAGATTTAAATTTGGTAGTATATATTTTTTAAATTAATTTTAAAGAAAACTTTAATATAAAATACTTTATTTAATAGCTCTAAAATAAAAGAGAGTATAAAGCAATTTTTTACTATAATTTTATTAAATTTTTTATAATTAATATAAAGTTTTAATAAGCTATCTTTTTTTAGTATAAATAGAATTAATATACTTATAAAACTTTTAGATTTTTAGATTTTCTTATTTTTTATTATTTTTGCAAGCTACTTATATAACTTAATTAATTTATTATAAGCTAAAAAATAAATAAAGTAATAAAAAACTATTACATTAAATTTAAAATTAATAGCTAGATTTTCTTATTATAAATAAAAAAATATACTAGCATTATTAGTATTAAAAAATTTAGATAAGTTATAAAATTTAAATAAAATAGCAGTACTTTTAGGTTATTTAAGTTATATTTTAACTTTTTTTAGCTAAATAGTTTTAAATAAAATAATAATAGCTTAGTAATACTAATAGTTTTAATATATTTAAGCAAATTAATAAAATATTAATAATTTAAATTAATAAAGTTAAAAATAAAAGTACTAGTAATTTGTTACTAAATTAAAAATAATTTTCTGCTTTTTTAAAATAGTTTAAAATAATAATAAAAAACTTCCTTTTAAGCAATTATTATAAAGAATAGTAATATATATATGCTTAAAAGTCTAAGTAATTTTATAATTATTAGTAAAAGTATAAAGTACTTAATAGGTATTATAAGTAAATAAACTAGTATAGCTAGTATTTTAAAGATTTAAAGTTTTAAAAAAAGCTTTTTATAGTTTATAAAATAAAGTAAAAATATAACTAATATAATTACATTTAGTATAAAAATTAAAATTAGCATAAGTTTATAAAAAAGCTTTATTAAAGCTAGAATAAGTAATTATATATAAGGTATAAAAATAATATATAATTAAAATAAGCAAAAAGTATTTAAGTTTAAGTTTTATTATAACTTTTAAGCTTTTTTTTGTTTTTAAGCTAGGCTTTTTATACTTTTTAAAAAAGTTTTACTTAAATATATAATAATTAGCGTTATTTTTAATTTATATTTTCTAAATTTTTTGCTTTTTAAACTTAAGAAATTTAAAATAGTTTTAGTTTATATATTCTTTTTGTTTACAATTATAATAAATAATATTGCAAAAGTAAAAATCTAGATTTAATTTATTTTTAGGCTTATTTTAAAATAAAGACTTAAACGTTTTATAGGCATTTTAAGCTTTTTAACAAAAAAATTTTAAAAAAAATTATAAACTTTATTTCTATTTAAAAGATCTTAAAAAGTATTTCTAATTTTATTAATCTTAAGTAAAAATATTTTTATAGAATTTTTATTTATAATAGTAAATATTATAATTCTTATTATATAAAGTATTTCTAATAGCTATTTAAAATAATAGTATCTTTTTTTTAAACTTAAAAATACTTTAAGCTTGCTTTAATATAAAATTAGTTTACTACTTATTAGCTTTTTATTTATTTATTATTAGTTTTTAATAGTAAGTAGTAGCATTTACTATATCGTATTAAATTATAAATAAAAGATAATTAAAGTTTATAATTTAATTTTAAAATATTTTAAATAGTTTTTAATAAAATAGTATAGCTTTTTTATTATTAAGCTTTTTAGTCTTTTAATTTTTAATAATAGTAAAATAATAACTAAAATTTTAAAAATATTAATAGAAATATTACTTAACTTTTTCTAATTAAATACTAATATTAGCTTTTAAGTAAGCAGATTAATAAGTTAAAGTATAAATTTATAATAAAAACTTATTTTAATTAATATAGTATTATTAAAACTTTAGTTTTAATCTACTAATAAAAAAGCTATAATATTTATTTTTATAGTTTTAGTTTATTTTGCTAACAGTATATAAGATTTTTTTAAGATTTTTGCTAAACTTTTAATTTAATAATTTAAATATAAACTTTAATTTTATAACTTATTTAGCTTACTTATTATAAGTAAAATTTAACATTAATAAAAAGTAATTAAACTTAATTAAACAATTTAGGTTATATTTTAAATTATATTTTAATTTTATTTTGTTATAATATTATTGTTATTTTAGTTAAAATCGCCGATTATTTCAATTAGTAAGAAAATCTAAGTTAGAAAAGTTATCGTTATTAAAGCTTTTATAATATAGCTTTAAGTTTGGTTAAAAAGATTTTAAAAAGTTTAAAAATTTAAAGTTTTTAGAATTTTTTAGTTTTAGCTTATATAAAGGCTTATTAGCTTTTCTTTTTAGATCTAATTATAAATTAATATTGCTACAAAAGTTATATAATTTAGCAGTATATTAATCTTTTTTTAACTAAAGTTGCTAATTAAAAGCTTAAGCTTTTATAAAAGCTTTTTATAAGCTTGTAATATCGGCAGGTATATTAGGTATAATTAACAAGGTATAAAAATTATAAGGCTTAATTAAGCTTTATAATCGCTTATTTTACAGAATAACTTTAGTATTATTTTGCAGGCATTCTAAGTATGTTTAATCTTTATCTTTTTTTATAATTATTTTAACTTTATATAGAATTATTTCCTATAAGCGTGTTATAAGTAACCCTTTAGTAAAAGCTTTAAAATTGTTATAAAGTAGGAAAATATTTAGGTTAGATATAACGGTTAACTTAGGACTAATTTTATAGTAGGTAGTATATAAAACTAAAGCTTAAAAAAAGGAAGAATTTCCTTTAATACTTACGTAAATGCAAGATATATTATATATATACAGCTAAACCTTTTAGTATGCTAAGGTATGACAATTAACTATGCTTTTAATTAGGCTGCCTTTATTTCTGCGCTATTTTTAGCTTTATTAATAACCGCAGTATATACTTTTAGTATAAACTAGGCTTATTTAATAGCAAAAAGGTCTGATAAGTTAAATAGCTATACTATAGTAGCAATATTTTTAGCTTGTTATACCGCCTAATACTAAAGCAAGATATAACTAGGTATGTTATTTTTTTATGCAATAAAAGTAACTTTAAGGTATTTTTTTGCAATTTTTTAAAAAAAGGTATAAATTTAAGCTTTAAAACCTTTTTTTAATAGTATATTTAGTTAATACTACCTTTTTTTAATCTATGTACTTAAGCGCCGGTTTTTTGACCAAACTTTTAAACTAGCTTATAGCTTTTACGATTTTAAAGCTTTAGCTTTACTATATAAGTCTTTAACTCTTATCTAGCTTTAATAGCTAGTTTAACCGTTTTATTATATTTTTCTATTATTTTATTATATTTCTGTTTTATAGCCTTTGTTTATATAAGCTAGATATAACAAGGTTTTATATTATATTAATAGAAATAGCCCTAAAATATAAAGTTTTTAAAGCTTTTAAATTGCTAATATATAATAGCTGTTTAAAAAGCTTTATAATTTAGCTTTTAAACCCTGCAAAACTTTTTAAGTACTTATAAAACAATAAAAGTTTTATTGTTTTAAATAACTACTTTTTATTAGTTTAATTACCAGTTTTTAATAGCTAAATACTACTTTAAACAGCATATTAGGTCTGCCTTTTTTAAGCTAGGTTTAATAGTATATTTAACCTTTTTAAAGCCTTTAGCAGTTAATATCTTTAGTACCGTTTTTTAAAAAACCTTTAAATTATTTTCCGTTTGTTTATTAAACCTATTAGCTAACTATTAAGTAAAAAATTTATATATAGCTTTATTAAAGGTTAAAATATCGATAATCTTTTTCTTTTATTTGTTTAATAGTTTAAGTCAGTAGTTTTTGCTAGGCTTATTTTTAATATATTAACGTAAAATAAGCCTTTTGCTAGACTTATAACTCCTACTTTTAGCTTGTTTTAATAAATAACTAAAACTACTATATAAATAGCCTATTTTTTTAATAATATTAGCTTATAAAAAGCTTTTAAAATGAAAAGCTAGCGCATAAATATACTAGCTAATATCAAATTTTTTACCTATTATAAGTTCGTTATTATTGTTAGTAAAAACCTAAAATATTGTTACCTTTTCTTACTTACTAGTTATTTAGCTAAGTAGCGGAGAATTAACAGATTAGGAAGGTTTAGGCTATAAGCCATGTGCAGGTCTTTTACTTGCACTATAGCCGGTGGCTAGTCCCGACTGGTAAATGTGGCCCCAACCTTCGTATATATATATATATTGTTATATATATATACACCAGGTTTTTTAGTCTTAGCGGTTGTCATCATTTCCTAACACAGAATTCCAGCAAGTTGTCGTTTACAAAACGCTCGCTAGGGGATGAACAAGCGTATCTACCTTGTAGTAGGGTCAAAATCTCCGACGCCATCGGCAAAACGTGAATAGGCAAGATCGGAGGAGCATGACGTGCTTTCACCACACATTGCATCGCTGCATTGCATGGGCTGGCAAATCCAATTGAAGGGCCTGTTTCAAGTTTCGAGACCGCCCTCTCACTGCTACTATTGCTTATTTTTGTAGCAAATCACTGCACAACCCTGACGGTCAGCGACCAACATGATCGAGAGAGAGGAGCACCAGCGGGCTGTGTCCCTGATGATACCCCAGCCTACTACCTATGTCCTGATCATCCAACCGCATGGCTCGAGGCGGCTTTGACCGGTATTCGTACGATTGGCCGGCCGTCTGTTGTCTTAGCTATTATTATCATCGCGAATCTGCAGGATGCAGGCTGTAGATGTAGTCTGTACGTAAATAGCGAGATGCAGAGCTCACCTATCGAGACGGCTGTTTGGACGTGTGCTGTTGTTTTACCAGCTGGAGTTAAACAAATCTCACCTGCATTTTTAACCTTAAAAATGCTTTTCTCGACTTGACTTTGACTAGCCTTTGATTTGAACTCTAGAATAGGTAAGTGATATTTATTCTACATCGGATGCTCGAATTGACAGTCACTGAGGTAACAGAATACCTTCGTATACTTCGTACTTGGCACTTATATAATGTATAGGTATACGTATCTGGGTCTAGTACCTGATTCGGAGATTCTGAAGTTGTTAGCGCAGATACGACAAGAGGTATATTTAGGATAGATTGGCTTAGTGTCCTCGTACCTGTGCGCTCTAACCTCTCCAGGTGGTAACTTTCTAGTGCTAAAACGGAAAGGTGGGCTTGGAACCAAACATGATTCGCTGATGGGCCGTAACTAAAGTGGTATTTAGACTAGTGTCAGATGTCAACCCTGTCTTCTAAATGCTGCTGCCTCACCCCGAAGCGTTTTTTTTCTTCCAGACATCTCTCTTTCTGTCTTACCTCCCTCCCTCTCCGGATCACTAATTAGCGATATTTTATATCGTACCGAGTGAGTGTTCCACAGCCAGGTTGAGGGTTTAAGCTCTTAATTATTATTTTCATTGCTCACCCTCTTCTACTATTACAGACCTTTGCGGCCCTTCGCCCTTAGTTAGTGCTCTGATCTTCGAGATCGGACATCCTATCGTATGTGTATAACTCCCCTCGCTGTATCACTGCTTCAGTGCCTGTCGTCCTATCATTTATCCCCTAAGCAGCTGCGCTGGAACCCAGCAGGAATAGCAGCAGCAGCAGTACAGTGTACTTCGTGCACAGTAGAAACACGACATTACTAGCAGCGACTCCGCCACGATACCTGCAAAGTACAACTGCGCGTTGCATTAGTCGTCTCACTTGCTCACTTGCTCACTGCACCCACTCAACCGGGTTAAACTGCCTGCAACAACTTCATTGTCACCGTTCTGCGACGGCCATTCATTATTCATCCATCCATCTCTCCATCTATCGTTGTCCCATCCACCCATTCAAGTGGCTAACAACAAGCCCGTCTTCTTCTTTTTCCTCCTCGCTCCACCCAACTCTTGATCTTGTCTTGATCTTGTCTTGATCTTGTCTTGATTGGTTCTCGATTGGTCTCTCGCTTTCTCTCCGCTCTTCTTTCTCTCTCTTTTTCTCATTACTTACCCATCTGTCCTTGTTGCCCCGTCTTGACCTTGATCTTGTTTTGTCATTTTGTTATCTCTCGGCCGCCCGCGTCTCGCTTCGTTTCGTCTCGTCTCGTCTCGTCTCGTCTCCAAACGCTCTTCACAGCCAGCCCAAGTCGAAACATCCAATCGTCCCTTGTATCCTCGCATCCTCGCATCCTCGCTCACTGGCATCTTAAGCCATTCCTGCTCGCAGGACCCACACCTCCAAACAAAGGTACGCTGCTTGGTCTCCCGTCTGTTTAGCCACGCTGCGGCGCTATGTGACTCTGCATGTGCAGACAATCATCCTCTCGTCTCACAATCCCGCCTCACAGCCTGGCCTCGACTGTCTAGCCTCAACTCCATGGCCTGATCAATGCGCAACGCCCTCTACCCCCTCTGAAGCCTGTCACTCTGACGTCTGTCCCTCTGACACGCCTGTCTCCCTGACGCCTGTCTCTCTGACGCCTGTCACTCTTGTGCTCTTGTTCGTGCTCGTGTTACTGCTCATGTCACCATTCCAATGTTACTGCTACACATGCTCAATCCCTCTTCTCCCTCAACTCGGCATTGGCTGTGATATGCTAACACAATGTCCTTCATCAGGCAACGCTCCGGTTTGACGATACGACAACAAAGGCGTCAGTTCAACATGTCGGGCAATCCTACCACCTCTTCCACCTTACCCTCGTCGACGACCAATTCGCCGACCCCGACCACTCCGAGCGAATCTTCTCCTTCGTCTTCGTCCCCAACTACCACCACTTCCTCATCTTCAGCTCCACCTCCTCCACCTCCACCTCCACCGCCACCTCCGCCTCCATCGTCGAGCGACACTTCCACATCAACATCCTCAACACCTACGCCCTCTTCAACGCCGTCGCCAACACCGACGCCAACGCCCACACCAAGTAGTTCTTCGACGCCGCCCCCAACTTCATCCAGCACTCCGCCCTCTTCGACCCCGAGCGAATCCTCGTCTTCGACTTCGAGCACAACCACAACACCTTCAGCTCCTCCATCCTCCACCCCAACGCCGGACCCTACCCCAAGTGATTCCACCAAGACAGAAACCGTTACCTCGTTCGCAACCCCAGGCTCTACCACCTCTGCCGGCCACTCCCAGTCTGGAACCCCGTCGTTAAACTCGGGAAGTGACGGCTCGTCGACTACTTTGAGCCAACCAAGCAAGATTGCTGTCGCTGTTGTCGTTCCTATCGTGGGCGTAGCGTTGATAGTCCTAGCCGGTCTGTTTTTATGGAGAAGGCGTAAACAGCGCAGGGATGCGGAGGAGGAAAGAAGGAAAGAAGTGGAAGACTATTCCTACAATCCAAACAACGACCCGACCCTGCCAAATGTGGGCGGGGCGGGCGCATTTGAGATGAAGGAAGATACCTCTTCCGGTTATCGTGGTTGGGGGTCAACCACACTTGCGGGCTCTACGGGACGCAAGGCTTCAACTACCATGTCCGGTGGTGGCGCAGGTGCGGCTTTTTCCGATGGAGTCCCTGCGGCCCGAGGAGACTTTTCTGACAGCAGATCAGGCGAACCTTTGATGATGAGCGATGGATCGCGTTCTCCCGAAGGCGAGATACTGGGTGCCATGGGGCCTTCTTCGGCAGACAATCGTGGCGCTAACGTTCACCGGGGGCCCTCGAACGCCTCATCTTCCTACAGCGCAACGGGGAGATCTGATGGTTCTGGCGAGAATGTGGCATACGGCGGTGCTGGTTACTACGAACAGTATGGCACCAGCAATCCCTACAGCGATCCATACACCGACAACCCGAATGCCCCGGTCCAGCCTGTGATCCGGGATAACCCAGCTCGACGAAACACGCGGATTGAGAGCCCGTCTCACTACCCTCAACAGAGTGCTGGCATCTCTCAGAATTTCTGATCATGATATGGTCTACGACCCAGGTTCCTGGCCAGAAAAAAGGAAAAATAAGGGGGGAGGTTGAAAACCAGTGAAAAAAAAAAATAAACTGCCAAAATGCACGCTTTCGCGTCTTGCCTCATACTGATACCCAATTTTCTACTTCTTCGCACTATTCGTGTCATGACGGCAGAGCAGCGCAACAAGCGGCTAGATTTTTTTTCTTCGCTTCTACAATGCTTGCGATCACCACGGCGGCCGTTTATGGTATATGCGGGCTATAGCACTACGGCTACAACGATGCCTCGAAGTTGGATATGAGCTTGACGAGACGAGCATTCGTTTCGAAACACCAACACCTATTTGGTCTACATAGTCATGCCGTCGCGATATTTGTCAGGGTGACTCATAACTACCGGCAGGCGTTGGATGGGATGAATCCACCCCTTTTACGCTCTCGTTTATATCCTACTATCTGACTTTGTCACAACTACATACAGTAATCTTGATTTTGTTCCTTTTTGTTGTTCCTGGAAAACGGGTGGAAGATATCTTGGGGAGAGGGGGAGTAGATGGGACTGAGGTGTGGCTAGATACCTGGCCGAGGATGGAGGTCGGAGGCGAAGACATATATCACCAAGCTGAGGTTTCCAGTGGTGATTGAATATAACGGCGATAGCTCTTTCGATATGGCGCCTCCTTGGATAATCTACTGTACATATATACCAATACAAAGCTTCTTATATTTTTATCTATTCGTGAATCCAAGAGACGAAGGAGTCGCTCACATGGTGCTGTTTGTTTGTCTATAATATACAAGCGTCCACTAATCTAGGCGGAAGAAGAGCTATATTCTGTAGGATTTCTGATTATTCATGTGTGGTTGGATGTCGCTGCTGAAATTATCCGCTTTTGAGACCCTTCGAGTCTACATAATATGATTCGCTGCTCCAAATCGGGTTATATATCTAAATCTATATCTATGTACACACATGCATGTACACTGTAGATAGGTCCTATATATGAGTGTATGGGAGATCGCCAGTGGGCTATTCACCGCCGAAAATTTTTGCTACCGCGGCTCCCTCTCTGGAGAACTCGCCTGTTGAGTCTTGATGTTGAGGGGCGGCGACTCGGGACGAAGCCTTGAAGGGGTGTTATCCGCCCCCACCCCCGCCCCCGCCCCCGCCCCCTGAGTTGGTGTCCGAGAGATCGAGGAAATCCGGGGTTGTGGGGAGGGTGTCTAATCTGCCCTCTTTAAATTCGTCTTCGCTCCTGTAGGAGCTGACTGACTAGGGCTGGTTGACTTGACGCGAAAGCAAGATTGCCCAGCGTCCCGCGGATGGGGTCGAAGGGGCCCTTTTATGCGGCCCAGGTGAGTATCCTTCAAATCCGACTTCCCCATGACTTTCAGCTCTTCCGTCCTGAATACGAGGCCGAGAAATCCTGTTCTGCGGCGGGCGTGTAAACCCAGTTTCCCCACTGGAGCTGTACCCCCCTACCTACTGCCTTCCTTTCAAGACGTGGGGATGTGTGGTGTCAAATATACCGTAAAGGTGAACGGGCTACTATAAATAATATTCGTAAAACGGTGAATTTTTATAACTTTGCCTTAATGATGGCATCTTCAGGCGTGAAACTCGTCGATCCGTTCCCGTATCCTTCGCTGAGCACGACGCGCGGCCACCAATACTCGCACTCGGCCATCTCGCGCGCCGTCAGCGCGATCCTCTGCACGGGCGTGCCGCGGCTGCCCGTGCCGCGGGAGCCCATCCGCTCGTCGTTGCCCTTGCCGAACAGCGCCAGGCGGCCGGCGTTGGTGTTCTTGGCGTTTGAGCCGAACGGACTGATATAACGGGGCCACGTGAACTTGGCCTTGGCACCCGAGTGAGACAGGTTCGGATCTCCCGTCGCCGCAAACCGTGTCCACGCGCCCGTCATGGCGTCCGCGGTCGCGACGAGCCCCGGGTAGTTCCCGATGACGCCCATGTCGTGCGTCACGACGGGCGTCTCATCTGCATGGTCCGCCGCTCCGTATGATGCGGACAGCGGGGCGTAGTGGTAGAGATATACGGGAGCAGCACCGCTGGCGGTCGAGGCGAGGGTCGCGGTCTGCATGACGGGGCAGATGTAGGCATAGTGCGCATAAGCGTCGTCAAGCCGCCAGAATTCGGTACCAAAATTCCTAGATTCCTTCGCATTGGCATAGAGTTCTTCGCCTTCCTTAGTGCTAGGATTCGGATAGAGCTCCTCGAGCTTGTCGACGTCCGTATCATTGAGCTGCGGGATGATGGACACCATAAGGTTACTTAGGGCGGTCGGATCATTCATGTGCTGTGGGACGAAGCCGGCGCCTTCGTTAGTATTGAAGCCTGTGAGTATTGGGATCCGAAGCACGTTGCCCTTCTGCCAAGAGTTGATCGGGAGGTCGGGGATTACGCCCCCGGGGCCATCGATGACGGGCTGGAAGGGCCAGCGTAGCGTGTGAGACCATGTCTCCCACATCTGTTGTCCTGCAGAAACGATCGTAGAGTACGATAGACCACGCAACGTGTCAAGAAGCTCATCGTCAGATACCTCGTGGATACCGCACCGCGTCAGGAATTCTGTGAATTGTTGCTCGTGTAGAGGATGCTCTGGGACAAACACCGCCCGAGCAGTTGCGCCGCCCGATTCAATTATCGCTTTTTGAAAGGGAGGGGGCCCAGAGATAAGTTTGTTCGCCGGCGAGTAGGATATCAAGTGGTGTCCGATCTGCACATTGTTTGTTAGCCGCGGCTGATTGATAGTTTTCCTGACACCACACTAGTGGAAGTTCTGGGAAACGAATGAGTGATATATCTTACCGAATGAGAACCAGCACTCAACCCCATTATTGTGACGTTGTCAGGGTCACCACCAATGTCGGGCAGGTTTGCCCTCGCCCACTCGAAAAAGAACTGCTGGTCCTTCAAGCCTAGGTTCAGTAGACCCTGCTGGGCTGTCACGGCGCTGGGCAAAAACCCGAGAGGACCGACACGATAATTGAAGCTCAGGCCAACGATAGGCGAGTCCGCGAAAGCTACAAAGCTGGCCATGTCCCTTTCCTTGCCGCTCCCCATATTGAACCCCCCACCGTGCACATACAGCACGACGGGCAACTTCTTGCTATCCACGCCGAGTCGCTGCTCCTCGGCAGCAATTGACGCCGCATCGTCGCCGAAGTGTGGACGGTATATGTTCGCGTTCAGGCAGTTCTCACTATGTCCAGAGGCACTCGGTTTCCCCTGTGGGCAGATGTCTCCATCCTTAAGGGCGTGGTAGAGGGTACCCGGCTTGGCTTTGGTCTTGAGAGCCTGCGGCGGTTGGAAACGGTTCTTCCCCGCGGTCGACTCGGCGTACGGGATACCCAGGAAAATCTCGACGGCGCGTGGTGAAGAAGCGCTCGGGCCGACGACTTGGCCCATGTAGTTGCCCTGGCCTAGAGTGATGTTGCATGTTTTCTGCGCCATCGAGTCAGCTTTTCGATCACAGTAAGATGGTAGATTGCGGACGGCGAGTCTTCAGTAGCGACGAGCAGTGGTCGAGATGGAGATGTGAAACAGAATGGGAGAGAGAGCTAGTGTCGCCAGCGAGGGTGGCAGAATAAATTGAGGAATCGTCGGCAGTTCTACTGCGACTAATCGGCAATTCGTCCCGCACAGCGCGTTGCTTGCATGGCTTACTGGCTAATGACAAAAGCGAAACAAAAAATGGACTCGCTGGAGCCTCCAAAAGAAGTAATCCGCTTGGGGATAAGGCATCAATCCGTCGGTCAATCAATCAAATAAATAAACAAATAAACAAACCGTACCTTGAAGAGAGTGTCAAGCCCATCTACCGCATGGCGACTCAACAACGTGGAGAGCAAGATGATGGTCACCGTGCCGAAGGCCACGGCACCGCACAGAGCCCAGCGCACGCGCCGCTGTCTAAACCTGGATACCGGCGCCCCCGGCTGTGGCAGCCTCTGGTACGATGGCTCGGATCCAAACATGTCGGGCGATTTCTTGGCGTCCGCGTCGACGTCTTCGGTGCTGCTGCTGCTACCGCCGCCAGATGTGTCGTCGTTTTTCGCGGCGTCTTGACGACCACGATAGCGGGAGAGGACTCGAGCCGGCCATGATGGCAGCTTGAGTGTCGGCGCATCCTGCATGCCGACTTGTCCGTAAGAGGATGCCTAGACTTGAGTAAGACTTCTTGGCGCTGGAGAACGTCTTGGCAAGGCGCCTCTTTGTCCTGGCCGACTCTCGAGAGTCTAGAAGGGGGCCGAGAAGCTTGGCGGTCGATTCTTGTTCGCTAGCGTTGTGTGTATCTCCTGGCTAGTGCAGATGTGTCAAATGGGATATATCTCTTGGCTTCGAAGAGAGATATTTCTGTGGCGGACGAGCCTTTTTTTTTATGGAAGCATCCGAGATTCATTCATCCCTATACTTGTTAGATGGACCAAATGTTTTCCCCCCTCTTCTTTCTCTCCCTCTCTCTCTCCCTATCCAGACGTTTTTATAGTAGAAGTTCTCGTTGAGCGGAGAAGGCCGGTTCTTAGATAGTTGATGGATCAAAAAGAGAGAGAGAAAGAGATGGTATGGTCATATTGTTCGGATAATGGATGGCCCAGTCCATCTACAAAAAGAGCTCGAGCACGGACAAATGCTGGGGGGAGACAATGAGTAGTCATATACAAATACTCGCTCTCTTATTGTTATTAATTAAGTTCGGACTAAGGGCTAAGTACCTGGACACTGATGATAATGTGACGATGCGAGGGGCCCTGCATCTGTAACAGGTTTTTCCGCCGGAGAGCAGACAGGTACTAACCTAGTATCTCTCTATCTATCTCCTAGGTAGTACCTATATCTACATGTAGCATAGCTCTGCTCTTAGAGGTAGTAGGTTCAATAGCACCCATAGGGCCGTACGAAGTAGTGTAAGTTGGTATACCCAGTAGGGCAA
This sequence comes from Nemania serpens, assembly GCA_022578855.1. Taxonomy (NCBI): domain Eukaryota; kingdom Fungi; phylum Ascomycota; class Sordariomycetes; order Xylariales; family Xylariaceae; genus Nemania; species Nemania serpens. The sequence continues at coordinate 122,903 of MU396739.1, forward strand.
GTTTCTCTGGGTACACTGCATGCATGGACGCCGTAGTTGAAACCAGCCCAACGGAACCAACAGCACATGCTATCGTGCTGTACACGCTGGTACATACCCACTTTGAAGACAGGTTATAGTACTGTACCTTAAGTGTACTACGAAGTAATAGTGCCGTGTCGACTGAGGCTTCGCAGCAGTACGGGCCCGAACTACCTAACCTACATAAGGTGCGATGGTGCTATCTACATGTAACTATACATGCTTACTTGCAGATCCTTGATAGGTAGGTGGTTGCTTCGTATAGGTAGTCCATGATATAGGAAAACCTGAGGGCTTGCACATGCCAACTACCTATAAGTTATATTGAACTATCTCTATCACCAGTACCTAGGTACTATCATGGTCTCGGTTTTACGTCTCTACGCCTTCGAAACCCGGCTATAATGAAGGTGGGAATTCATATGATATTGGCAGGCAGGGAGTCTGGTCCTGTGCCTTACATCTTACATCAACAGTAACCCTCCACTAAGTATTATACGCTACCTGATAGGTGCACTAGTGTAATCCTCCTGTCCTCACCCCTGTCCCTCGCCCACGTTTCGGCTGCCCAGCTGCTGTACTACCTAGTACAGACTGCCCAGTATATGCAAGATAGCCTGTAGGCATATGTGGGTAGATACCTAATTGCCAGCTGTTTGTTGTGCTAAGCCAGGCATATTCGTTCCCAAGACGATCGATCTATTTATTTACTCATTCATAGGAGGGTAGGATATCAGATCTGTGAAACGTGAAACAACATCCTCTCCCTTAATTCAGAAATCAAGGGACCAAAACCCATTGTCTTGCCCTTTACTCAACCCGGCCTCACTTGCTCAGAGATAACAGCCGGATACCTACCTAGGTATCTAACAACTCCCGCGCCGCGTAGTATAGAGGTGGCTGAGCTCACCCACAGAATACCTAATCAATATTCGGCAATATTTGGAAGCACATAAAATCGCGCCATCCGCGGTGAGCAGTGTACACTACTTCGCCAGTACTGACGGGCCTTTGGATCTTACTCGGGCTCATCATGTCGAGAGCTTGTATTGTAGTAATCAGGCAAACTGGCGTTTTCCATAGGTGTCTGGTATGCTTTGGACCTGGTAAGGTTATCTCGTTCAGACCAGCCCATAATCCTACCACTCCTGACCTGTGAAGCTATCGTCAATATTTCTACAGAAGCAGTCATACGGCACATGACGGTCGAGATCGTTACTGATCTGTGTATATCCAAGGATCCATCCAATGATCCGTGTCCTGAGCCCCCACGTGTAGATAAGTTCTTAGCAGAGTAGGCAGCAGTGGTATGGTACTGGCGCTAGACATTGCTGGCTAAACGTGACCCTGCTCCGCTACTCTTGCTTGTAAGTTGTAAGTAGATACCTACCTAACCTACATGGTCATGGAACGTTAAAAGGCTTCTTCTCGGCGTGAGATGGTTGCATGGGGTAGTATAAGGCGCCATCTCCAGAGCCACCATGGAGAAGGCAGCATCGAAAGCATCCCTCGTGTCGGCGTTTACCCTTTTCTCGCGGTCTGGCCTACGTCTCATTGAGTGGCGTACAGGGGTATGTTGAATGTTGATTTTTAACCGCGGCTGTGACAAACATTCTTCCCACCCCTAACGTTGTCACCTCTGTAGCAGAATCCACTGTCGCCCAGTATTTAGTTCGGACGAAAGACGGGATTATCCCTTCACTGCATCGGCGGACGGCCATTCCGCAGGTTTGTTCGTGCCATGGATTTCAAGCGATTCGCCGATACTCCGGATCCAGTGAAGCCGCCGTGTTCGAGATCTAAACTGTCGGGCTGTGTTGAACAAGGGGTGGAGAGGCCCACGATCGCGTGCTTCTCGGGTCGCATCAAGAGTCCCGATTCAAACATTGCTTCCTCATGACAAGGCCGTCACACACCGCTACGATAAGCCATATATTAGAAAACATGCAGAGCTAAGGCGACCGCACGATATGCCACCTAGGCACCTAGATAATTGATGATGGTGCCCTACGAAGTACAGCAATTCGATATGAGGTCGGGAAAGTTGTGACCTCAGCTGCTAAGCAACTATTTTTCCTTGCGTGGTGATCGACCATGCAACAGTACGATCGGCTACCATTCCGTAGTGCCCGGTCAATCTCTTGGTCGGCTAAATGATGTCAGGGATCTGCAACTAGAGATTGGCAACAGATGCAGGATGTTATACCGTAGTCGCGGCTTGGCTCGTCCGAGTCGTTTTTGACATGTAGCTGAGATCAGATATACCTACATACATATATTTGCATAAGTCCCGGTAACACAACAGGGCTGGGCAGGCCAGTAGCTAGTAATGATGCTGTCCCAAGGGACGGTCGGTGTGTGTTTAACATGGTCCATATCTCCCATACATGTATGATGTATCTAGGCCCATCAGTACCTATTCTTTCCGCCAGCATCGGGGTTTTCAGTGCCGTCAATGCATCAACTTCGGACAGAATGGGATTCGAGCAGCAACCGCAGGCTGCCGTATTCTTCAGTGGTGTCAAAATATATTTAAAATACAAAGCACCTACTTGAATGCTTGAACATGTAAATGCTTTTCTATTCGTACCGAGACATACATATATAGGGAACTAGAGATAATACAGCGGGAACAAGGTATACTTGGCATACCGAGCCTCAGGTATGGATGTATAGGTGGTACCTATTGAAGTAGTTGTGGATAAGGTAAATAAGGTAGGTACTGAAAGGCGTTGACGCTATTGGCCAAGCCACCCCTGCGTCAAACCACCAACCCGCACAGGTAATTGTCGTCACCACCAGCATCAACCACCAGAGCTCACTCAATAACCACCACGGCTATCTCCCACCACCATATCCTCTATCTAGCGCCAAGGGGCATAAAGTCCCACCAATACACCACCGCCGCCCGACCTTTCATCGTCAGACTAAGCAAGAAGAAAAAAAAGGGCGGATAATACACAATAATGCTGCCGTCTATACCAACAATACCACTGGGCCTCGCCCTCGCCCTCGAGGCCCTATCCCTATCCCTCTTCCTCGCCCCGGCCTCAGCCGCGACGGTGACGCTCAGCATCCCGCCGTCGCCGCAGATCCCGAACCCCGCCGTCCTGCCGCCCTCGACGCACGCCACGCTGACGGCCCTGGGCGCCTCGTACGCGGCCCCCCTGAGCGTGGACGACGCCTTCGTCTTCCGGAACGTGACGCCCGGGTCGTACCTGGCCGACGTGCACTGCGCGACGCACGGCTTCGCGCCGCTCCGAGTCGACGTCGTCTCCGCGACGGCCGGCGATCGCGAGGGCGAGGGCGGGGGCGAGGGCGTGAGGGTCTGGGAGACCTTCCGCGGGAACGACTGGGAGAACAAGGGCGAGGAGATCCGGCCTGCCGTCGTGGGCGGCGCGTTCCCCGTCAAGGTGCTGGGGTCCAAGGTTTATTACACGGAGCGTGGTTCATGTGAGTAATCTATCTGCTTCCCTTCTCTCTCTCTTCTTCGCACGTTATGCCGGGCGACCAAAAGCTAAATTGCCCTCTCACCCACAGTCAACGTCTTCAGCATCCTCAAGAACCCCATGATCCTCATGGGTCTGGTCAGTCTGGCCCTCTTCGTCGGCATGCCCAAGCTCGTCGCGAACAGTAAGTTTCCCCCCCTCCCATGTCCCTCACTCCCTTCGATCCTATCTCTACATATCGCCTCTCTAGCGCCATACCCTCCCTGCAGAAGAATACTCACTGACCGTGTCCCCCTTTTTTTCTTCTTTTTTTCCAATAGTGGACCCCGAGATGCGCGCCGAGTTCGAGGAGCAGTCCAAGAAGAACCCGATGAACAGCCTCATGTCCGGTTCGCAGTCCGGTGGCAGCCCCATGGGCAACTTCGACGTGGCGGGGTTCTTGGCCGGCCAGGGGAGCGGCGGCAAGGACCAGCCGGCGGCAAGTGCCGGGAACGGCGGGAAGAAGGGTGGGAAGAGGTGAGAATTGTAACTAAGGTACCTACTACCTATGTATAAAAGTAAGAGGCCACCCCGGGAATGAGGTTATAGTCATGAGTGACAGGTATGATTTACGCCGTCCTGTGCATTTACGAAAATACATACACTACGGAGTTTGGGTCACATTCCACGTAAGCTTACAAGTCCCCGGATAATTCTGGGGGGGACCTTCTTGACCGCCGTTGAAGATACCCGTGATGGGAGCAGCTCCTCGCTATTCCACGGTCTATGTAGATTTAAGCAGATATTGTGCCAAGCTCGGGGCCCAGTTCTACATTGTTTCTCTCACAAACTTATTTGAACAACCAGAGTTATTTCTTCAAGTCGCCCTTGGTCTGGGGTTCCGGCGCGCAGTTGCGGCCGACGATGAGAGTGAAGCCCCCGTCAATATTGAAATTGTAGGCTAAAGAAGCGGCGCAATATAGGTATGCCGTTGCTCTACTTTGATTATAACAGTTACACACCTCTCCGTGATATACCCACAGATACACATGCGCATGCACATACCATACGTTCATTAAATGCTACGCTATATGCACCTGAGAGGATCGTGTTCAACAATCGCAAAAAAAAAAATTTAAAACCAGCACGAAAGTACAAACGAATGGTTCTCATAATCATCTACCATTGTCATTACGTGGAATTCATATGTACCTAATGTAGGAGCGTTGTATGCCGTAATCTAGTGCTCCTCGTCTCTTGACGCACCCGGTGGCAGCAACAGGCACAAGTACCAGCCGCAGCCTTCCATAGGCCCCCTGTTCTCGCCATGTAGGCCCGAAAAGACTCACAATCCGTATGCCCGGGCTATCGCCCGCTCCCGCCTGCTTCCAAGCGCGTCGACTCATCGTCCGGATCGCAACGCTTGGTCGCAACTTGCAAAGTTATTGTCCCTTTTCTTTCCCCTCCCTAGAAATCACCACCACCATCAAAGTCTCCACCGTTATCTCCGTCATTGTAGCCATCGGCATACGCCTCTTGCTGGTTATCGTCGATGGCGTCGGCAATCAGCGCACCACCGATGAGACCGGCGCCAAGACCGAGCGCGGCTCCACCTGCGGCTCCCAGACCGCCGCCGCCGGACTTCCGAGCGGGTTGGCCGTAGCCGCCACCGTACTGCTGTTGTCCGTAGGCGCCACCATAGGGCGCTGGTTGCCCGTAGCCCTGCCCGTAGGCTCCAGGAGGTGGGCCGTACCCGCTGCCGCCGCCGCCGCCGTAATACCCCTGCTGCGGCGGGGGCGCCCCGTATCCGTACCCCTGTTGCGGCGAATGGCTGGAATATCCGCCGTGCTGCCCGCCGTACGAATCGTGCTGCTTGTTCTTGCTGCCGAAGAACTTGCCCAAGAGGCCCTTCGCCTTGTCGGCGCCGCCACCGCCGCCGCCACCCGATGAGCGAGGCGGCAACTGCTCAGGGAAGTTGTTACCGCTTCCGGCGCCGTGGCCGCCGCCTGAACTGTTTAGGTAGGATGCGGCGGCGCCACCGATGCCACCGAGGCCTGTGCCGCGAGAGCGTGCGTTCTCCTCCTCCTGGAGCTGGCGCGCGAGACGAGCGTCCGCATCTTCGTCGTGTTGAGACCCCCGTGCGCTACCTCCGTGACTGTACGAGGAAGAATCATCTTTTGTGAAAGGGTTCGTCTTGCTATCGTTGTAGTTGCCGCTGCCGGGACTGGGGAGGTAACCGGGCGGTGGACCAGCGGGCACTTCGGCATTCGGATCTACAGCCGGGGCCGTGGGCTTGTCCCATTGCGACTTCTTGGTGTATGTATTGACGTAGAACCTGGAGACGAGCGTATTAGTTGGCTGCGGTAGTAAGGAAGACGAGACAAGGGCGCCGAAGAAGACAGAATTAGAAGACGTCTGAAAAGGGGCAACTTGCCATTCGTTGTATTGAGCATTCCAACGCGCAACCCAACCCTCCGGGACCTTCGGCGGCGGCGGGCCCTGAGGAGCGTCGAAGTCTGCCATAGGTGGTGATTGAGATAAGACAGATGTCTATGCTCTGTATGTAGGATAGAAGAGGTGCAGAGAGAGAGAGCAGGTATTCGCGCGCGAGCGGAGTAGGCAGGTTTATGTGTAGGTGGAAGATGGAAGACGGATTGGATGGTAAGAATAGGTACAAAGGATAAGGGTAACAATTGGACTGATGCTTCGGTATGATAGGTTACCCTAGATAAGTTAGGTGCTTAGATAGTGGGGGAAGCTTGGGGTCTGAGATGCGACTGTGGAAGGAGAAGGAGGGGTTGATGGCAGGTACTATTATTATCAGTGCTATAAATACCAAGCCAATAGGTGCGGTAGTAGACCTCCAGTGTTGTGTAGGTAGGGTGGTAGGCAGGGACAAGTACTTTAGGTTACCTAGGTACTATTGAGGCATGCAGTGTATATTGTAGTGGTTGTTGGGTGGTCAAATGGTAAAACAAGTCATCTAGCTTTTAAATAAAACAGTCGAGGCTTGCGTCGACTACAAAATTGCCTCAAAAGAAGACTAATAGCAAAGGCTCCAGATCTGGATCCAGATGGGGAGGTGGCGTCTTAGGAATCTTCATGACAGACTTGCATGAGATGGATGGGGTCGGGCCATCGGGAGACGAGTTTGGGGCTGACGGCATAGCCCCATTTCCGCGCACCTGAGGGGCAACCTGAGCATTAGCTCAGCCAATTATGCCAGCTGCATCTTGGTTGCCCACCTGTTTTGCCTAAGTTCACCGGCTGTCAAGAGCTGTCTGTTCTGTCATCTACAAGTAACTGAGGCCTCCTGTAGACGTACACGTACTGCATTTCCTCTGTTGCTGTTGTCACGGTTGGTGGCTGAGACCTGAGACCTGAGACCTAAGACCCCTCGGGACCATTATTTAGCAATTCAAATTTGGAATTTCACCAGCACATGCCTGCCTACCTAGGTACCTTTCTGCTCGTGATAAATATTGCACGCAGGTGTTGCCTATGACACGACAAAGCCGCGCCACATCTGGCCTCTTACACTAATACTCTTCACTGCGAATATGGACGGTTATAGGAAGGTACCTAACCTTGGGTGCAACTACATGTAACAACCTTTACATGTAGGTAGGTGTACATTGGATGCTCCCATGGGCTTCGTTTTGGCCACCCGGGATCCAGGTGTCAAAGTCAATCGGCCGGTGCAGGGGGCAAGCTTACGTATACGTCTACGAAGTAAGGATGGGTTAGTAAGAGCCTGTGAATCACAATACATCATACGAAGTACTATCTCACATTATACTGTGTAGGTGACACATCTTGGTTTACAATGCTTCAGCGATCAGAATATTCTGTAGGTACGAGCCCACAGCATCGCCAGTGCTTTTAGAGGTACGCAATAATATAGGCAGGCAGGCAGGCAGGTAGGGGCTCAGGTGTTAACTACCTAGGTGTTCAATGATAAGAAATAACTATTCTCTCAAAATATGAGGTTGAAACCCCTCAAAAAAACATATGGAAATACAGGTCGCGTAATAAATGTCCAAACTCTACTCTAGAAACGCCGACGATCGAGATAACGAACTCCCGTCTTCCGGCAAATGCCAAGACCGCCACAAAACCGGTCGACATGCCTATCCCCAGGTAGAGCGCGATAGAATTGTAGTAGCGATAGCAGAGCGACCGGCAATGGCCTCCAAGGACTCTTCCCTCCACCAAGGCGCGCTCTCCATCACATCATCCTGGACCACCGGTTCCTGAGAATGAGGCCGTCTAGGCATATGTAGTTCGATGCCTGAGTCGTGGGCGACGTCGCCGACTCCGACTCCGACTCCGACTCCGGTCCCGGACCCAACTCGGACGCCCCCCTCGCGGTCTCGGGGGCTTGGGCCGAGCGTCTCGCCTTCTCCTCCGTCCCGGCTGGTGCTTTTATATCTGTTGCACGCGCCTCCGCCTCTTCTGAAGCAGACGCGCGCCCCGCACCGCTCCGTGGCAGTCATCTACCCGGGCGTCGGGGGGCTGTGCGCTTCTCATTCTCCCAGCATCGGTAGCGCGAGGAGGCGCGCCGCAGAGGTCTGCTATCGGCGCTGCCGCTACCGTTGCCGCCGTCATGGCCGTCTTGGTGACAATGGACCTGGGTCTCCCGCGTCGCGCGCAGCGCCACGAGTCTCCTCCCGTACCGAAGCGGGTGGTTGCTAGCCGGCAGCTGTTCCCCGGTGTCGTTGAGGAGACGGGATATCGATACTCTCTGATCGTGGGGGGCGGGAACCACCTTCGTTTCCGCGGCCTCTTCCGTCTGTGCTTCTTGGCGTGCGGGATCTCTCTCCACGTACAACCACTCCCCGCGCTCTACGTCGGTTTCGATGACGGTGTCGTCTTCAGTGTTGTAATAATCTGGAACTAGTAGAGCGGAGGAAGAGGTAGTGTTAGTACTTGGATGGCCAAACCTTCGGATTCATGTGTGTAAATGCCAGTTTCTTTTTCTTTTTTTTGCAGCATCGAGGTCTGTTGCTGGTATCTGTATACCATCGTAATGATATCACAAAACAAAGCACATCTTCCTTACTGGAGCGTAATGACATGAGAGAGTAGAATGGTAGGAAAGGTTGCGTATGCTTCCACGGGAAACACAGGGCATGTCAACAGCTCCAAGGTCTGTGGCTGTACAAGAAGAGAGGATAAATAGCGTAAGACGGATATTACTAGGAAAGGGGTTTAATAGCGTAGAACGAGAAAGGGGAAGAAAAAAACTTCACACGTACCGAGGTCATTCCAGCCCTCGTCAATCGGGTCCTCGTCATCCTTATCGCCATCGAGAGGTATGTCTTCCATCTGGTCGCCTTGATTCTTATCTATACTTTCCCCTTTTGCAGTAGCCGTCCTGGCTGTCCCCATCGCCGTGCCCGAAGGCCGGGCCGCGCGGCTTTTGTCCGAACCCATTCTAGAAACTGGTCCCGGGGCGGAATCGCGCGCCGTCGTCGCCTCCGGGATAACGGAGCGGAGAGAGTCGATGAAACTGTCAAGGAAAGATGGCATGATTTGGAATGGGAAAAGAGTGTTGAGTGACAAGGCTGGGGGCTGAGGAGCTTTTTAAGTGATTTAAATATGAAGTCGTTATCTGCTTTACTTTGCACCGACGGGACCTGAGGAACCTTAGTAGTTACAAGCTTCGTTCTTAATGCTTAATTTGAGGGGTGGTGTCCCTGACATAAAAGCTCGTGAAAAGTAACGCCATGATAGTTTGTGTCTATTGTGACTGCGAACCTACATGATGCAATAAACCTATCTACTATGCGAATTGATTTATGTTCAGTCTCATGAGAACTCCAGTCTGGTAATCCCACCGGCATGGCGGCAATCCAGAGAAGCGCCTGACTCCTTAATCCGAATCCAGCTCCTTGAAATGCTTCACGAAAAGGAGTAAAAGAACACGCCAACGACTCTCATACCATATCCCTATCGTATCTCCTATCTTCAAATAGCTTAGCGGCTTCGATGCAGTAGGTGGCGCGCTCGAGCCTTCGCTCGCTGGCATAACAGACGAGAACACCATCGAGAATACCTGAGAGAATACCCTCCATGGCTCCCAAGACCCCCCATCCGATCATACTGGCTACAATACCCACGACGTAGGCGTAGGCGCTGCCCTTTATGCCTGTGCTGTCTGGGTTTTGCACTTGAAGTTGCCGGGCCGTCATCACCCAGGCGGCAAACCCTAAAGCGGTCGACATGACGAAGCGTGCGGCGTGTAGTAGCAATTTGGCCATCCTGTACGGTATGAGGGAGGCTGTCTGGTTCCGTCGCGAGAAGGCACTAGGCGTTAATGTAGTGGTGGGTCCCGTGGTTAAGAACTGAATTCTGCTGAGTTGTGCGGCAGACTCCATCAGGGGGAGGGAATGGATCGAAGCATATGTGATGGCTAAGGGGTTAGTTAGCACTGTGATTGGCCGTGGCGCTAGTTTCCAGCCGATAACCTCCAGGACACTGGATATGCGTCGAGGAAGTATCAGGATGGGCAATCGAACAGCTAGGGATAGCAGAGTTGAAGCGCAAATAGTACCGAAAACTGTAGTTGTAGAATGCCCTAGAGCCCCTTTAACAATATCGTTTGATGATGTCCGCGTCTGGATATTCCGATGAAAGTACCAGTTCGACACGGTCCCTCCCGTTGTCGCCCGGACAACTCCACTCAGGACAGAGAGTGTCCACACGTACATAAGGAAGAAAAAGATGGCAAGCCACCATGTCGCAGTACCAATGACGAAAGCCGACAACTTTGTTGAGAAGTAACCTCCCAAGAAGATGCGAGTAAACATCCATAACCATACCCAAGTCCATCCCACGACAAAAGCGAGGGTGCCAAAGCCTAGCAATACCAGGGCGGGATTCGAGGCAAGGATACGGCTGGAGAAGTCCAACATGTCGACGGCCCTGTGAACCTCGTGTCGCCCCTTGTACAGAAGCCAGATCCATACAATTGCAAGAACTCCAGGCACGATAGCAGCATATCTCATAACCACGTCCTGTAGACGTGATCCATGATCTGGTCCTTGGAAACTAGAGATCATGGGGTATAAAGAGAACGAGAAAAGTACGACGGGAACACCAAAGAGGATGAGTAAGACCAGCGGCTGCATGAAGGACTTGAGTGCCGCCATCCAGACTAGTGCAACGACCACCGACACCAGAGTATCGACGGCTAATAGGTAGGAGGATGACTTGAGTGTCGTATATATAGTATCACCAATCTTCCTGCTCGGGGTAGAAGTATGTAGCCATACTAAGATAAACGTTGCAATGAGCGAAGCGAAAGCAATCAAATACAGCCAAGCAAAAAACTGATCGTGCACGAAGATTTCGCCATACATCCGTGGTTGCGGAGGAGCCGGAATGTCTCCCGGTTGTTCGGTTGCCTCGTGTGCATCCTCGTCCTCGTCCTCGTCCTCCTCAGCAATAGCCTGGCGCATGAGACGGTCATCGCGCTCGAAATTCGAGTGTGCTCTGCCGTCCGCACCCCTAGAGCTGCTTTTGGTAGATTTGAACTGTTGAAATGCGGGGGGCGACGAGTCTGTTGGCGTCTCTAGAAGGAGATCCTCTGGTACCGAGTTGTCCATGACGGTCGATTCCAGTCCGACATCTACCATCTTGCCATCGTCGCTGTCCGAGTTCTGCCGCGAGTTTTGTTGCATGTCCTTCTGCGCGCTAGCTGGAGGTTGCTCTTCCCTTGATTTTCGGTTAGCCTGCCGACCCTTGAAGCTCGACTCTCCGTTCCAGCTGCTCTTGATGCCCATAGGACGATCCCGGTCCTCGTATAATCTACTGTCGCGTTCCCCACTCTGCTCTAGTGAGGTCCGGCTGGCGTCATTCTCCGAAGCGGAGCTGTCCTCCATGCGACTTGAGACAAAGACACGGCGCGAATGCTGCAGGGCACGGAAATCGGCAGCCTCTCTCACATCATCCTCGTCGTCATCGTCTCGGAACTCGTTCAGGGCGCTATGGAATAGTGGTGCATCGGGAGCGGTGTGGTACCGGGAGGCGAAGTTACCGAACCGAGACTGAGACGACTGATAAGGATTACCGAGGCGTGACTGGTAGGAATACCGGGCAGGCTGTCTCGCGAATCTCGAAGTTGCATCCGAGGGCTGTCGGCTGGAAGGGTCATTATTGTCTGCCGGCGCCCCGAAGTTGGAGAGGCGGGACTGTGACTGAGAGAGAAAGCGGGATGCATCTACACAAACCGGGTATTAGAGTCATAGAGACTGGGGCCCTCGGCAGAACGATATAGCATCATCTACTTACATTCCGAAAACATGGTCTGCTATGTGGATGCTGGAGGAGGGAGACCCCAGCAGATCGTGAATGTCGAGCCTAGAGTTAGGCGGGAAATAGGCGGTTGCGGTACGGTTGCGGTACGTGCGACCAGTCCGTCGGTCAAGCAGCCCAGGTGGTTGGTGATGATGCCCAGCAAGACAAGTCGGCCATGCAACCCGCCCGGATCGAGAGATGGGGAAGACGAAGGTATTCCGGATTCGGTTCAACACGATATAAAAATGACGTTCAGCTCGTTAAAGCTATGCGACTATTGGATAATGACTGTTCTCTTAACACAGCTTGGACAGACAACGACAGAGATTAAGGGTTGAACTGTTGTGAGTGGTTTGAGGGAAGTTTGTTTGTTTGGAAAGTCGGTCGGCATAATTGGGTAGTCATGTAGTCCCAGAATGACAGCCGGGGAGTGACTGCTGCACGGACTTGCGCGGATGATAGCAGTGGTCGGTACCACAGTGACAGTGATGAGTGATAATGATGCAAGAGTATCTACGTACTGTACCTCGCACAGCTGCTTACCTACAGCTCATGGTCACAGGTGCAAGCGGGTGCTCACATGCAAGGACGGAAGCCTAGTATAGTGTACTGTTATAGCGTGGACCCGCCTTGGGGTCAATCTCCTGGGCGCATCCTTACAGTAGGTGCTATCTACATGCATGTACTCCTACGAGGTACCTAAGGTACCTAAGGTACCTAGGTACTCAACTACAAGTTGGAACTGAGATACCTGCTCCGGTCAACCGGCAGTGCAAATTAGGCCCCTACCGCACACTAATCCAGTACCTACATGTACAAGGGAGGTAATGAACATTTAGGTATCTACATCATTCATGAACAGCTTGATGATACTAAGCTGCGAAGTATATGAAAGCGTAATAGCACTTACAACTACCTGGTAGCAGGCAATACCAAGGAGATAGGTTAAGCAAGAAACGTGACTTCACTATCTCTATTTGTATTATTGCATGGGACTCATTACAAGAGATAATAAACGTATGACTAAATAATGTCTGTTGGTCCTGTCTCACTCTCTGGAGTACAACATTGAAAGTACTAAGGTAGATACGAAGTACAGGTATGTGGATAGTGTCACAAGCCGGCAGTGAGGTCATTATCTGCGTTTAGTAATAATTTGTTCCGTCAAGCCCGGCTCCCAACATATATAAAATAGATGCATACATGTACTATTGATAGAGTATAATTACCTCATATATTGAATTAAGCAGCATAGTGGATCGCTCTCTGCTCTCTGAGAGGCCTGGAAGTCTTATACTAGATCGGTATAACCTTATCTACTGCTACTTGGGCATAAACCTACCTACAAGCTCTAGAACTATTAACCTGCTGCCATCATCATCCGACGTTGCAACGCATTGTGATAGCTCCCCCACGTCTGACATTGCCCTTTTCCCCTCGAAGCCGCCTTTACTTTGGGACGTTGTACGGATAGTTCATCTCGGTCCTGTTTGGTGTCTTGAATCATCACCTGCGTTGTCTTTGTCTGCTGGAATCGTATTACATGCTGATGCTGGGCTGAGACGTCACTGTATCAAATGAAGGCCTGGCTGAATTCTTTGGAACTAATTATCTTGCTACGGATCTAGCAGAAAACCCAGCTTTTCTCCTCGCAGCTTTACTCTGATCACAGCGGCGCGTCCCGGCATCCGTTAAACCCGCAATATACGAGGCACAAGACCGGGTTACACCTCTTATACGGGCTATACCGCGGACCTCCCACGATTTAACGCTTTTCACCTCCTCCTTCTCCCTCACGGCCTCTCAACCCTCATAGTCGAACGGACTCTCGGAACCAGTCTCGGTCCAGCCCCCGGCACCATGTCCTCTCCACCATGGAATTACATAGCCAAGCTTGTCTGCATCGGAGACTCGGGCTGCGGCAAGTCGTCCCTGACCATCCGGCTATGTGAAGGGCGGTTCAGTCCCCAGCATGACGTGACTATCGGCGTCGAATTCGGCTCGCGGATCGTGCCAGTAGGCCCACCACATTCGAAGGCGACCTCAAATTCTTTCCAATCCTCCTTCGAACCCAGAGATCCGTCGTCGCTGGCAGCAAGTCCCCCGGGCGAGGGCAAGAGCGCCACTTCCGATGAAGAGCAAAAACATATGAAGCTCAGTCTCTGGGACACTGCGGGGCAAGAGATATAGTAAGTAGCTAGCAAAATTTGCTGTGTGATGATGACCAGGGATTTTTTTTTTTTCTGTGGCTTGACCTGCTTGGTGAAACTGCGCGATCAGCAGCTCTCGATCTTGAGCACCGCCCTCCACCCTAGCAACGCCCGCTAACCCACGCCGGTCAAAGCAAATCTGTGACGCGGAGTTACTTCCGAGGCGCATCTGGCGCCCTTCTCGTATTCGACATCACGCGGCGAGCGACGTTCACCCATGCGACTGACTGGCTGAACGACCTGCGGAACATCGCCGAGCCCGACATCGTCGTGATTCTGGTGGGCAACAAACTGGACTGCGCACAGTCGGAAAATACTGATAAGCGCGAGGTGACGTTCGCCGAGGCGCAGGAGTGGGCGCAGAAGAACGGCGTGCTGCAGTACGTCGAGACGAGCGCCAAGAGCGGCGAGAATGTCGAGGCCGCCTTCGCGCGCGTCGCCGAGCGTATCTTCGAGAACATCAACGCCGGCAAGTACGACCTCAACGATCGTAGGTCCGGCGTGAAGGGGCCCGGGCCTGGCACAGCCGCCACGCGGGGCGTCAAGGTCTCTGCTAACGACGGCAAGGGATCCTCGGCTGGAGGGTGTTGCTAATGTTTTAAAGAGATAAACAAACATGTTCAACAGTCAGCGGGAGACTGCGCATCTGGCTAATTTTAACACGACAGAACCAGGAGACTTGGAAGGGCCTGGGCTACTAAAACCACCCCCAAATATTAGCGCCGCCCACCATGATGCAGAGCTTGAAATTGGCCCAGGTCTGAGAAAAGCTCTTCTGGAAAGCTGTCATCAATTGTACATATAATCGCACCGCGCACACAAGTGGGAGAAGGCACAACGAGACGCATTTGGTCATGATACCCCCAAGTAATAATATTCTACTAGCACGTATTATCTAGTCTAGCGAATGAGGAATCGGAGGCGGCCTCAATGGGCTGCCCTTAAAAACTAAGCCAATATGTATCACCACGGCAGTACAGGTGACGGCAATAGTCAGACCACATGCGTCAGGAAAGCTTATAGGCATTACGGCTGACTGGCTGACCGACTCGCTGCCCAAGCAGCATATGGATAAGAACCTCGAAAATCGTTCTAGCCCTCCCGCTTGTCATACGGTGTGGGCTTTATTTTTCATCCTCGATTTCGTTTCATTTCATTTGAAAGGTGGCGGAGAACGAAAACCGCGTTCACTCAAACAATTATTTCATCTCTCGAGATAGATAGATAGATAGATAAACGACGATTCTTTGCCAGCGATGTTCCCATTGCATCCCACCATCTAAAATCCACGCCTTGCCGTAAACTCCTCCACATCCCTTTTCCTTCTCTAAGTCCGTTTCATACAAAGAAGTGGTGTAAGGGACATCGAGCCCCGGTTTTACCTTGAATCAATATTACATTGGCAAAGGCGAAATTTTTTATTCGCGATGATTTCAGTGATAGGAGATTGAGAGCAACAGCCCGACATAGAAACCTATCTCCCCCCGTCTTTTTTTTGTCTTCTGCTAGACAGACAAAATTCGATCAGAGTATTAGACCGATGAGAACCTCGTAACAACCTGCGACCTATTGTGGCTCCCCGATAATAGATTGGGGGTGGAGGTGCTCTAGTCGGACATTCTCCAGTTGTCGAACCACTTCATGTATTTATACTGCTGGTTGTTGCCGGTCATGCCCCAGCAGATGGGGATGAAATAGACGTAGAGGCCAATGATGATGGTATACAGGACACTATAGATGCTCCACTGTATCGCTTTCTTCTGTTTCCTTAGCGTGAAGTCGACGAGGAAGCCCAAGGAGAGGATGGCAAAGTAGAGGGCAGGATAATAATGGTGGACGTAGGTCACACGCGCCATGACGACGAAGGGGAGGTAGTGGAGGAACCATCCGATAATAGGGTAGATGCCAGCGTAGTGAATCTGGTCAACCTCATCTTGCGAGAGATCTCTGAAACCTCTCTGCCATCGGAGGATATACCAAACAACAACTAGGCCGACCAGACCGAGAGAAGCTGTCGAGACCCAGTATACAAAGGGGTTGCCAAGCAGAAAGTACTTCACGATCTTGTCATCCCAGCCACACATGCGCAGACCAACATTGAGGATCGGCCATTGCCACCATTGGGATGCAAGATCGTCTTGCTTATCAGGATCCGGGACAAGTGCATTATTCGAAGTCATCATAGCCACGTTCAGGTGGATGAAGTCATGGAAGAACGGAGACTTGTATTTGCCAGGATCTCCCGGGGGAACTGAGTGGATTGGTTAGTTAATGAGCCTTGAAACAGCTTGCGGCAACTTACGCTTCTCATTCGTGTGAGCCTCCACATTCCAATGAGTGAAGGTATCCTTTGGATTATTCTTCTTGTCGCAGGCTACTTCGATCTGCTTGAAACCCCACTGAGGAAGGTTTACATTGGCGGCTCGAAGATAACATCCCATCACGGTGTTTTTTAAGCGGAATGCTGTGGTCAATGTTCGGAGCTTGCTCTTATCACGCGATGCCACATCATGTACTACCTCGATCTTCCAATGATCCTTGTCATCGCCAACTGTCAGGTTCCCGTAACAGGAGACCTCCTTCAGGCTCTTGGAAACAGGCGCCGAAATGTCATGACTGTGAAGGTTTCTTCCAGTCTGTGAATGGATCAAGCGAACAACATCACCGTTACCAATGAAGTGGGGCTCAGATTCGGATTCGGGAGTCCAATCAGTTACTGTACGGTTAGGGTAAAACCACCATTCATTGTTGGCATCTTTATGGTGGTAACATGTAACCTGTTGCTGAGTGGAGCCCTCGGGGTAGGCTATGTATGAGGCGATTAGCAGACGTCTCTCAACTAGTGGCGGAGATACGTACTCTGTACATGGCTGTGAAGAAGACCTCCGCCGTAGCCCATATTCTTTATTGTCACTTTAGAACCCCAGGCTACTTCCAGAGGCGAGTTGCGACCGATCTCACTGCCCTGGAGGTTCGCTTGGAACAATGAGCTCATTTGGGCATCGCCAGGTCCGCTCCGGGTCAAGATGGCGAAGTGAAGGGCAAACGAGAACAAATATACCAAGAAGGGAATGACGATGAGACCGACTACGCGAGCGCTGAGATGGGCAGCGAGGGCCGGATAGGACACCTTCGTGTTTCCGAATTTGTTCCACAGATCTTCAATCGTGTACAGGCCAACCATTGCAGTCACGAAAAGTCCGACTAGCTTGATGCTGCAGACAAAACCTATGCTGAGCCCGGTCATGAATAGCCAAAAGAACCACTCCGGCTCGAAGCTGTACTTCTGTTGGCGATGGAACTTGGACCAGCAAAATACTGTGGCGAAGGTGCCGAATAACAGCATGGAGTCGAGAAGTATGAAACGGCTGATGGTGGTGTACGAGTTTTCACAGAGAACCATGAGCGCGACCAACCAGACAGCGGGGCGCTTGAGATTTAGTTCCGCGGCCGTGAAGTAAGCCAAAGGCACGCATAGTATCCCCCAAAAGGCATTGAAGGCTCGCATAAAGGTGTAGTCCAGTTCTGGGGGATACGTCTCGCCGGATTTGAATTCGAAGGACCCATTGTACCCTGCCAGCACACCAGAGAGACCGACAAGGATTTTGCCCAGTGGAGGGTGGCTGATGCCATGTTAGCATGGCATCTTCATCGGAACAGATAAGGGTGCATGACTAACACATCGAAGAATAGTTCGCGTTTAATATAGTGTGATCCGAATTTACCAAAGCTGTGTCGAAGAAGAGCTTGTCAGCATGCCAACAGATATGGAGGGATTCGTAGGAGGGCATACTGCGCTTCCTGTACGATGCTGTCAGCAAGAGTCCATATCACCATACCACAGAAGAAGTACGTAGCGGCGTCAAACTTACATCCCAAGTAACAATCGGGCTCAGGCCAATCTGCCACAAGCGCGTGAAGGCGGCGAGGATTGTGAAGACCAAAGGGGCAATGAGGAATTCCCATTCATCAAGGATCTGGAGCACAGAGGGAGCCTAAGGGAGAACATGTTAACTACACACAGCCCGTAGGGACACTCGTCATGTTCCGCCTACCTTCTTCGCTCCGTGTATCTTTATCTCGTCGGGTTGAGGCTGAGACGTCGCGGCTCCAGGAATAATCGCTGGGCCGGGTACATTTCGTCGACGAGCAGCATCGCCGCTCGGGTCCGCGCCGGAGGCAACTGCGGCGCCCTTTCCCGCCATTCGGTTTCTTGTCGGAAATCAGAGGAATTTGAAAAAAAGGGTCAACCAAGGGTCGAGAGGGCACTGGGTGACTGTAGGCCCCAAGGGAGGTGTAGGAAAAGAAAATTACGAGATAACGAGGGTCATATGAATCGAATAAGTGTTATTAAAGAGTCCCGGGCCGATCATAGATGGACCATGATATATCACCCCTAGAAAGAAAACAAGGAGAGAAAGTAGTTGTAAATTGGGTTGTCGACAGATGTCAAATGGTGAAATAGGAGCAGGAGCACCGTAGCTGAGAGAGAGGAATTATTCTAGGTTAGGTGGAGGTTACCTACTTTGGCGCAGCCTACCTTAGTACCTATACTACTAAATTAGGACGTGAAAGGGACGCCAATCCCGAGGTGGGCCCTGTTTGTGCATTGCGTAAGGCATCGCATTTGCTGATGCATACAGCAGTAGGTACCGTACCTACTCTCCAAGTTCACGCTATCCCCTACCCATACATGGTACCCAAGTACTTCGTATACTCGAAGGTAAATACATCTACTCCCTACTAAATAAAGGCCACCTGGCCATGTGAATCCAAAGAGAAGGAAAAAAGGTGCCACGATGTGTCATGTTCTAGCGATTTAGACATTACCTTAAAATTGTTTCAAACTGAATCCTATAGCTCTGGGCAAAAATAACACGTGAAGAAAGTAGTAGGTAACTGAAGTACCTGACATATTACCCAGACGTTGCCTTCTCCATGCACCTGGTCGGCGGCATAAGGTATGCGCTCACCTCATGCCTCGTACCGTGAATACCTTATAGTGCCTACTCCGTATAGGTACCTCGCATTAACTAAACCATCATGACCCTCGAGAGCTCGGTAGCAGCCCGCCATATGATAGTGGTGTTACATCCTTATTTCCCATTGCGAGGTCCCACCCCGCTTAATATAACATGTGATACGAGTCGGTAATTTAAGTCGTATCGCGGGGTGCGAGTGCGCTCGCTCTAGATTCCTCCTCCTTCTCATTCATCGGAACCACGGGATCAATGCCAACCCGGAAGCCTCATTGGCCCAGAACGCCGCCGTCGTCTATACAAGAAAAAAATCTATATCGCCTTGTTCGTTGTGAGCGGAACTAAATATGCATGAGCAATTTACTCGTCTTGCTGGTCCAGCGCCTCATATCTAGCGCCACTTGCCGGGCTGCTGCTTGAGCCGCGAGTTTGCCCAACCATCCTACTTAGCCACTCGCCCACGCGGCCTCGTGAGTTGCGGCTCTCGGATCGCGGTCGCGGGCTGAGCTTTCCATCTACGATATTGACAGCGGGCGGATCAATATCTAATGGAGGGATATTGGCATCTGACCCGAGCGGTCGCCCTCGAAGATCGAGCGAGGGTACGGGGGATCCGGCTCGGATCGTAGACCCAGCCTCGGATCGAAGACCAGGTGTCCCAATAGCAGTGCTGGCATCTCCGAACAATGAGTCCATGTCTTCCAACCTTACACCGCAGGTCTCGGGGTATATGAAGTATACTGTGTCGCATTAGCAGAGATGCCAGCAGGAGCCTCGAGGTGTCACAGAGCACTTACCGACAACAAAACTAACCACGCAGAAGAACGCATGAAGTAGATAAAGCCGCCATGTAATCCATTCCTGAAGAATAGGAGTCATTTCTCCTACGAGCCAATTGAATGCCCAGTTGGCAGCAGTCGACAGACTGGCTCCCTTGGACCGAATGCTGAGAGGGAGAATCTCCGGCGGGTAGAGCCATGGAATCGGGCCCCAAGAATATCCAAAGGAGGCGTTGTATATCATAACAAAGATGACAACCAATGTGGGTGTGGCATGAATATCCAAATAGATGAAGTAAGAGACAAACGAAAGCGAGATAGCCATCGCAATCGCACCAGTGAGGAGGATGACTCGGCGGCCCCATCGATCAACTATGTACCACGGAGGGATCGTAGAAAGTAAATAGGTGATGCCGTTGAACCCCGTCATCTTGATAGCTTCATGACCATGCCAACCAGCTGACTCGAAGACGTAAGGCGCGTAGTAGGAGATAACGTTGATCCCGTTGAGCTGCGCAAGGGCTTGTGCCGACATTGCAATAAACACCCGAGTCTTGTAACGACGAAACATCTCGCTGTAGGTTCGCTCCCCCTCCATGCGCTGAAGCAGAACATTCATCTTGATCTCACGGTACTCGTCCCTCGCTTTGGCATTGTGTATATCGCCTCCGCCATAAAGGTTCGCTATGACAACAATCCCTTCCTCGTCGTGGTCGTTGTCGAGTAGCCACCTGGTGACCGGTTAATATGACGAGAAGAGCAGAAACAGTGTGCATTGCTTACCTCGGCGACTCAACAATGACCAAGCTTCCTAAGCCTAGAAGAGCACCCATGACACATTGTAGTATTAGAGGAATACGCCAAGATAGATTGCTGTCTATGTAACCACAGAAGTAGTCCACCCATATCGACGTAGCGTAGCCAATGATGTTTCCCGAAAATTCAATACAGGCAAGTTTGCCTCGATTGTGCGGCGGGGAGATCTCGGACTGATATACGGGGACGATAGTCGACAGCGAGCCTACCCCTAGACCAGCAACGAGTCTGCCCAGCATCATCATTGGCATGTTGGTTGCAAAGGATTGCAGAGCGCCCCCAACGAAGAATATTATCGAGCCATAGAGAATAGTTTTGCGGCGACCAATGATATCGCCAATTCTTCCAACAGCTAGAGAGGAGATGAATGCTCCGATCTCCAAGATGGCAACCATAGTGCCGATCTCGGGTCTGGAGGGATCGTTGAAGTAGTCCCTGAAGTACGGGGCGCTGATGGGTTGGGTCGGGTCAGCCTCAGAAGCCCTATTAGCTGAGACGGGGCGTGAGGACATACGTGATGATGCCAGACATGACGCCCTGGTCATATCCGAATAGAAATACACCTAGCGAGACGAATATACTCGTAAAATAGCTATGACTGATTAGATGTGGCTCCTGACGGGGTGCTGGCGCCGGTATGTGACGTACATGAGGGCCTTGCCCGTGAAGCCGTTTATCCCCGTGCCCGGCATGATGGCGGCTATGCAGCGCTCTCCTCGGGATATCTGGCGCGGAGGGACGTCGGGGATCCGGATGGCCTCCTTATCAAGGAGGACGGAGCTCGACCTGGAGCGAGAGAGCCTGTGCTCGTCGACGGAACGCTTGAACTGAACGCGTCTGCTGTGTTTGGGATGGCGCCTGAGGACGCCCGAGAGAAGGTCGTCGTGAATGGAGGTGTCGGCAAGGGTCTTGCGTAGGGGATCCTCCTCATCGGCCAATTGCTCGGCTAAGTCGCCGGTGTCGGTCCAGGAATCGGAGGCGGCAGAGTCGTCGGAGCGACGCTCGTGGGAGAGACGATGGCGGTGGTCGTCGAGCAATGACGTCGACTGGCCGTGGTCCGAACGCGAGGCGAGGGTACGGAGCGGGATGTTGGAGGGAAGACGGTTGGGCGTTGAGGGAAGAATCTTGGAAAAGATGGCGCTGTTAAGCAGCAGCGCCGGCCCGCAATGCTATGGATGCTGGAAAGGGGATGATGCAGATGGTCGCTATGATGCCGAGAAGGGGGTGGAGAGACGGTGTCTGGTATAACTACGGTATACTACTGTTAGTCTACCTGGAAGAAGCAATCAGCGGTCGTCGACTTGGCCCGATGACCGTCATGGCGCAGCGAAGGGTGGGACGGGGGGTCTATGACTTGGAACAACCCGTCCACACACACAGTTTGGGTACAAGATGGAGGAGGCCGAGGCAGTGCCTACTTCTACATACCTAAGTACTATGCAGCGGATAGTGCAGCAGTGCTCTACCGCAAGGCTACCACCTCTTCTAAGACTCAAAGGCTCTCTGAGGCCCGGGGGCTCCGAGACCAGCAGCAGCAAGGTAGCTGGCTGTAGGCATGCACGAGGTACGTACGGGTGTAGGTAGCGATATACACGTATATACCCTTGGAACCAATGAATCTCTGGGGTATAGTAGGTATTTCGTACTGTATCAGTACTTGTTTAAAAAAGACAAAAAAAACAAATGCACTAGTATATACGAGGTAGACGAATACAATACCAAAAAATGATGTTGAGTAGGTGGATAGGGAATGTTTTGGAAGAAAAAAAACAGTACGCTTTTCCACGGGTGCAAATAGTTAGAGGATGATCTGACATTGATGGGCGGAAAAGAATCGATAAAAAAGAAAGCACAAACACGGATTGCAACATATTTCAGTGAGCGCAGGCTGTCAGCTGTAGGGAATAGGAGTTACGCCCTGAAGTTTACCTACCCTGGTATCCTTCCTGTGTCCGTAATCCTGCTAACACGGTCCGGCTCGGCTCAGATTCTACCCACCCGTTGATCTCTTAGATATATCTATGCACACCAAGACACCAGCATAGGTAGATGTAGGTGGTAGTGTAGGCCTCCATCCGGGAAGAGGCGAGCAGCAAGACGAGTGCCAACCTGGGTAATTCTTGGGCTGTTGGACTGTGTGGGGTCTGCCCACCAGCCATTGCGTTGTATTCGGTAATGACTTGCACTCTTCGCTGTCCATTGTCTTGGTGTTGTCTAAAAGTATTGGATTTGGAGAGGCGAGGCTCTGGGTCAGTGTTGAATTCGTGAACTGTAAGCAATGACATATACCTGCCTCTCTTATACAGTACTTACTTCCATTAATCGTAAACACATTATACTACCAGATGAATTACCTCTAGGGCCTACCTGTAGATTCTCCAACCCACCATCAACTCAACGTAAGCCTACCTACACCATACACCATAGCCTTACAACACGAGGACATGGGTCAGACACGGGACGCGATCGCGTGCCTTATTTCCGGTCTAGTGCAGGCACCACTAACACAAAAACTCGACACGCGAACACACATACATGCAGACGCACACCGTCATCTGTTAGGAGGTAGGTATTCTCTGTTTCCCTTTGATGGCCAATGCACTCTCTTCTCGTTTTATGCTTTTCACCGCCGGATTTATTGAGAGCAGGAATCAGGGGACGAGAGAGGACTGGGTACATGCATGCGGGTTGCATTCTCACTCTTAGTGTAGGTATTAGCACTGGAGGATGCAGGATCTTCCACACTATTGCGTCATAGTATAGCACCAACCGGCGCCTCGGCAGCCGAGTCAACTCTTCCAAGATTACCTCGATACAGTTCTGTCTCATGTATGTACTGTACAGGACTGATGAAAAATCATGTTGTACAGTGCTGGGCCTCGTGTGTTATTTCTGTGTACCTAGACTTTGTTACTGCTAACCGTTGTCATTCGTACGCAGTCACGCGAATAATATTGGAATGGTCACAGGAGCTGTGTTGACGTGAGATGTTGCCTACTTAACAATATTGTTATCCGGTCAGTTGATACCAGTATCAGAGAGGTATACAAACTGTTATCTACCTATCTTTCTTGATATCTACCTCTCAAACAACCGGCTTCGCGTGTTACAGGGTAGTCAGTCCCGTTACGATACCTGTACGTACTTGCCAACTTCTTCTCCATGTCTCTTGTCTTGGCCTGAGAGACAGAGTCTCATAATTCGTGAAATGTCTGGGTGCAATAGAGAAATACCAGAAAGGGACTCATTCGATGGCTGAACCAGGCCACGCATACCAAGTATAGAATATGCCTCAGCCGCCCGAGTCCCTTGACAGACTACCTGGGGTATCACTCTGCAAAGATTACTCAGTACCTAGGTATTATCTATAGGGACTTGAGGTTGTGGAGGCGAGCTGATACAGGCCGCCGCTGCGTTTAATCAGAGGGGCCTTCGAGCCAGTCTATTACATAGGTATTTACAGAATGACGGCGGGTGCAGGGCGGTAGTTGAAACTTCCTTCAACCCCTTCTTCACCTTCAGCCTTGGAACATCGGTAACCTGCACTTACAGCACTTGCGAAACCGCCAGGCTTAACGGCTCCATAAAGTTGCATATCAGAAGAGGAATCCAGTCGGCAACTGACACATGCCAGCGCTAATAGGTAGGTAGGTCAAATCTGCTTCGTACCTACTTATGGTACCTGTTCATTGTCTACCTTATCAGCAGAGTGGTTCCTACATCTATAACAGGTACCGAGGGTTTAAGGCTAAATACATATATACACAGTATAATCAAAAGCCGCATTCATTCGCCCTTAGGTCATACTACATCCTTTCCAAATGGAATAATGATAGGTATCACCGGAGAACTGAGGCGCCTTCAAATCCAAAGAGCAAGTTCTCGAAATTTATATTCCGACAAACAGTCGCATAGAAGGTATGAATGGAATCAAAGTAAAGACACGGAGATCGACCTGATTTTTCCACCTACGTACGAAGTAGACTGACTGTCTAGGTTGGCTAGTTAGGAAAGATGCAGTGCAATTGCGTAGGTGTTGGCGAGCCGCAGTAGCCATGATTTAAGGGATTATATAGCCAGCGCCTCGCAGGTTTCCTGTTTCACCTCGACGGAGCTAATTAGCGGACAGTAATCGATGCAGCCTTACGACTAGGCTAAACAAACACTGATTACCTAAACGCAAGCAATAAAAAAAAAGACGGCGAACATGTTAGAACGTCGATAGGGGGGTTTAAGGATCTCATTTGGTAAATAGAATCGCCACATACATGCACGAAGTACCTGGGTACCTAACATCTATTTAATCCCAACGAATGATTCAAGACGCAAGACGCATCGGCTGGACTTATGTAAACTCAATTGACGACCGCAAACGGCGACAGCGCGGGCGACAGGCGAATGAGACATAAATTTCAAGTTGAGTCAAGTCGTGAGAAATCGACTGGTCGGAGACTGTATTCGAAGAGGCCTGGCTGGTAGCCTACTTCCTATCTGGGTGTTAGTCCATGCCCACTCGAATCGGTACCTTGCTGTTTTTAGGCTTCTTGCGGGCGGAAGTGGACCTGCTCATTTAACGCACAGCCATTCATAGCCACTCAGACGCGATTCCCCACTCACGCCAGCCTACCGCCGGCAAGTAAGGTAATCTCAACTCGACCAGGTACCGCACCCAGGTACCTACTTAGCCTACCAACCTACCCTGCCTCAGTGCAATCGCCATAACAACCACCCACTGCGCCCAACCCCCCAGCTCTCTCCTTTTACACCTGTCGTGCAGGAAACGCATCTTACACTCCTCCGTCCACACCCATCGCAGGCGAAGCGACGAAACCGAGCCTCGAACACGATTCGGACGCAGCGCTCGCAGAGAGACGAGAAACTCGAAGTGGACGGGGAAGAAGGAGGCGTTTTCGAGAAAACATTGCACGTATATACAACGTTGCAGCAACAACGACCGGGTTTTTCGTTTGTACATTGAGCCCGGATTACCAGATACTTAAGCGATTGCAAGCCTACCGGACCTACCTACCTACTTTTAGGTATTTTTCAGCTTTCAGCAAATCATCGAAGCTGCATCTGCATTGCGAGCGTTGGAGCGGTTAAATTGAGATTCAGCGAAAGCCACAACACAACGGAAATACAGAGCGTCACATATGTAGCGCGGCAACAGAACTCGGAATCAATTCCATCGCAAAGTCTGCCACGGCCCCGCCTTCTATAATTCGCACGCCTTGCGACGCGGTTGCAAAACACTTGACCCAATCCTCGATTTCTACAACTCGCCATTGACTCAGCGGCACTGTTGCCCGCTCAGCTCATCAGATGGGGAGCACTAAATTTGGGAATTTCGAGGTATGGACTACCTACATACCTAGGCTCATGCGCTTGCGCCAAGCGAATCCACATAGACTCAATGCATCGAAATGAAGCTGACAATGGCCACTCATGGCAAACAGGACTTTTGTAGAGACTCGACCCTTCCCGTCTGCAATGTACGTGGCTTTTGACAATGACCGCGGCAACAATAGTGCCTGCAGATGAACTAAATCATTAACGTTGGATTTACAGGTCCTTTCAAAGAGCCACAACCAAATTGGCGCCTGGGGTGGGTGTGTGCTAAAAGGCATTCCGTTAAAGAATGGGGAACACCTGGGTAACCTGGGTTCGTACTCGAGAATTACACGAGGATTGTGTGCGTCTGTTTAACAAGGATGACAGGTTCAATTCTGCTATGCGGAGTAGCTATTGCCGTCTCAGCATTTCTGCTGTTCCAGTCCGAAAAAAAGAGGGCCGCTGTCGGTCGAAGGTACGACACGTTTCTCCATCAGTTTTTGAGTATATGCTTACCTCGATATAGGGAAATGCAACTGTTCTTGCTTGCGTTTATTATAATTGAGATAGCCGAAATCTTTTCTGTTGGCGAGTTCCCATTGTCTTCAACGGTTCGAATCGTACGTACAATTCGTCGGAATCAGGTGCGGCATCAAACACTAACCTGTCTGGCAGGCCTTTACGGGAATCCACATTGGAATGATTATTGCGACAACCTGGATTCTTCTCATGAACGCTATTGTTGGATTTCAGATCTTGGACGACGGGACCCCTCTCTCATTAGGCCTGGTCATTATCTCTGCCGCCATCCTTTTTATCGGCACTGGTTACATCACCTTGGACACCGGATTCAACTGGACAGGCGAGTTTGAGAGCAGTAATAACCTACCGAACCGAAACATCGCTCTCTACGTACTCTACCAGCTAGTGCCTCTCATCTTCCTAGTTGCTTTCTACGTCCTCGAGGCTTTCCTCGTCTTGCGCGTCCTTGGCGAGTTGCGACCCATGATCTACTTAACAGGTGCAGCAGTTCTCTTTGCACTCGGCCAAATTTTCAACTATGTTATTAGCCCATATATCTGCAACGGTACCGCAGGCAAGATCGACGGCGCACTGTTCGAGACCCTTTTCACCCTGCTTGCCGTGGTCATGATATGGGTGTTCTGGGCCAGCATCACCGAGGATGACTGGCCCACCGCAGTAACGCCGGCAGGCTACGCTTAATTTTCTCATCACTTAATCAACACGGCGTCGGAGTTTAGGTTTAGCGGCATACCCGTTTGTTTTTTTGTTTATTGGCCATGATCCGTGGACGAGGAGCTACCAAAAGCCCGCATCAACTCATATCGAAATCTAGTCTGCCGATACAGAAGAACACGGATTGGAGAAGTAGCGTGGCTGGATGCGTGGCATCGAGCAACTGGACACCAACGAAGGAGAGGTTGAAGAGGCATGATTCAAGTATACCCAGAGATGCGAAAGTAATGTATATGATGTTGCATGATAGAACGACGACAGGTGCACGAGGAATAGTTCGACTTTTGTATACAAGAGCAAGGAACTAACTATACAGGTAATTGAGTCTATCTTGTCAATATGATTCCTGCTCTACCAGTGCGGTAGATTAATAGAAACACAAGTGTCAGTTGTATACAAACAAAGCACCCTACACGTAGGCACTACCTACCTACCTCTCGGTGGAGAGGCCTGTACATAGGGCATCTTAGCTGCATGTGAACTAGCAGAGGTACACTGTCGGTACCGATTGGTACTACGAAGTATGTACCTTTTAGTTGTCTTGTACCCGGTGCACCATTCCGTCATGATTGGTCCCGTACATTCGTAGAGGTGGGTGGTAGGTACTTCTTATAGTTAATGACCTACAAGGCTGTGATAGTATGAAACCAGTAATCTAGATATTCCGGAGCCTCACCCTTCCTCTTTGCTGTGCATTCCTGCCTTCTTATTCTGATCCCAACTACGTACTATTCATAACAACCCAATTAGCTCGACTCTTACTACGAAGCAGCAGCAAAAGCAGTACCTAGTGCTTTTGAGCCACTCCGTCATAAATGTCGCCGATCTGACCCCGGGCTTTGTTGCCTCGCTCTCCCTTCCGTTGTCATCAGCTACCATCGTTAAGACGTTGATGCACCGACGCCCTACTAGGCGTAGCGACATAGCCCAGGGCACCTCGTGCACCTCATAGCTATAAATATCGACTCGGTCGACCTCTCGCCCGATCGCCGAATTGCTTTCCCTCGCACAACGTGACCGAAATGGCAGACTCTGATGGAGAGTACCAGGCCGATGATGCCTCGGAAGATGGGTTTGGAGATCATCAAGTATCCTCCGGCACGCCGCTCGACCCACGGTCCCGTTCCCGCACAGATAAACCCAAGAAGGGCAACCGGAAAGGTGGCAAGGCCGCGTGGGAAGATCTTCAACGGTCGTGGGACGCCGTTGTTGAGGGTGCGGATGGGACTCTGGCCGGCACCATCGAGGGCCTTGTCGAGGCCCAGAAACGTGCACGGCTGCTGAAAGACACAACGCCCTTGCAACGCGGCATCATACGGCATCTCGTCTTAGTTTTAGACATGTCGTTCGCCATGCTCGAGAAGGATCTACTACCCAGCCGCCACCAGCTGAGCATGGCCTACGCCAGGGAGTTCGTGCAAGAGTATTTCGAGCAGAACCCCATCTCGCAGCTTGCTATCCTCGGGATGCGTGACGGCATCGCGGTGCGGATAAGCGACATGAGTGGAAACCCGGGAGACCACCTCGAGAAGCTCGAGGGCTGGGTGAAGCAGGAACCTCAGGGTAATCCGAGTCTACAGAACGCGCTGGAGATGTGCCGCGGAGCTCTTTTGTACGTTACAACCGGCACGACGTTCTTTTCGGCCAAATTCGCCTGCTGACCTTATCTGGCATTTGCAGTCATACCCCAAGCCATGGCACGCGCGAGGTTCTGATTATATATGGTGCGCTGATGTCGAGCGATCCAGGTGACATCCATGACACACTTCAGTCGCTCATAAAGGACCGGATACGGGTATCTATCGTAGGGTTAGCGGCACAAGTAGCTATCTGCGAGGAGTTGTGCGCGAAGACGAATGGCGGTGATACGTCAGGGTATAACGTCGCCCTGCATGAGCAAAATTTCCGAGACCTGCTGCTCGACGTGACAACCCCACCAGTCACGCGTACGAAAGAGCAGAGCAACGCTAGTTTGTTGATGATGGGGTTTCCATCGCGCACACTCGCTGCACCCGAGACCACCAACTATTGCGCCTGCCACCACAGACCGACCCGCGAAGGCTACGGTTGCACGAGGTGCGGTGCCCGCGTCTGTCGGCTGCCGGCAGAGTGTCCGGGATGCGGGCTCACTCTCATCCTCTCCACCCACTTGGCGAGATCCTACCATCACTTGTTCCCGCTACGAAACTGGGCCGAGGTGCCATGGTCCGGAGCGAAGAAATCGAAGTCCTGCTACTCATGTCTGGCACCCTTCCCAGAGGTACCAGGGCGATCTGGTGGCGGCAGCGGCACCGCCAAAGGTCAAGAGAAACCCGACCGGCCGCCCGTCAAAGGGCTCAGCGAATCCGGCCGCTACGCGTGCGAGGTCTGCAGGAATCATTTCTGCATCGACTGTGACCTGTTCGCACACGAGGTTCTGCATAACTGCCCCGGCTGCCAGAGCGACACGAGAGCCGCGCCGCAGACATCAGAGGCAAACGGAACAGCCATGGAAATCGATTCCTGAGTTAGCAGTTGGCCCCGATATAACTGCTACCTCTCGCGCAACTTATCATCCATCATCTAATCCCCTGAAAAATACCTACCGGAGCAGTGGCAACCGTTCCTGGACTTCGAAGAAAGTGCTAATTGCCGACATGACATAGCGCCTACATTTTGTTCTGGCGACCACGGGTCTGTAAAATTGTTATTGTATAAAAGGGAAGAAGCATTTAGGCGGTCTAGGCATAGTCACGGCGTTTGGAGTCGGCGGATGCTCCTCACGATTACATCTGATGAGAGAAGGGAGGAAAAATTACATACAGGTTACCTTACAGCACTAGAGAAACGAGCTACAGGTATATTCAGGGTTCTACTAACTGCTTCATACACAATTTGGCTGCTGGTTCATATAGCATGAACACGTAAGTGTGCCTAGGTATGGTACCTCGGACAACAACAGGATAGATAGTAGTCACTTTCTATACAACGTCTGTCTGTTCTGAATAAAATATATTTTCATTCGGTATGTGATGTATTTCAGCTCCCCTAGAATGAAGGACTAAAAACACTCAAAACAGTTTGGACACGCTAATATGCTTGTTTATTCCCAGCGGACTAGACCGGACCGGACCGTACTCGTACTTATATGTAAAAGGAAACCAACCCGCCAGTAGTAGTAGCCTTCTCCTCATTAAAATCGTGTCTCGTTGTTTGGTATCGGTATCAATGTACGAAGTTGGGGTGTTTTCGTGTCATCTTCCCCTCGCTTTGCCTGCTATTGAGGCTTTGCATGCGACTAATTGATTGATGACACATCACTTTCTTCTCTAGGGGGACCAGCGAGATGTCATCCAGGGGGTGTCAGACAATCTCACGTCCAAGCGACAGCGCCGAGTAAATGCGCTTCCTACCCCGCCGGCGCGCGGCCAACGGATTACCCATCTATAGGTTGCCTCTCTGGGCCTGCTCGCGCTCGATGGACTCGAACAGGCTCTTGAAGTTGCCGGCGCCGAAGCCCTCGAAGTTGTGGCGCTCGATGATCTCGATGAAGACGGTCGGGCGGTCCATGAGGGGCTTGGTGAAGAGCTGGAGCAGGTAGCCGCCCTCGTCGTAGTCGATGAGGATGCTCAGGCCCTCGAGGGTGTCGAGGTCCTGCCCGAGCTCCCAGGAGCGCTTCTCCGTCTTGAGGCGGTGGCGGAGGGTCTCGTAGTACGTCGCGGGCACGCTGATGAACTCGACGCCGCGGGCGCGCAAGGCCGAGACGGCGGCGATGATGTCGTTAGTCAGGAGCGCTATGTGCTGGACGCCCGCGCCCGAGTTGAAGATGACGAACTCCTCGATCTGCGACTTCTTCTTGCCCGGCGCTGGCTCGTTGATGGGCATCTTGACCACGGTGTTGGCGCTGCTCATGACGATGCTGTTGAGCGCCGAGAACTCGGTGCAGATGGTCTTGTCGTCGACGCTCCAGAAACGGTGGAAGGAGAGGCAGCGCTCGTAGAAGTCGCACGCCGCCACCATCTCGTTCCAGTCCTGGTTGCCGACGCAGTGGTCGATGCGCACGAGGTCAATGGGCGGCAGCGCCACTGAGGAGGGCGCGGGGTCCCTCGCCACGAAGCCTGGGAGGAATGGCCCCGTGTAGTCCCCTCGCGAGATTAGAGTGTGTGTTGTGTCTCCGTATGTGCGGACGACAGCCGTCGTGACCTCGCCTTCCTTCTTGTCGCCGCGTAACACGCGCGGTGGCTGCACCGAGATGGCGATGCCGTCAGCCCCTGATACGGCACGGTCATAGACCGCCTGGACATCGTCGACATCGAAGGCGACATCTTTTATGGCATCGCCGTGACGTTCGAGGTGCTGGTGCATTTCTTTCAACAGCGCCAGATCATCTTCGGATATGGGCTCCTCGGCTGGTAGATGTGCGTAAGAGCGTATGGGAGATGTGAACACGAAGCGGACGCCATGGTTGGCCACGACGTACGATGTGAAGTACCGGCTTCCAGTTTCCAGGCCCCTATATGCTATTGTGTGAAATCCGAAAAGTGTGTTGTAATACGAAGCAGCTTGTTTTGCGTTGCCCACCCACCAGGTGATGTGGTCATAGCCGTGGAACTCCGGAACGCCGGCTTGCACGGCGTATTCATCCGCATGGGACGGCAGAGTCGTTGAAAACTGCTGCGGAGGGGAGTATGTAGTTGCCGACGGAGCCATAGTTAGTATCGAGATGTATGTGTGAGAGTAAGTAGAATAGGAAATGAGCAGAGGGTAGTCGAGTTCAAGCTATAAGTACATGAGCTATCAGCTACGAGGCTTCTGCTGCAAATAACAGCAGGCAAGCCACGGGACCGCTGGGGGCGGCTAGTCGATTTATAATATGACAGCTACACCTTGAAATAATGGCATGCAGTGCAGCCATTGACTGCATCCTATTCGAAGATTGACATAACTTCTGACGTCTTCCCCCCGAGCCTGCGGATAGCGAGGGATAGTATGGGGCGGCTTGAATTCCGCACACTAAACCCGCTGTCAAAGACGGACTAAACCCGCCCTTGGAAACCCGGCAAACCTTAAAGCAAGGCCAGGCTCGGTGTATCTGTGGTAGTAGAAGTTGAAGGTAGCGGCTCGGGGATTACTCCCGGCCAAAGCCGCATGAGACAAGGACGTCAGTGGGCCGAAGATAGCCGCTTCAGTTAAATGACGCTCCCTTGGTCATTAGTCAGGCAATGCTCAATTGACAATACCCAGCACCTAACTGGTCAGGTGACACTTATGCGCAGTCTTACCGACGCCACCCATAACCCCATTCCGATAACAACTGGCTGGCTGTAGACGGGTATAGCAGGGGGCATGTTGCCTCTCGCGAGGGGCCGACGGACTGGGGGCCGGCGTGGTGGACGTGCTGTATACCGAAAAGAAGGGCGCCTTTCCCTGTCTCTAAGCCGATAAGCTCTTCCTCATCAATAGCCACAGGGCCTACAACAACTTCCCCATTGATTTCCATCCACACAGATTAACTCTCATCTGCTTCGGCCTCTTTTCTTTTTGTCACAAGTATTGCTTTCGACTGAACTTCACAACAACTCGCTTCTTTCGCTATCTTGTATAATTCATTCTGCGAACGCAAAACTGTCTTGTCTCGTACCGATTTTTTAATATTCCGCCATGTCGCAAGATACTCTCAGCCGCCGCGACTTAAATGTCCTGGAAAAGATGAAAGACCCAGAAGCCAATCCGATGATGGCGGTCATCGTCGATCCAAACTTGCCCAAGGACCCCAACGTCACGGATGCTTCGATATATGAGCGAGTTTCCCGGAAAGAAAGAGATATCGTAGCGGCTATCCAGCAACTGGAAATGGAACTAGCTGGGTTCAGACCTCCGACGTCGACAGAACCAACCAACGACTATCGTCGACACGTTCACGAGCTTGGGCAGCTGATTTCGGAGAACCCGCGATATGCCAGTGCTCGGAACAATAGGGCACAGGCCTTAAGAAGATTGCATGGGGACAAAATGATGATACCGGGGCAGCCTGATTCGAAGGCATTGATACAAGACGCTGACACGGATGAAATTTCCCAGGCCGCCTTAACGGTCTTGTCAGATCTCGATGACGCCATTTCTCTCCTGACGCCCAAAAACCTCTTCGCTCCAATCTCCCCAGTAGCAGGCAAGACCTTATCACAGGCCCACACTCAGCGAGCTGCCATTTACTACATGACGAGCAAGTCAATCCGGTCGGATGTGAAGATCTCCCTGGGTGGGCGCAAAGAGGAGAAGTGGACGAAGCTTGATTTTGAAAGCGCGGCGTCTCGGGATTTTTCCCTGGGAGGAAGATATGGAAATGAAATCGCGAAGGGATTGGCTGTGAGCACTAACCCGACGGCAAAACTGTGTGGCCAGATCGTCCGAGAGGCGATGAAGAAGGAGTACGGAGCAGCGTTTGCGCAATGATTTCCTCGCTCACAAACTTTGTATGGATATACTCAGTCTAGGCCAGATTAATATGCCCGCCTTGATATGAAAGAAAGCAAATTTCCTCGCAGCATATAGACTGATATAACACGCCTGAGCCAAAGGCTATAGCATCAACTCGCCGCCAGGCATACCGTTTCAATAGGCGCCCCCATCGCAGCCGCACTATTAATGGCGAGAATAGCCTAAGGAATAAGGGCCAGGTGCCGAGCCCGTTCGTTGTCGAGGGCTTTCGACCAGTCGATTGAGGTAAATAATCGTTCGGTTTTAAAAATAGCGTAGTCGTATTAATGGCCTAATTTAACAGATAGTGCTAAGCGGCTGGAAGCAGATGTTAGCCTCCAGGCATACACATATATACGTATATACAAAATTGTATTGATTCCATACCGTTTAGCGGAATTTATTGTCTGCTGGGTTGTTCTACCCTTCTCCTTTTCCTCGCGGTTGATTCGGAGCGCAGCGGCGCCCAGCCCAATAGCTAGAGCGAAGATAGGATCTGCAACCCGCGATATGATGTAGGTTGGCGGAGCCATTTTCGGACGGAATGAAATTTGACGGTAAATGAGGCGATCTTCGAAAGGGCTTCTATAGGCTTGTATGGTGTGTTTTTTCGAGCGAGTAGGACAGGCTGCGTAGATATCCTGCGACAACGTCAAGCAGCTTTGGTTTAGCCTCGTCGAGTAGTTCGGATGGCGGGACCTCATCAAAGACTCTCTATAGTGATATATCGAGGGCAGATCAAATATGCTTTTATGCAGTTGAATATCTGCGCTAAACCATCTATGTACTTAAGTGGTTATCTCGGCAATCAAGCCGCACACCAGAAATTCTGGGACCCCAGCAAGGCAAAATCTCGGCCAATTGCACCCACCACCATTTTCGTAACTTGAAGCTACCATTCCTCCTCGACCTTCCCGGACGACGACCAGACTAACCACAACATCACCACAGCGAACTGAAAATGAAGTTCCTCAAGGTTGGCCGAGTTGCCATAATCACCCGCGGCCGCTATGCCGGCAAGAAGGTACGTTTAGCACCCACAGCCCATCACCAATGCGATCACGGAAACTCAATGCCGCGGATTTTCGAGAAGAGAAAAAGTTGGAAAATAAGTTGGGCGACGTCAACAGAAAGAAAACACAAGAGAGGCGAAACCTTGAAGGATCTCGTCGCCCTCCCCTCGTCGAGTTTTGCATCACCAATTCGAAGGTCTTCCTCTGTGTTCTGACATTGTTCTTCCCCCTCTAGGTCGTCATCATCCAGCCCGTCGACAGCGGTAACAAGGCACACCCCTTCGGCCACGCCCTCGTCGCCGGCATCGAGCGGTACCCCTCCAAGGTGACACGGCGTATGTCAAAGACGCGTCAGGAGAAGCGGTCCAAGATCAAGCCCTTCGTCAAGGCCATCAACTACAACCACCTGATGCCCACACGATACACACTGGAGCTGGAGGGACTGAAGGGTGCCCTGACGGCCGAGACCTTCAAGGAGGTCAGCCAGCGCGAGGATGCCAAGAAGAACGTCAAGAAGGTCCTCGAGGAGCGTTATACTAGTGGCAAGAACAGATGGTTCTTCACTCCTCTCCGTACGTCTCCCCCCTTCCCTTCTCTTTCGAGACAGCCCTGTCGTCTACACTCGGACCCTTCGCCCTCAACTTGCCTCACAACGCCTACAGAACAAGACACATAGCTGACATTTCTATTGCGCATAGGGTTTTGAGCTCGTCCATCATCTCTGCGTCTTCTGACTTCCGCGTGTTCGGTCTTTTTCGGTGAAAGGGGAAAAGCAGGGAATTGGAGAAGGGTCTGGTCTGGTACGGGATGTACATTCGCATGCATCACAAATGGCAATTGCATTTAGGGACAACAAACAAAAAGAGAAACATGAAAAAAACACCCATACCAACTGTGTCCCTGTGCTTCTGTCGAAAACCTGCCGAACGAGAAATGATGATACCCTGTTGAGAGAGAACAAGGATAGCACCGAGACCGAACAATGAGAAGAAAGATGATCCTTTTGACGAAAGTACACATCCTGTTCCCTCTCCCGTCTCGGATTTGCGTGATCCCTTGTGACCCTTTCCTGACTAACGTCGAGATTACTCGCGCATATTGTATATACGGGCAAGGAAACTCGTCTACCGAAATGGACTCCGTGTCTCGCTGTTACGGAAATCGAAATTCCGTACGTTATAGAGGTATCATGTCCCAAAACCTATGATATCTAGCTTAGATTCAATGCATGTCCCCAAAGGAATCTACGGGAAATCAACATCCCATCGCGGTCATTTCCCCTTCTCCCCCTGTTCCCATCATCCCCCCACCCCGAACTTATCTGCTCTCTTCATCTGTCCGGTCTCTCAGTTTCATCTCTAGACTGATACATTTGTTTCCTTCCTTGTTTGGACTAGAGGCACGTGGTATCATGCGTGGCCATTTTCTTTACCTGTCACTACACTACTATATCTCACCTGCCTATCGTCTTCGAATGAATAATTAGGGCCATTGAATAGTTCACAATAAGCATGGTCATGGAAGAGGGGCAGTCTATGCGACATGTTGGCGATATCGAGGCCGGCTATTAAGCTATCTTTTAATTATAAAGAAAGGCAGGTAGGCGCTAGAACAGTCTGTATGTATGTAGATACAAACAAGATAACACCCCAAAGGACGTCTTATGCCCGATAGAGAGCCGAGGTATCAATAGTCAACACCTTGGCGGGCTCGAGGTAAGTGCCATTGATAGGCGCTAGATATCCGCCCGTCGTAGTGACGTACAGTAGATGGCTCTGGGCCCCCAACCCCCAAGTAGACGCCGTAGGGCCGGCAACCTCAGACGAGTTCAGGCCGCCCGCGACGAACTGAACAGTCTCGTACTCGTGGCGCGGGTCCAGGCCCTTGTAGACCACAAACGCCGAGTTCGAGATGGGAGAGAGGCCCCAGATGTTACCCTGCTTGTCAAAGCTGAAATCATCGAGCGGGTAGCCGGAAACAGTAGCCAGGGCCTCAGGCTGAGCCCCCTCGCGGGGGTAGCCGTTCCGGTCGATGGCGATGCGGTAGTAAGTCTCCCTCCCAGAGTTAGACCAGTAGAGATGTCCGTTGCGGATATGCACCCCGTTGACGCCTACGTTGATGACGCTCTCGGGGGTGTAGTGCAGCTCCGGTATGTCTAGGACGACCTCGTTCTCCCCCGTGGTCACGTCGAGACGGAGGACCTGGCCATTCACAGAGTCGCCGAAGAGCGCGACGGTAGGGTCTTGCGCCAGGGTGAGGACGCCGTTGAGAAGGCCCGCCGCCGGTATCTCAGCAACCTCGCGGAGGCTGAAGCGGTCGGAGGCCGGGTTCTTGAACTGAACCTCCCAGATCACGGTCGTGTTCGGGACCGGGTCTAGGAAGGCGTACCAGCTCACCGCCGTGATGATGTAGCTGTCATAGCCCACGGGCACAACGCCGAGGAGCCCAGTGGATTCGGTGAAGTTGTGCAAGAGGGTGAGGTGAGCGTCGGGAGAGCCAGCGCCTTTCAAGAGCCAGATCAGAGCATGCTTCTCCAGCTGAGTGACGAGGAAATCGCCATTCGGGCGCGGGACGATGCGCTCGAAATACGTTCCTATCTCGTCGAGGCTAACTACCATATTGACTGGTAGCTGGATGGCCGGTGGCTGGCTCACACGGGGTACCGATACCGCAGGGATCCCAACCGCGAGGGACGCGGCCAGGTACAATTTAATGAGAAGCGACTGCATTGTGTCTCTCGAAACTCCAAAGGGGCGATGAAGGTGTGTGAGTGCTGCATTTCCGTTGATGCTTCCAGGCGGGCCTTCAAACACATTTATACGCGTTCCTTATCTGAATCCCGAGAGACGGAGGCAAGCACCCCAGACCAAACCCCTTGCTCAACACCATGTCGTGCTTACCAATTCAAGACTGAGATGTGATAGTAGATGTGATAGTATGAGGCCGCATAGGTACCGTGGCCGTTGTGCCATGAACAACAAATCTCTGGTGGATGAGTAACCCGCATGAAGTGACAGGCATCGGCTCTCGGACTAGGAGTCCCGCTAAAACGCAGCTAACTCAATTCTGCGGTAAGGCCCTATCTGGCTTAAATCTCCCCATAATTATGCGCAATTATGGGGTTAATTATCTACGAAGGCCGGGGCCGCGTTCCGGGACCGGGCCTAGTACGGCCCTCGGATTCTTTTATCGATCCTCCTCCCCTATTCTAGCCAATCACTGCTTTTAGAACTAGCTCCCGTAAGATCTCCTTCGACCTTATATCTCTTGGTAGTGATTTATCATTTAGCGTATGGTACTTGATTTGAGTGAGGTGCGTTTTGGCGGTAGTTGCTGACCTTCAGCCCGGTGTTTGAATGACGAGGCTGCTTACAAATGTGCGGAATCAAAGCGGCAAGGCTGCCAGCTTATAAATGAGCGGAATAGTTGCGAAGGCCTTATTAAGGCCGAACGATTGGCTTGACTAGGCCGAGTTCACGATCATAGATTCCACAAGGCTCCCAGAATCGGCAAGGCTGGCTGGCTTATAGGATGTACGAGGCTTACTTCACTATTATGCGCTTCCTGTATTGGTATATACTTGAAAGGATACTCCAGCGAGCTGTTTACTAATTCCTGCGCCGCCTTGCCTCACTATATGTTCGTAGTCTCTGCTAGATTCGACATGTATTTTTCTTAACGCCTCTCCTAACGCCTTCGTAAACGCCGACGTGCTTACTATCGGCTTATACGACATGCATGATAAGGCTACCGAAGCTACCCGTACAGCTAGCTCGCCAGTCAACCCCAATTTACGATTTGCTTCTACCAAGTCCTCATGGTTCATCTGAAAACCGTCCTGGGTTGGCCGTGGCCATCGATTATGTATATTCCAAAACAAAAGCTGATCGATTATCTTTGGTGGTTCTTTGGGGCTCTCAGAGCTTTATTGGTAATATGTTGACCGTAAGGATTCACAAGTAAATCTCGTCTCACGAGACTCTTCTCGGTATTCCGTCACAAACACAAACGGCTTCAATGTCGTGATTATCCAGGACTGATCGTGACTTTGCAAGAGCGTTCTTGTCAGAGATTCGAGAGTGGCGAATTGCACAACCTAGAGGGCCACGGTATCGTAAAAATATGGGGAGGCTTTCCGTTCAATCGCAGCTGTTATATGGCCTTCATGGTGTATACGCAACAAGGCTATGGTATAGGCGTAAACCAAGGCCGAAAGATCGGCCATACACAACCAAGGCAGAGCCAAAGGCGGTGGGCGGAAAAGGGGTTAGGGGGGGGGTTGCGCAGATGAGACTGCAGGCAAGTTCTGCAATCAACTCAGTTGGCTTGCTGACAGGAAACAGGAAGCCTACCCACTTAAGAAAGTAGGTACATAGTAGATGAGTTGGAAGGGTGGTAGGTTGAAGGGTTTAAGTACTCCATAGGTTAGAAGGGAAACTAAACAAGCACTAGCAACAAGGCAACGACAACACAGCAAAAGAGGAGAGAAGGAAGATGAGTATGCAATCTGGTACGACGCTTCAAAAGTATATATAATCATTCAACTGTTATTCGGGAGCTAGCCCCGATCATTCATCGTTCGTCAATCAGATCTAGTACTTACAGGTCTCCGAAATACATGAGTCTTAGAATGTATGTCGGAATTAAACCAAATCTCTAGACGTGACGCCATTTCGCCGTTTATAGTTCGTATTGCCACAATCCCTCCCATAGTGACGTCCCGGCCCCTGATGATCAATAGAAATTAAAGCTCTCCAATTCTAGTTGTAAAGCCTCGCGATGCAAGTCGCAAAATGACATCGAAACGAGACATCTCATCTAACCAGCTCTTCCCTCGATATCACGAACGCCGGCTTATATCGACACTCTGCATGATGATAAAAAGCCGAGTTACTGTTGGGCAATTTTATGAGGACACACCTAGCTTTCCTGCAGCTTTGTTTATATACTGGGATGGGTCATAGTCGGGGGCGTAGGTAGGAGCAAGGCCGCCGAACACGAGGAAGACCAACAGCACAACCGCACCGATGACGACTATCTTGCGAAGAGCAGGGCGAGTGGAGCCGAATTCAGCCCATTGACGACTGGCTTCACCGGCGTAGGCCTTAAGGGCATCGCCACCAAGCTTGTAGTAGATCATACCACCCAAAGCAATGCTGTACCCAAAGGCTTGGAGACCGGAGATAGGCGTGGCCCAAATAGCCATCGATGCCAAGACGAGCAGGACATCCTTGAG
The DNA here is from genome assembly GCA_022578855.1 of Nemania serpens. Classification (NCBI taxonomy): domain Eukaryota; kingdom Fungi; phylum Ascomycota; class Sordariomycetes; order Xylariales; family Xylariaceae; genus Nemania; species Nemania serpens. The sequence goes on from MU396739.1 coordinate 162,730, forward strand.
GACACCGCAAAGAGTCATAATGACGGCGGACGTCTTACCAATCTGCGATAGAAATCAGCTTAAATTCAACCGACACAACTCCGATTCACTTACTAGGAACACGACCGAAACGTTGAGAAGGAATGCGCAGAGGCCATTCAGGAAGAAGGTCACCAGACCAACATTGTAGACCTCACCCAGAGAAACCCGAGGCACTTCCCAGATAAGGGCGACCACACCATTCATCGCGGCGCAAATAGGGGCGAAGTAATAAAGTGAGACCAAGGGATCCATCTTGTATTCGGCAGAGCTGAGGAGGGCCTGAACCAAATTAAGACGGACGGCCTCGAACAAGACACCTCCGATCTGATAAAGGAAGCCGATCCAGACAAATTTGATCTCGCCAAACGATGCGATGACAACACCGACAACAATAGCCGAGACGTTCGCAAGTTGTTTAAGATTCACAGGAGCAATACCCATTGCCCAGCTTGACAAGAGCACAGCGACGGGGGTGGTGGCCTACAGGCATGTCAGCGTTGGGTGCTTCGCCTCGCCCCAGTCTCCTATTCCCGTACCTTGATCATCTGAATAAACGCGACACTGAGATAAAGATAGGTCAAATTTCCGCATATAAGACTCAGGCTGAAGAAGACGCCAATGGGCACAATGGCGCGCAAGTAGACGCGCCCGGTCATCTTAACCGATTTGCGGCCATCGAGTAACGTCGTATAGCGGGCCATCAACTGAGTAGCTACGGTCGCGAAAGACAAGTGGTAGGTCGTCAAAATGACGGGATACCCTAGAAATGGTCAGACCATCCCACCGCGATGGATCCAGTGTTGTTATCGCTTACGGAAATCCAGACTGTCGAGGATCCATTTGTTGAATAGGATGACAGAAGACGAAAGACTGATCCAGGTGCTGTATCAATGAGTTGTTATCAGCAAAGATCCGCGACTTGGCAGAGGGCGGTTCGGACGTACACAACATAGAGCGCAGGATGAAAGACTGGCTTCGGGGATGGCGACTTGTCGGCGATGGCGGCATCGGCGGTCGACGTTGGCAGTAGAGGACCCTTGGCCTCTCGCGGGCTCTCGCCGGATATGCGACTCTTCTCGTCGGCCATTGCGATTGATGGTAGATAGCGGAGAGTGGCGGTTGTGAAGTGGTAGAGAAATGGAAGAAGAAGAGAAGAGAAAGAAGTTCGCCGGGGTCTGAGGAACGAGTGACAAGGCGAGGTAGATTAAAATTGATGAGGTGCAATATAGAGGCAGTTGTGAGAAAGCAGCGCTTCGAAGACGGATGCCTGGAAAGGATACGCTATGGAAGTACCTCTACGTAGCACTGTTCTGGCGTGCACAGTACAGAGGTCCACTGCGACCAAGGTAGGTCTGATTGCATGCGATAACGTAGTGGGCATTTTGATAAGGCGCTCAGATTAAATATAGACTTACAGTATGCCTAATTTATTACACACGGTATTTAGCCCTATATTCACCCGCCCTCTTCAGCCTGCTTGACAATACTCGTCTTGAACCCGCACCTCGGTACCTTATCCTACGTTTTGCCTTCTAACGGATAGACCTGCGCCATGTATGTAAGTCATCAAGAAGACTAGGAAAATATCATCGAGCTTCACGCAACGACACGATATAATAGGCAGGCTGCAGTATGGGCACTAGGTAACCTGTAGCTACCATATGTATAGAAGATACAGGTACCTGTCCCTCATTCGGGTGAATTCAGCAAATACGTACATATACAAGTAGTGTACAGGTAGCAGCCTATAGGAGAAGCCAACTAAACCCCGTGCATACCAGAGTTGGCGGAGTTGGCACCATCTTTAACCGGGGCAAGGGTACCTCAAGTAGGTCGACGAGGCTGAGCGTGCCTCAACCATGAATACCTACACGTACGAAGTCAGTTTAGGGCCCTAATTTTATGCCCTATTCAATACCATAAACACTGTAGAAATTCGTCCGATGGGGGTTAGTACCTGGCTGATCGATGACGTAGATTCATTACGCCAACGTGTTTCAAATAAGAGGCTCCCGAGAGTCCCAGAAAGCCGAGACAATGCCGCATACGCGGCCCGACAATGACAAGCACCGAGTGCCGTTCCATGCCTCATGGTAGGTATTTTAAACAAACTAAACTTCTGCAAGACGCGGCATGACCATGAGCACATAGGTATACCTGGGTATGTACATGTGCTATACACCGAGCCTAGACTACCGGGCGCCCTACCGTACGGTATACTGTCACCTCACCGTACACAAGATTTGTCTTACCTACTTGGGATCCACGTCGTAGACTACTTGATCACGATAGCTTGGTGGTGATGCGGCTGAGACGTAGGTATATATATCTGGCTCCTTTCCCCGGGGCTCCCTGAATCTCAGGATGCTCGTCTAGAACCGTCACAATTAGCGAGCATTGCTGGCGACTAACATGTATATAGCAATCCTGTGCTAGGTAGATATCGAAGCGGCCATTATCTATGTTTGTCGGCCTCTATTTCGTACCCGGAACGGAAATGGAGACGCAGTACTAGTCTCTTGTGATGCAGGTCACTTCGGGTGTAACCTAGAACTAATATAGTGAAGAACCTAGCGTAGGTGCTTACACGTCTATACAGTACCTACAGTATGTAAGGTGAGTACATATAAATTGGTACGAAGTATATGGATCTGCTGTTGGCTGTTGATAAAACTGAAACAACGACGACGACTGTCTGATACCTAGTGTAGTGTATTTGTCTTGCAGATCTTGTTGATCCCCGATGATAACGAAGCCGCGACCTAGCTGCTACCACACTGAGCAGTAGATAGTACCTGATGAATTGACAGCAAAATCGAATTTAGTCAATGTACCAAATTCAATTGCCTCTACCTACATGTGTCTAGGAATCCCAACTATCTGATGAAGAGGTGCGAATTCTACCTAGGTATTCTTGATTTGACGTGTACCTAGATGTTAGATCTAGAGCTAGATCCTGTTGGCTGGATGGCTTGTCAACTACATTCATTGTAGGCACACTTGGTTCTTAACATACGCTACATGTAGGTATGTACAGGATAGTGTAGTGGACATAGCAAGGATTCTTGCACCATCTCATCTGCCGTGTTGTAGTGTAGGTACTACATACTTTGGGATGATGAACATGAGAAGACTATGTAGGATCGACAGCATTGCTAGTCCGTGTGTTGGCTGCCAACTTGTCAAGACCGCCAAATATACTCGTTACATCTAAGTACTTCGTAAGCCACACCGATTATAATTTCATGAAAGCCAACTTCTGGTCCGTACGACACTAGCCGAATCATGATCCAGATTTCCGATTCTTGCTAGCGCTTGACCGGCAGACCGTCCAAAATGGGTACCTAGTGCCGTGTGGGTATAGTGCAGGCGCTACCTAGTCTAGAATAGGTCCGGTACACTAGTATCGCCTTGTCGATTCATGACCCGAAGCCAAGATACTTCGATGCACTACATAGGAAGCAGGTATCCCAGAGCTGGTGGTGTGGTATTGACGCGTACAGCTTCTCACGTAATTACAGAATTAATTTTAAATTCTTAAATTACCCAGGCAGTGCACTGCTCAGCGCTCCTATCAAGTACCCAGAAATGACACACTTCAAGTATTCCAGTTGGCGGTGTGGGACACCCCTGATTATCAGTTTCCATAGTTCTAAGATCTTCCCCCTTTTTTGAGCGCGACATCCCTCTTACCCCTGACTAGCTTGACTAGACCTCAGGGCAAGCGTTGTCCCTTCCGCCTATCATGGGAGTAGGAAGTGCATGATTAATGCAGATTTACCACCGCGGAGCTGTGTTTCTGTCTGAATCGTGGTCTATCTACCCACTCGCAGCATACTTTGTCACCGATAAGGCCACGTAATTAAGGCCTAGGAGCTGGGGTAACAGGACGAGGAACAGTGGAGGGCTTGGGACTATCTACACTGGGTAGGCATTTACTGTCTTATCGGAATTGGAAGAACATATACGGCATCATAATCAAGTTTCTAAAATCTGTAGCAGTAGAACCGACAAACTTTTGCCCCCAATAGTGTATTTGCCAAATCGGGCAACTTACAACTCCAGTATATGCGGCCGTGCCTACAAAGTACTCAAGCTAGAGATAGGGACGGTTCATGCTAGATTCAACAGCGGATCAACAATTTCTCTACGAAGTACTTCGTACATGGGTTGACAATTAAATTATAAATTATGTGGCGTTGGTTGGTAGACACTGGTTGCAGTCTAAGTGGTGTAGGGTACCCGAATAGGCAATGGGGTACAGATGTAGGAAGATTAAATTACGATAGACATCCTTTCAAGACTGGTCTGGAGGACGGGGATGCTGGTGTACAGCAGGTACCTGAAAGTACCTTATCATAGGTTCGGCCAATCAGAGGGCTCGATGCCAGAGGATAGGCACATACCCACCAGCAAACTGTTGTGGCCCCACATAATTTTCCAATTGACGAGGGTCTGCCCCTCTCCGCCACTATTTTCCCAAGTACCCCAAAAAGAGCTCCTCCTCCCCTTCTCTCGCTAGAAGCTTCATTCCTACAAATCTCTAAACCTCCCCATTCTTTCTCGTGCTTATACGATTTGCCTAGAGTGACAGACACTTTTAGACGCTTAGATCTCACGCCTCAGACATCATGGCCTCGCAGCAAGTAGACGTTCTCGTTATTGGCATGGGCCCCACGGGTTTGGGAGCGGCAAAACGCCTTGATCAACTCGTACGCTTTCACACCGCCTCCTGAAAATCCAAGGCCAACAACGTGCAGTGTAGGCTAATACCCGAGCAGGATAATCTGTCATGGCTCATTATTGATTCTGATGAGAAGGCCGGAGGTTTGGCATCGACGGATGTTACACCGGAGGGTTTCGTAGGTACCGTCTCGAGACGCAAGGCGAGTAATTGCTAACGTCCTTTATCCTAGCTATACGACGTCGGGTGAGTGTTTCTACCTCGTACACCAATACGATTATTAGGCTGTCATCGCAACGATGAGACCAGCGGCTCACGAATGCTATGACATGGCTGTCAAGACGATATTCGTACAAGCGCTCAAGGTCAACAGCTGACTCGAACCGCTCTACAGTGGACACGTTATCTTTTCACATTACAAATACTTCGACGATTGTATCGACGAGGCTCTGCCAAAGGAAGATGACTGGTACACGCACCAGCGAATTTCCTACGTCCGCTACAGGGGCCTGTGGGTCCCGTACCCGTTCCAAAACAACATCTCTATGCTGCCTAAAGACGACCAGGCGAGGGCTTTGGACGGTGTAATCGATGCCGCGTTGGAGGCTCGTACCACCACCACCAAGCCAAAGAACTTCGACGAATGGATTGTGCGCATGATGGGTGAGGGTATTGCGGATATTTTCATGAGGCCATACAACTACAAGGTCTGGGCTGTTCCAACTGAGAAGGTTTGTTTTTGCTCAGCCTTTATTGCCAGTATGTTTCTAAAGCAGTGTTCAGATGCAATGCCAATGGCTTGGCGAGCGTGTTGCCGCCCCCGACGTCAAGCTTGTCGTCAAGAATACTGTTCTTGGCAAAGTCGCCGGAAACTGGGGTCCCAACGCCACCTTCCGTTTCCCTGCCCGCGATGGCACTGGAGGCATCTGGATTGCCGTCGCTAACACTCTGCCTGATGAGAAGAAGAGATTCGGCAAGAAGGGTACAGTCACGAAGGTCAACGCTGAAAAGAAGATTGTTACCCTGGCTGACGGTTCAACGATTGGTTATAACAAGCTCATTTCAACCATGAACGTTGATCAATTGGTCCAGTTGATGGGTAACCAGGAACTCGTATCACTCAGCAAGGGTCTTTTCTATTCTTCGACTCATGTAATTGGTGTTGGTATCCGTGGCGAGCGTCCTGAGCGTATTGGTGACAAGTGCTGGGTAAGTCTCCCGACACTAAAGAAAATTCATGCGACTAACGAATGCTTAGCTTTACTTCCCTGAAGACAACTGCCCGTTCTACCGAGCCACGATTTTCTCCAACTATTCACCTTATAACCAGCCTCAGGCCGACGTGAAATTGCCGACCCTTTCTCTCGGAAACGGCAAGAAGTCTTCAAGTAGCGAACCTAAAGAAGGCCCATACTGGTCTATCATGCTGGAGGTTTCTCAATCCAGCTTGAAGCCTGTAGATGAGGCCAATATCTTGAGGGATTGCATCCAAGGTCTCGTCAACACCGAGATGATCAAGCCAGAAGATGAGATTGTTTCGACGTACCACCGCAAGTTTGATCATGGATATCCCACACCCTCGCTCGAACGCGAGGGCGTATTGACGCAGCTGCTTCCTAAACTACAAGACCTTGATATCTGGTCCCGCGGCCGTTTTGGGAGCTGGAGGTACGAAGTCGGTAACCAAGATCACTCATTCATGCTTGGTGTGGAGGCAGCAGACAACATTGCCACTGGTGCTGTCGAGCTGACACTGAACTACCCCGACTTCGTGAACACCCGACGAAACACGGAGCGTCGTCTCAACCAAGGCCCTCTGTCGGCCAAGAAGAGCGGTGCACTTCCCACACGGACGCATTGAAGCTTAGAAGAAATAGATGATTGACAACGTGGGACGCGGTTTACGAGCATGAGCGCTTCAGCCGGTTTTGAATTGGCATTTGCAAGAGCTCGACGAGTTTCTATGGAGTTTTAATGAGGCATCTAGCCCGGATACGGAGCGACAGTAGATGAAATGTCGGGTTTTCTCGACTGGAAATTTTGTAGCGAGCCCTTGAAATGGATCTAGTCAGTAGTCCCGCACCAGTACTTTAGACAAGATATAAGGAATAGATATAGAGTTGTAGTACCGGAAGCTTTCCTGGTCTGTCAAAGGCTACCTAGGTATTTTATGCTACATGAAGGCAATCATGGTTTGATCTTTGTGGCGCGAGGCCTGTCCATGAGGGCAAGATCTCCTAGGTGCCGTCACACTTTTATCCAACTTCCTCAAAACATGCAAGATCGTTCAGCTGAACTTGGCTAAACTTGGGCTGAACTAGACTAGTCAATCGGCTATCGGTACATGCATGAGACTCCCCTTGCCGTCGCCCCCTCGTCACCCATTACATCATTCAAGTTTGCAGTTACTTACATAACCATGTACCTACCTCCAGAAGAATTTGTAGCGGTGGCAACGTCTACTACTGTGGCTAGGCAGTGTCTTCAGAGTTGGGTACAATCTATGGCCGGATACCTTAATCTTGGTACCTACCTGTAGGTATAGGTACTCTTAGTTAGCCAAAAACTTAGGGCAGTGGCATGACTTTACTTGTAGTAGGTGCGGTACCTGGTGATACGTGATGGTGCGTGGATACTTGTGGGTAAGAGGTACCATAGTTGATGCCTACTTGCATGGTGGTACATATACCTACTATACATGTAGGTGGGTGGTGGGTTTGAGCTGCTTCACGTTTCGAGCCGGGAAACAGAGTTAGGTGCAGCATCAATTAGAAGCTTGTTTTGAATAAAGGTGATGGACTAATCGAGCCGTAGATTACTAAACAGCCAGTGGCCTTCACAGCCCTGCTGTTCCAGTAGCATACTTAGAAGTTACATAACATAAGATACCAGGTAGTTACATGTAAGTACATGTAGTGTCTTAAGCCTGGCGGGGAGATACACTACATACGTGATGTAGTCTCTACATGTAGGTACGATGAACTTGTGTGTACCTTCTCGTAGAATTCAAGGGCACGGGTTACATCCAAGGATGTATAGTGCATATATGTGTCGGAAGGCGCTGCACCACATGCATTTATTGCGGGTGAGGGTAGGTACTAGGTGGACTGCATTCCTACCTCTACTTACTTTGCTGCTTTGTCTTGTGAACACAACATTACCTATTTATTATTAGGAGCAGCGGCGACGACGGCAGAAGCAGCAGCAAGCGCCGGATCGATCACCAAACTCGACTGTCTGTCGAGAACAATCTACGACGTCGGTCTGGAGTTGTGGTCTCGTCTGGTCCGCGACGACAACCGGGACACGACACTCACCAATCCTCTTCGCAAGACGGCGGTGGCGAACATGAAGAAGAGCATCGTGTCGTGAGCCTTATGTCGTGAGCCTCGAGTCGTCGGCATCGTCAACGCCCTGACTGCAACGTGCGCGCATCATACCGACCTCGACCTCGACCTCGACCTCGATCTTGATCTAGATCTGGATCTGGCTGGATCTGGATCCAGATCTTCCCCTCGCCCTCCCTTTCAAATCATCTCCGGCTGCGTGTCCCCTGGCCCTGTCTTATGCCTCACCGCAGCACACGATGGACGGATCCGCGGCTCTACCAGACGAGCAGCTTGATCCGCCTGCCCGCATCTTGGAACGGCTGAGGCAGCTGACAGGCTATTCGTGGGACGAGTCTAACAAGCCCGTCCATTCGAGCTATGACAACTGGTAGTTGAAATGTCTTCATCTCCTACAACCTGCAAACACTAGTGCTAATTCATATCGTCTAACCCAGGCATTTCTTCGGTACGCGCTTCGTCTCCCCTCACCACTCAACCGCCGCAACCTCTATCCAGACCTTGCAGAATACCCCCAACTTTCCTAAACTGAGTCCGAGCCGCACTCTCCCCCTTGAGCATCAGCTTTTCTCCGGACTCAGGAATGACACCAGGAGTGATGCCAGAAGTGATGCCAGGAGTGATGCCAGAAGCGACTGCAACAGCGACCTTCTCACCCCGCCTCCCGGCACCTCCACCACCTCCGCGTTTGACGCTTCCTTCAGCCTCATCGAACAGCCGATCATGGCCCGTGTGTCTTACCATGTCCTACGCGAAGAGAGGGCCTTCAACACCGCCAGGACCCTCATCGCAACTGTTGACCCCGATGGAGTGCATATTGTAAAGCCCATCGACTTAGTCCGCCTCAGCCCGCAGCCCGGTGATCGTGGCCCTATTGTCGTTGCGATATATGAGTACCCGGGCCCCAACTACCTCTTCCAAGCCCTCGATTTGGGTCCCGCCTTCTATTATGCCAGAAAGATCGATGATCGGTGGGAGGCAGACCCTCAGAATGAATTTCATCTCGACCCACCTATCAGCCTGATGTACTTCCTAGACTTTGCTATCGGCGCAACCCAGTGTCTGGAGCTTCTGCATCATCGTCACGGAATGGTACACGGCGAGATCAGGGCCGACGCCTTCCACTATAACAAACAAACCAGTCAGGTCAAGCTGATCGGTTTTGGTTCCGGTGTGCGTTCCTTTGAACACGGGCTTACCAGTACGGGGTGGTCGACACTTTCCAAAGAGATTGGAGCAAAGAATAAGCTCGTATATATCAGTCCGGAGCAGACAGGAAGAATGCCCGCCGAACCGGATACTCGCACAGATATCTACTCATTGGGTGTCTTATTCTGGATGCTACTCACACAGCAACCCGTATTCACTGGTGCCACACCCCTTGATATCGTACAGTGTGTGCTGAACCGCCGGGTACCGATGGTCTCAAACATCAGGAATGATGTTCCCGAGGCGATCGGACGCATTATCCAGAAATGTACGTCCAAGCATATTCCGGACCGGTACAACTCTGCCAGCGGTCTCAGGTACGACCTCCAATCGGTCCAGAAATTACTGGAAGTTGGTGACCAAGAGGCGTTGAAGAAGTGGACTGCTGCTTCCAAAGATGTATCATCCTATTTTATGCTCCACACGGATATGGTCGGACGCGAGAAGGAGAAAGCAGAGATCGTTACCGTTATTGAACGGGTTTCGAGGTCTCAAGCGTTAGCCAAAAAATATAGTGCTTCTCGTTTTTCAGATGTGTCTGGCCGTGCCAGCGACCTGCTAGACACAATCGACGGTTCAAGTGAAGGCGAGCTTTCTGTCGAGGGCGGGAATATACTAAGTAATTCCCTCCCACAAGCCAACCTTCTAGGCTCAAGACAGCTCCTACAAGATTCTCAGCAGTCACTCAATGGAACCGAATCCCAGACCGTCTCGGACGACACCGTTTCATCAGGCACTATGGGCATGTTAGCCGCTTCTCCTAGTCGATCATCAAAGACATACGAAAGACACCCTTCCGTGTCCGCTGAGGCCATGAGCGTCACAGACAACACCAACGAGCGGCAGACTTCGATAAAACCTGCGATTAGCGAGGGCTCGACCAGGCTCTCGAAACAACTGGGCACATCGAAATATCGAAGAAGGGGCTACTGTGAAATTGTAGCGGTTGAAGGAGCTGGTGGTCTTGGAAAGAGTTTCCTCGTGCAGCAGATTCTTGTAGACGCAAGGAGAAGAGGATACTGTGCGACGGCAAAATTTGATACCGCCAGGCGCACAGCATTTGCACCGCTATTAAAGTTGATGTCGTCGTTATTCAGGCAAGTGTGGGGTGAGAGGAATGCCGATACTGCTTTGCATATAACCCTCAGGGACTATGTTCGGCCTCTATGGCCGGCCCTTCACCAGATACTTGGTCTGCCCGAATTTCTCCTCGGGCCGCCAGAGCTGAACGGGTCCATCCGGTCCGCATCCACTGCACAAAGTTCAGCGAGTGGACGTAGTAGTCTCTTGCCTTCTAGGAGGCGGGGGTCCTCCGGAAGCTCGCCAGCGAGTACGCAGCCGCGCAGCCTCCATGTGCCGTCCCAAACTTCACATGATTATGTGCGGGCTGGCGCCTTTACGAAGACGATTCGCTTCCTGAATACTTTCCTAGAGATTCTTAGGATCTTCTCCTCTCACCATTTCATCTGCTTGTGTCTTGATGACTTGCAGTTCGCTGATGATGAATCGATGGAGTTAATTACCCAAGTCATTGCCGCGAGACTAAACATGGTTCTCATCGTAACGTATCGCCCCGACGAACTGGCTCCAGAAAAACTACACAGGATATTGCATCCTGTAGAGAATGAAGGTACGGTGTTTTATGTAGGGCGATAATCTTCCGCGTGCTAAGCTAATACTTCATAGAAACCACCAAGGCCAGCTGTTCCAAGGTCACCACAGTTGTCCTCTCGCCTCTGACGGAAGATGAAATTATTCGATACGTCGGTTACACACTTTGTCGTTCCCCGGAAGATGTGACACCTTTGGCACTTATCCTTCAATCAAAAACGGCAGGAAACCCCTTCTATCTACGGGAGATGTTGAATGCATGCTATCGTCAAAAATGCATATGGTACGATTATCATGAGAGTCGTTGGCTCTACGACTTAGACAGACTTTTCGAGCAGTTTAAAAGCGAGCATGGCTATGATGTCTTAGACAATGACTTCATTACTCGGCGCCTGAACGAACTTCCACCCGCATCGCGTTGGATTTTAGCGTGGGCAGCATTACTAGGAAATTCTTTTTCATTTGAACTAGTCTGTCAACTGATGAGTGGCGAGTTCGGTCTTGTTGATGATGATTGCACTGATACAGGAGATGCCAGGCAGCGCACGGTGTTCTCGAAGCGAGAGGTCGTGGTAGGTTTACAAGCTGCAGTTAATGCGTGCATCATCGTCCAGGGGGAAACGGATGACCGATTTCGATTCGCCCATGATAGATATGTTCAAGCAGCAGCGGTGAGTTCTCATGCACTTCTCTCCTGGCCTGACGCATGAATAACGTTCGCAGTCCTCACTAACAACTCAGAATTGCCAGTCGTTGAAGGAGTGCAGCATCCGCAACATGCATTTCATTATAGCGCAGACCCTCATGACGCACTTAGACTCAGGGATTCGAGCGAGGGATAATACTGCTTCTCATATTTGCGAGTCCGTCGACATGATTAAACGAAAGGTTCGTACTCGCTTCCCGTTTCGGAAATATCTCATGGAATGTGCTGCTACGGCCGTTGAAAATGGGGCAAGGCCGACGGCAGTCAAATACTACCGCCGCGCAATATCACTTCTGCAACCATATCCTTGGACAGAAGGAGAGGAAGACGTGCACTATGACGAAACCCTTCAACTGCATCTCCGGGCTGCCGATTGCTACGTTTACATGGGTAATCACGAGGCAGCTCAAGAACTGACAGACACTGTATTCAAAAACGCTAAGACCGCCGATGATAAAGCAGTGGCAGCACTACTGCACTCTCGCATCCAGTTCCAAAGCGGTGACGCAGTCTCGGCCCTTGTTACTCTTAAGCAAAGTCTGCAACAATTAGGTGTTCCGTATGATCCCCAGCCGACCTATCAGAAGTGTGATGGCGCTTTTCTAGAACTCTCTCAGAAGATCACGGCTATGGGACATATCGAAGCGGCCAATCTCCCACGCGGAGATGAACCCCAGCAAATGGCCTCTGCTGTTCTTCTTGGGGACGCTGCTCAGGCTGCATGGTGGAGCGACCCCCTCGAGTTTTACAACCTAACATTGGCCTTGATGGACATGCACCTGAAAGAGGGGCCAATACCCCAGTCAAGCATGGCGTTCCTATATTTTGCTATGATTGCAGTCTCCAGATTCAACATGATAGAGCTAGCATCGGAGCTCGGTAACCGATGTTCAGAGCTCCTCGATACGTACAGAGATCCTTCGTCCATCGCCCGCGGACAAATGCTCTACTTAACCTTCATTAGTCATATAAACACTCCGCTTTGTATATCGGTCACTTTTTGCGATCAATCTCTCGACTATGCCGCTGGCGCCGGTGACCGGGCGTCGGTAATTCTCAGTTTTGGTCTTTCCGTACAGATGAAATTTTTTGCCGGTGAGAACGTCGCCGACCTTGAGTCCATATGCCAATACTGTTGTGAAGAGGTTCCTGGTTGGCACCAAGACACTAGGGGTGGAACTTATTTGATATCAGTGAGGCAATTGTGCCGGTCACTTCAAGGAAAGACGAATACGATCGACCCAAAGGGCGTGATGTCCGATGATCAGCACGACTCGATGGCTTACAAAGCTTGGCTTGACGACCATACAAGAAATGGCGGCAGATCAATTCTGTTTTACGAAACTATAGAGATTATTCCTTTGTATCTCTACGGCCATTACCTAGAAGCGTGCGAGCTTGGGCGCAGATCTCTGGGCAAGCTTGACTGCCTCTGGTCAGCGCGCAACACGCGGGTTATCCTTGTGTTCTATGGATTAGCAAGGGCAGGTATCATTCAACAAAAATTGACAGACCCCCGGACGAACAAAGAGGATATAGAAAATGAAGTCCAGGATACTATTGCTCAGATTAAAAGTTTCAGCCAAATGGTCAAGGATTGGGAGCAGGTCTCCAACGTGAATTACCTCGCATGGTCAAAGTTCTTGGACGCTCAGGTCGCGGAGCTCTGCGGAGAACATGGCTCTGCTATTCGCCTCTACGAAGCGGGTCTGGATCATGCCTTGGAGTACGGTTTCACATTTGAGGAGGCTCTTGGAAACTACTTGATGGCTGGATTCTTTATCAGACAAACAGCAAGACGGTCGGCAACAGCAGTGCTGAAGGAATCTGTGTCACTATGGAGGCAACTAGGGGCGCTAGGCGTCGCCCATGCCATTGAAGAAGAGCACACACGTCTTCTTAATGGCCCTATGCTAAATCCCCGATCAGCGGAAGCGGCGGTCCAGACAGACTTTGCCGGTGATTCCGCATCCGTCACATACACAGCGGATGGGGAAGATGTTCGTCAAACGGTGCAACCCCCAATTGAAGAGACTAAAGAAACTCGAATGGCAGCATGGCGTGGATCAACAACACAAACCGAACCGGGAGTCGGTCTTCCGGCCCTCGATATGATTGATCTACACGCTATTCTGGTTTCATCACAAGTTATCTCGTCCGTTCTACAAGTCGACGTTTTACTAAAAACCATGTGCGACGTCATACTACAGACATGCGGCGGATATGTCACGCAAGCGGCGATTGTTGTCCAAGATGAGGAAGACAAAGTGGGCAGCACTTGGTGTATTGCCGCCAGTGGTGACCCAGAAAAGGGTGCAATAGCTCATATACCCGTGCTACCACTTATCGGTGCGTCCCGAGTCGCGGAGAATGTCGTACTCTACTGCACACGTTTTCGTGAAGTGGTCTTTATCTCCGATCTCATTACCGATGAGAGATTCGGTAATGTGGCAGAATCTTGGCTGCAAAGGAACCCGTTGAGCAAGGCTGTCGTTGCGATTCCCATATGCCATGGCACAAAACCGCTCCTTGGTGTAGTCTACCTTGAAGGAGAACCCGGGTCCTTTACAGACAGAATAATCACCGTGTTACAATTGTTGGTTAACCAAATCGGGATCAGCTACTCCAATGCTCTGGCCATGAAGGAACTCGAGAAGGCCTTTAAAGAGAATGACGCAATGATTGACTTGCAGAAGAGGGCTCTGGCACAAGCTAGGGCTGCTGAAGCTAAAGCCAAGGATGCGGAGAATGAAGCCAAACGCAATGTCAAAATTGCTGAAGAGGCTGCAAAAGCAAAAAACATTTTCCTCGCGAACGTGTCTCACGAGTTACGTACTCCTTTGAACGGCGTAATTGGAAATTCGGAGCTGCTGAGGGACAGTAGTCTCAACAAGGAGCAATTGGAAATGGCAGAATCTATTCGAGTATCAGCTGATCTCTTGCTCACTGTCATCAATGACATTTTGGATTTTTCCAAGATGGAAGCCGATAAGATGAAACTGTACATCATCGCATTCAATCCCGAGGAGATGGTCCGCGAAGTCGTAAGAGCAGTCTCGTACAGCAATCGAGAAAAAACATCAAAGAAGAATGTCAAAATTGTGCAAGATATCAATCTACCGCCCATGCTAATATACGGGGACCCGATACGTCTTCATCAAGTCCTTGGAAATCTCATAAGCAATAGTCTCAAGTTTACCGAACACGGGTCCATTAGCATCGGCGCCAGGGTTGATGCGGACTGGCCGGAGAAGGTTGATTTGACATTTTGGGTTCGTGATACCGGCATTGGCATCCCCCCCAAGCAGTTAGAAAAGCTTTTCAAGCCGTTTAGTCAGGCTGACGCCAGCACCGCTCGGAAATATGGTGGCAGTGGACTTGGGCTTAGCATCTGCAAGTCATTGATCGAGACGATGATGCAGGGACATATCAAGCTAGAAAGCCAGGAGAACGTCGGTACCACAGTATGGTTTACGGTAACCTTCGACAAGGCAGAGCCAGAGGTGTGTGCTGGTGATGTTCAAAACGTACAAGTGCCACAAGTGGTCGAACAGTCACGAAGAAACCTTCAGCAAGTGACTGGAGACAATCTACTCAACCCATACAGAGACTTGACCGTGGTACCCAAGGACCAGTTACGGATTTGCATCGCTGAAGATAATCTCATCAATCAGAGGATAGCGATCCAATACGTACGCAGGCTTGGGTACACACATGTAGATGCGTACGAGAACGGGCTGAAGGCTGTGGAGGGGCTTCGACAGAAGGCTAAAGAAGGGGAGCCCTATCATATCATTCTTATGGATGTACAAATGCCTATCCTAGATGGTTACGAAGCAACAAAACTTTTGCGCCAAGATTCCAACGAGGAAGTCAGAAGTATTTTAGTCATTGCAATGACGGCGTCGGCAATCCAGGGCGACCGAGAGAAATGTTTAGCCGCAGGTATGAACGATTACTTAGCGAAGCCCGTCAAGGCTGAACTTCTTAAACGAAAGCTCGACACATATACCACTACGCAGGTCCTGCCGCCAACTCCCCCTGCTAGACAGGTATCCGATCCGATGAAGCCTCATTACGTAAATGCTGAGACCACGACTTCGCCGAATCCTTCCATCTTGGACAAACGTAAATTATCCAGCAGTTCGCCATCCATTTTATAATTAGTTCTTGTATCGTTAACCAATCACGAGGACAACTTGTGTCCCACGACGCAAAAGTCTTGAGCTTTAGAGCCGAAGATCCAGCCTCGATGCAACAAGCAACTCCTTCCCAACTCAAACTCGGTGGAAAGTTGCTAGCATGCGAATTGGTATTTATCAACCATGAACAGCAAATACAAGTCCTCAGCAAGAAAAAGTGTCTTAAATCAAACTTTTCAGCCGTCCCGGTGTTAATAGCGTCAGGGGGGATACCATTGCTACATCATCAAACCACATTGCTCAAAGACCGAAGAAATGTGTTTAACGACACGCGTGGGACTAGTCAATTGCCCGCAAACTCAACTCCGGTAGAATGCGGAAGCGGATGGCTGGGTCAGTTCGTCAGCATTCGGATCATCTAAATCCTCAAAAGACCCCTTCGCCTTGATCCATCTATATTTTTTCAATCAACACAGTAGCAGCATTTTATATACTTCGGGCGCCGTTTAGACAAGACAGCATGACTCCAGGTTTGCATTTGGGCTTGTACGGCGAAGTGCACATCGCGAAAGGTCGATTTTCATTGAGGGCATTGGCGTGGGACTTGGTCAGGCGGTTAGACGAGTTACAAAAGGATGGGCACTTGTTTTGGAACACGGATGCAGGCAAATATGTCTTCAAAGGGAGCCAGGACGGTTTGCCTGCTGTCGTAGACGGGCTCTTCACACTGCGAAGGCTGTCAAATAGGTATGGGCCGCAAAGTGCGCAAACGCATAACGAGAATAGCATTATACGAATATACGATTAACACCCCTTATGTCCAGCCACGTGTTTTCGTAAATCGTTTCTCTACTGTTCCCCTACTTGAGTTCACCACTGCATTCAAAATGGTCTCAAAGATGAACATATACGATAACTACAATAGCCAGTTTACACCAATATAGCAAGGTAAGTCACATGATATAGACTACCTATTGCGTAGGTACATTGTAGGCATGATGGAGACAGCTTTGTTGCATCGGTAGCCGATAGCCGTTCACTCGCTAACTGACTTTGCCTAACTGGTTATGACCCCTCCCAAGGGCAGAACCAGGGTAGGTATATATATAGGCCGATTGTCTTGCCTATTCGGGAGAGATCGACCGAAACAGCGATCGAGCCCACGCGACGCTCCCTGGCCATCGCTTAAATCGAACCCAGTGAAGAGAGAAGTAATGTACAAAGTATGTGGGTATTGTACGAAGTACACTGTTCCGAATAGACTTGCACAACTATTCCGCAGCGTACATAAGGCTGGATCGTAATCTTGAACGAATATGAGCGACGCCACCTGTTTCATATTGTCCGGGGTCGGGAAGAGGGGTTTTTTTTTCTTTCGAACTTTCTCGCGCTTGTTTCTGTTAGGCATAGGTTGGATGACACAGACCATACTACAGATAGAGAGAGCGAGTCTAAATGGATAATTTACACGTGTTTGAGTTATGTTTGAGTTACCGCGGTAGATTTTGGGAGGCAGAAACACGTAGATCGATGCAGGGCGTACATTTCTCTAAAAATAGTCTATATAGGATAGCTATAGTACCTAGTTTACCTACTACTTATTGACTTTATGATCATCTGCTCGCTGCTCCCCACGATGTCTCAGCATCGAGAGAATGAGATTGGAGGGGGGGCTCTAGATACTAATCTATAATTTACGGTTCTGTCCATTCCTTTTTCGTCTGTTCGTACTTGTTGAGGGGGATCATATGTACACCACTTAACTTGATACTACGCTTCGTACTAGCTTAACGTAACTAGTGTACACTACAGTCGGGAAGCAAGCGAGGTAGCGAGTTGGAAGGATCTCAGGTTCCTGGCTAGGCTAGAGATAGTAATGCTGCAGGCATACTACCTATTTCTCAATCCAGTTAATATTCAGATCCTATCCCACAAGGGAGCCTCATATACAGAGGGAACCGACGTCGTTTGAGGTGTGCCAGCCAGGAATTAGATTTCCGGAACAGGAAAATAAGCAAAGCTAACCTAGCCGGAAGCATCTTACCTCAACCAACGATCTTTCTCATCGTTGTTTCTCATTAATGATTGGTGTAGATAGTCACTATGATACGCACGACATGTCGTCACAATGGTGGGGGGGCTGGTGCTGTCTGTGATTTGTACCGAGCAAGACGCCGCCTGACTGCACGAGAACTTGAATGGAAGACGAATATAACGTGGCGGTATACTCAGCAACCTATCCCCGTCGTCGCGATATGTGCGGGCATGATAAAATTCATCTTGAAGGCCATTTTTGAAAGCAAACGTTGAAACCATCATAGTCTAGCCCTAGGGCAGTCGGATGCCTCCCCGGAGATTGCGAGGGTGAGTGCAGCTTCGTTCCGCTCTTAGTGTAGATGCCAGCGATCTGACATGCTTCTATAACGAGCTAGACTGAGGTAGTGCACACTCCACTACCCCTCGTCGACCATCCTGCAGGTCATCGAGACGAGGGGATTAATTTACCTACCCCATGGATATAGTCTGAGATCTTGTGCATGGATTAGGGTTGGCTAAAACCGCTCACGATGCAGGGTTAACATTGACTATAAAACGGTCCTATAATGTTAGAAGATACCTCTGCGCTAACTCGTATTGTTAGTATGAGATCTTAGATCCGTACTATACTAACCTAGCTGATTGTTATGCATCTTTGGGCTGTAAGTGCGCACTCTGGATCTATAGCGAAGAATATCTAGCCAATTATTGCCTTCAATCAGCAATTAACGCAACATGGCCCAGTCGCGGAAGCCCGGAGAGACGAGACCGGGGGAGACATTCAGATAGAAACTACCAAGTTTCATAACAGGCTCCATTCTAGCCAACGTCGCAACGCAGTAGGTTGAGAAAAGGCGGCATAAAATAATAATCAAGACGGCGCCTTAACTACCTACTCACCTGCGAGAGAGGCAAGCAGGCATTCGACTTATCTTTTCGAACTTATGTAGGACCTAGTTAGTGTCCAAACAAGGTGCTAATTTTGTACCTATGGAAAAGACTCTGCAAGGCAGCTAACTAGCTTGGTAATGCGCAACTCAGGATGAGACTCGTCGGGATACCGACATATCGACCGATTTGGGATGATAAACCTAGACCGCTTTTGTCATACGTGTGCTGTTCAGCTCCCTACCTAATACACACGCATGGTATGTGATCTAATTACAGTACCTGTACCTGCATATACTACCTGGTGGACTACAAGGTATACCGAATGCAGGAACCAAAGATACTCGCATCGTTGCTCGTCGGTCAACTGTGCGCACGTGATTAAGAAGGCACTTTGTGTGTTCTTGTCTGTCTCAGCCACAGAACATCCACCTGCCCTTCGTTGGTCTGGCTGGCTTCACAGCTTGTTGCTTGGCTTGTTGCATCCAGGAACCCGAAATTGTTGACTCACTTGAGCCCCCCCGCGTGGCCCAAGATGTGGGCCGATCGACAAAATCTCCAACGGCCACCCGTAATCGAATGAATACCTAGTCAAGAACGCGACAGATCTTCAGCCACAAACGCCCGTTCAGGCTGATTTGGTATGGAGGATAGTTGTAAAAACGAGTGCGTTTTACTCTTCATGTGTTGCTCAATACGGTCCGTGGAGCCGCAGATTCTCACTTGCTTAGCTCTGCCGTCCTTCAGTCTCTGCGTATCGACACTACGCCACCTGAGCTCATCAGTACGAGCAGTTAGGTACCTGCGGTGGCAGATATAAGTTATCAAACAAAGAATGCGAAAAGTCTTTACTGTCAAGCCTAGGGCTCTATAGATGGTGACACGACAGAGATAACGTCTGAAGAAAAAACGAAGTGTATCAGACGACGGAATCTGGTATAGTTCCACCAAGGGTCGAAATGTGCTGCGTGGGGCTTTCGAAGTTACACAGACGAGAAGGACCTACGAAGTATAAGAGAGAAAAAAACAGGGGTGGTAGACTCATGATATTCCGTACCGCAAACATAATGTAGGTCCAGGTGGTGTAGGTAGATTGCAGTCAGTTGCAGACACCTCCCTGGCGTGATACACCGTTCATCTTATCGAGGCAACAGCCAGATAGTCAGCCATAGAGCTATTCCGAGAATCAACCTAGCTTGAACAACTCAAGCTATCCGGGTTATGCGACTCGAGACTTGTAATTAGCCCGCAATAACTTTGATGTTCACGGGATCATCGATAGTATTTGGCCATACTGTGCTTGAAGTAGCAACTGATACGTCAGGATAGTAGTCACGGGATACAACTTAGCATAGGTACTACTTATTAGTCGGTGGCCCAGCACACGACAGCGACAGCGAGCGACAAGTCCTTATTTAGGGTTAGCTCGCATTTCCTTCCAAACGGCGGTACTAACTAACCCGATGGAGTCTGGGCTGTGACTTTTTGCTACCTCGTCATAACATGCCTATTACGATAGAGCAAGAATTGCCGACCGGCCCCACTCGGTAGGTTGTATATATGGTTCGTTCCTGACAAGGAATATTTGCAATGCGATTACGTATCCCGCGGGGCACAATGATTCGCTGGCAGCTGTCTTGTCTGATCATGATACAGCGCTTCCTATCAAAATTAAAATTTTTTTTTTTTTTCATTGAGGCAGGAAGGGTAGAGGATGAGTGTCTACTTGCTCTCTGATTCTTTGATTGCCTCCTGTCGACTCTGCAAATACTAATAGGTTTGTAAACCAGCATTTATATACAGTTAGACAGCACGTCAGGTAACGCACTGCCTCAAGTACTTACCTAGCCTAAGTAATTTGAAAGCAAGCAGCAGAACACCCAACACTACATGTAGTCTCGCATGCAAGACTCTAGAGTTCGAGGCGGTTGGTTTCCTCACATCGTAATTTAGTCGGTAACCCTAAATGTGTGGTTTCGGGTTTCATCTCGTGCCGCCATCCGGTCTTGGAAGAGAGCACATGGCCTGCTGTAGTAGGGTGACAGAACTGGACGAATGTAATGTTGGCATTGTTTCAGAACTGGCTGAATCAGGCAAGTAAGCTATGACAAGGGCGCTAGGACCACATCGCTAGCGGCAGCATTTAAAGTTCACCATTGTACGAAGTACTTACTTACTTTACCTTAGTACACTCAAGTGCAGAGCAAAATACTTCAACAACACTTACTAGATACGGCTAGAAAATAGTCATAGGGTTAAAGGTGCCAAACTAAAGAAATGTACTACTGTAAGTGGGTAGGTAGTAGGTTATGCTGCAGCCTGTTTTCGCCAATGGCTACTCAATCTGTCACAAGCATGGACAAGGGGATTTGCTCGCCTTTAAAATACGCTCTTGGGGCGAGTATAGCACACTTATTGTACAAGTAGCTCTTGGAGAGTGGTAGGTATGCATATATGAGTATTATGTAGCCTGCAAGGTAGTTGCTAGCGTCCGAAAATAGACATTGAAGTCATAAGCGTTCCGCGTGCGCTCGCCATTATCTTCAAGGTGCCTAGGGTGCCTACCTCATGTAAGTACCTATTGGGGTATGAGTACTAAGAAGATACACAATAATTTCTAGGCATGGATGGATATGAGTACCCAGTTGCCACATTCTTCTTCGTATTCAGCCCATATGTTACTGTGTTACAACATATGATATGCAACACTACCTCCCTACCTTGTCTTAAGCGACACAGAGAGAAGACAAGGACACAACATACATCACCCCTTCATCAACAACTACTGTAGCACCTGTACTCACTACGGTGGCCGAGCTCAACTCGCGACTTACAGAAAATCGCCTACCTCACAAGTAGATGAGGGCGCCGCGGGGTTTAGTTTCTCCCTTTCTGACTATAGTACAACATTCACCAATTCTGTGCGTCTGATGAAAACGTCTCTATCTCCGCGCGATCTGCAACATCATGCATAGTCGAGAAGCAAGCCGTTAGAAAAGACGACTCCCACTACAGACAAGGTCAACAGTTATGACTGTGTTCCTTTTTTAGGGACCTCGTAAATGTGCTCCGTAATAGTTAGGCTTCGACTTATAAAAGTTTACTTCTTACAGCACATAGGTGTATCAGAAGGGAAACGGACATCGATAGGTATACAGGATTATACATGCAAAGTGAATATACCATTATACCCTAGACGTATCATGTAAGCCGTAATAAATACCACAGTACACTTATCGCCCCAAGGCTTTAGGGCTGTAAGATCCACTCACAGGCAAGTACCTAGTGACCCCCTACCTACATACTATAGGTCCCGACATGTACAAGTATGCCGTGTGCCCAGGAATTGAAAGCTAGGTATTATCGAAAATCCAAAGGAGTAGGAACCTAATAGCATACTTGATGTGATCATTCAGAATGTGGTGATAAGGTATGCATTCCTGCCGTAGTCCTTCATTCGAAACACTAATTTTAACAATCCCAGCTCTCCCACATGGCAGGCTTGGGCTAGCTTGAGCGGCTTAGTCGAAACAACCGAACGTGACGGAGCCGACTTGCCTAATCCGGATCCGATCCGAGTCGCACACATTTCCACAACACACAAAAACGCACCCTTACTTCGATGACCTGTCTACCGCTACTACCTACCGACCTACCTATCTTGTGTACAAGTTCTGGTTTCTGTTCTAGGTCTAGGTGTGATTTAGCACGGAGCTTGCAGCTCGGGCTACTATGGCACTTGGTGGAGATAGGCAGGCAGGCAGGCCTGACAGTCAGATATTGCAGATTCCCAGGCGTCCAAGACGTTGCAGCCATCGATCCCAAGTCTCGTCGAACCGAGAGGGAACTGCACGCATTATTATTATCACTATCATAATCTATCAATTGTGACCGGATGAAGTGGCATTGCTGTCTGCACCACAACACCCACGACTTCAAGGTATTCAAACACCCACTAACCCACATCAAACAGTGCGTCAGTCTTGCAACAACGCGCGCAATTTAGGCCCTCTCTCCACGTATCGTGCCAGAAAGATGTCGAACAGCGGAAGACGGCAACCAACGAAGTCTGCTGTCCCGCCAGGCAGGTAGATTTCGTAAGCAGTACTAGATAGGTACATGCATATAGCGATCTTCGACTGGGCGAGGCCAATGGCATCTCCGGGCGCCCCAAAGCCACATCTCGTTCATCGTGAACAGCATACCTAGATAAGGTAGTATAAGGCCAATGCTGAGCCCTCCAAGGCCCCGCCTTATCCGGCCGCGCCGGCGTCCATTCAACCGTCAACTAAGTAGGTAGTACCCAGTGCCGCAAAACTCTCGTGGCTTAGAACCACACACATGTGGCTAACAATGCACGGGGTAGACCTACCTACCTACTTGGGATTTAGTAGTAATACAGCCCGTATCTTTGGTGTGCTTTATCTCCCCTTGTGTGTAAGTAGGTCTTACAAGCAACGGGTATCGTCTCAAGACCAACCAGCCCTCGACACTATAGTAGCACAGCACAGCAACACTATCCAGCCACCCTGACTAACATCACCCTACTGAACAACCTACGCAACATGCATACATGCATACATGTCGCATGCACTACATAGTAGACGTTTTGGTACAGTATATCCCATACTGTAAAGGCCCTCTCTCACGTGAAAATGGTACCTACCTGCTCCGTGACTCAGCCACCTCACCCGCAACACAGTCT
Organism: Nemania serpens; assembly: GCA_022578855.1. Classification (NCBI taxonomy): domain Eukaryota; kingdom Fungi; phylum Ascomycota; class Sordariomycetes; order Xylariales; family Xylariaceae; genus Nemania; species Nemania serpens. The sequence goes on from MU396739.1 coordinate 186,080, forward strand.
CCCAGAACTTGGAAGGGTTATATTTGCCCAACTAAAGTCAGCTACCGAGGCTAGTCACCTACCACACATGCGATACCTACAGTAGACAGGTAGACATTTGCTCCCGTTGTTCGAGCGAAGGCCCGCGACGAAGCAGGTAGGTAGGACAACAACTTCGTTTTCGATTTGACGGCTAATAATATAGGGCCAAATGTTCTTGTCAACTATTGCTGCGTACAGCTTGTGGATAGGTTTCCCTACGCTGATAAATACTTTAATTAAACGAAAAATACATACTAGGAAAAAGGGAAGGGAAGAAAAGTACGTTGAATTTCTAGGTCGTTGCCATTGTTACCTATTCTTCATCAGTCCTCATCACAGTACCGTACTCAATACTGTATACTGTCATGTCCTAAGGCTAGTAGCTCTTATTTTTCATAAATGCTCCACCCCGGCCTTTTTCTCTGCATCTCACAGCATGTTCGGCTTCTTTCATACACATAAAGACTCCACTTCTCAATACTGAATGGCCTTATTCAAGCCAGTTCTTTACACAGCACAGGAGAGGAGCCGCTGATCGGTAATATGTATACTACCACGCCCCCTTCTTCCTCAACACCCCCTCCACTCTGGTTGATTCGCCCGCTACTTGTCGAACGCACGAGTCCTTGAATGTTTTCCTTCCAGCGTCGAGGGATCGGCCCTGCACCTATCCCCCAGTCAGCTCGCCCGCCTTTCTTAGCCTGCGGCCGTCGAAACTGGGTAGCGTCTAAAAGAGGGACCCACGAAGCAAGAAAAAAAGGTAGGAATATCAAGACTCAGACAAGCCAACCTAAAGTCGGGCCACGCACCCTGGCCGTGTGTCGTCGCCCCTTGAACCCTGAACATAACAGCAGCAGCAACAACAATAACAGCAACAAGAAGAACAAGAACAAGAACAGGGACAGGGACAGGGACAGGGGAGGTTTGGGATAGATCAACCTCACCTGGCTCGACAGGTTATCCGCGGTAGCCTTGTCGTTGCTAGTCGTTGCTGACCTTATAATACCGAGTCGTTGCAGGGGGTGAGAAAGAGAGATTTCCTATATTCCCCTCACCCGGCACGTCCTACCTAGGAACATTTGTAGGTAGCAGTGTCAAGTCAAGTCAAGCCACACCCGCGACCCTCTCGTGCTCCGCTCATACCTGCTCTGGTTGCTCGTGTTGACTACTCTGTTGTCTTCAGACAGGCGCCGTCTACGTACAGTAGGTACCGTGTCCGTCTGTCTCGTGGTCTATGGTCTACGGCCTATGGTCTACGCACCCACACACAAGTACCGGCCTATTCATTCCCGCGTCTTTTTCTGTGTCTTTCTTTACCAAAAGCAGCACAAGCGGGACTAGGGCTCGTGTCCGTCGTTACGCCGTAACATACATTCTGCGCTCGATATCGACCTCTGTACCGCCGGCTTCACTCGGTGGGTTGATCAACTCTCTCAACCGGCGTAGCAAAAACCGCCTGTTCCGCCTGTTCCATCCCAAGGACCCATCTCAGACTGACTTGCATGTCTCATGCGCGCTTCCCACACCTCTCACACACGTTTCCTCCTTCGCTTCTTCGCTTCTTCGCTACGCCAGTCGTCTTAGTCGATTCATCAAATTGGTCGCTGCGGCTCTGGTGCCAGCTCGCCCGTCGGCTGCACTGCTTCCAATCAAAGCCTAGCCGTCACCGACTCCACATCTCCATCCGAGAACGTTTTCTCCCCTACCTACTTCCATTTTGGGCATTGCCTAAATCGGCTGCAAGTGACAGGATCTACATCTAGTAGAGGCCCATTTGCCGTGCCGTTTCTCTTCCTAGATTTATCAATACTGTAGGTACTGTACATCTAGTTCGCTTGCCCTTCCCGACAGCCAGCATTATTAGGTACCTAGGTTAGATATTGCACTTGAGTGTCCTCTCCGGTGTCCCCCTCTTCAAAGTAATCCCAACCCCCCCGGCAGCGTTCTCGACCAGTGCCGCGCCAGCGCCTGCCCAGCTTGGAACGCCCAGATACCACCTACAACGATACCCCGTCACGGCATCGGCCATCAGCTAATATTTCCCTGAAATTAGTTGAATTCGTGCCCATGCGTGTGGCACCGATCTCCAGATGAGGCTGGTCTTAATGACCCAACTATCTCATAAGCCCCGACTGCTTCCTTCCCACCACTGAGCTGGCCGCCATCTCCAGCTTGCTTATGCAAAGGTTGTTATTGCTGCTACTCATTTTCCATGCTATTATTGTTTTCTTTCTCGTCTTGATCTGCAGAATATCAGAATGTCGCCTTTTATTACCTCCTAGCTTGCTATCGCTCTCCTTCTTCTTCGAGATGATGCTCACCATAAGCCAGCCCATTCCCTACGGCTACCGGCCAGTCTATGACTTACCGACACCACCTCGATCCTCGCCCCCCCTGACGATCTTGGACATATCGCAAAAAGCACTCCAGCAACCGCAGCAGCAGCAAAGTACGCCCATTAAGCCCATGTCGGCTCCTCACCGTGGTCTGCCACCACCGGCAGCCATGACCCTGGCTCAACCACCGCCACCACATGGTCCACCTCACCCGCCAACCCCGAGCTCAGTACTGCAGGCTCAAGCGCCGCCAGCTCCCTCTCCGCATAGCCAGGCTCTTGCCCCATTACCTCCGCCGCCTCAATGGCAGGGCTCTGAGGAATCAATGAGGAACTGGTTATTAGCCAAAGCTGAGGAAGAGAAAAGAAGACAGGAAGAGGAAAAGACGCGGCAGGAATCTTTACGCTTGGAACAAAGGAGAATTGAGCATGACATCCTTCGCACATCGCTTGAGCGTGGTATTCCGCCACCTATGATACCCTTGATTTTTGCAGGTATGAGTGGTGGTAGTCTACCTCAGGCCACTATAGAATGGATCCAACAATTTCTACCACTACCACACCAACCACACCATGGTCAAATTTTGCCAGCCCAGGGACCAATGTCTCCGGAGCATAGAAGGGATTCACAACAATACGGCTCTTACGCAGGGTCTGCAGGCGTACCACCAACTCCTGGATCCGGGACCCAAACAGGTTTTGTTTCTTACCAAGGATCCGACTCGCCAACGAGAGCGAGAGCCCACACCGTCGGTTTCGGCACCGCGGCTGGCCGCCCGTTGGGAGGTTTGGGTAGCTCAGCACTACCACGGTTAAGTACAAGCACGGGCGATGGTGGCAGTGGGCCATCTCATGCACCGCACACCGCCACGCAGCAGCAGCAGCAGCAACAACAACAACAACAGCAGCAACAGCAGCAACAACAACAACAACAGCAGCAACAACAACAACAAGGAGCTGTAACCCAACAAGACCCACATCCATTGTACTTTCACCACTGGCACCCTCCCCCGACAACCGCGAGTTCTAGTCAGCAAGCAGCGTCCTCCGGTTCGTCCAAGTCCAAAAACAGCAAATAAAAAGGTTGTCTGGCTAATGCTCCTCTTGGTAAAATCAGTAGATTCGCCTAAGAAAAGAAAAGCAACCGGACCACAGCATGCCGCCCCCCCACCGAGCCAGCGGCGGTCAAAGTCTCCGACTTTTGGGCAGCAAGTTAGCACGCCCGCATTATCAAACCCACCACCAGGGCGTCATCGAGGCCACTCGCGCCAAAGAAGCGATATTTCGGCGTACCGTTCGGCTGGACGTACGAGGGGAGAGCCGTTTGGACCACACGGGGGATTTTCCCCGGGCGTTGGAAACCCCGTCGTTGGCACATCAAGAGAAACTACATTTGCCGAGCCTTACCAGCAGCCACGGAGCAGTCATTCGGTTTCATCCATGCTTTCCGACCAGCCGTCCTCCCGGCCTGCTCCGGATTTGAGATCCTCGGGACAACTGGCAGAGGGCGAACAGCGTTCACGGGCAACATCTGAGGAGAGAGGACGCGGAACCCAGCTGCCGCCGCCACCGCCGCCACCTCCCCCTCCTCCGCGTGGGCGCACTGATGACTAAGCCGGCGCTACTGTTGCCCACGACGAATGACACGCGAGTTTTTGTGTCCTACGAAATGAGAGATTACATTGACTTGATTGTCGTATCATTCTGGGGATTCTCTTTGGCTCAGAAGCCTGTCTTGATACAACAGTCTGAGATCGTCTACAATATAGCGTTGCTAGACGTTCCGACATGTGTGAGTCTACATATAACCAACTCTTCACTTCTATGTGGCTATTTTCCCACCTGTATTACGTTTGCATAGTAGGCTCTGTCTTTCATCATCCAAAAGCATATGCTTGTTTATCATGGGCAATGAGGGGATCTGGAGTTTCGGTCAACGGTAGCATGGTACTGGCCTAGCATTGCATGTACTCTAGGATAGATAGTTTAAAAGGGGAGGGTGTCGATTGTAAAAACTAGGATCCTGGAACAGTCAGAGACTTAAACTAACCGTTTGCGGATGAATGCCGTCGGATATTTTATGATTTGTCAGAGATCTATCTACACTAGCACAAGACGTTTGCGATCCTGGACGATGGGAGATCTCACCTTTAACGGCCAGAGCACTCTAAATCAGATCCTGGCATCAGAACACAGTCCATTCTCATAACCAGGGTCGAGAATGACGTGACCAAAGTAGGGCTGCCACCCCCCAATAGAAGAGTTATGTCATGATTGGCTGACTACTAAAGTAGAAAGGCCCCAATTAGCTCGCCCTTCCACCCATAAGTGCATTTTGTATTTGCCAAGCTTGCAGCAGACATGTGATTGTTTCAAGTCGAAAGGCGGCGGCGTATATTACTAGTTCCTGCTTCACGACCTCGATTTCGAGACGAGTACCGCCGCAAGGCCTGCCCACAACAAACAACAGTGGTTTTATCGCGTGGGACCCTCGCTAACAACCCCAGCTCCCCACCCAAATATGCCGGCCAAGAAGCGGATACCTTAGTGTAGATAGCAAAGCAGAATTGGGGATGGAAATGCTACGCTGCAGGGATCAACCAGACGCCAGGGCAGGGGTCTTCTGTTTTCAACTTAATATCCGCGCGCCAGACGGCTCACGAGGTCGATTGTGATTCGTTCCGCGCCGCTCGAGCCGCTCCTGGGGGGCCTTGGAAGAATCGCGACGTCTATTCCGGCATAGGGCAGATCGGCAGAAATAGAAGCGACCAAAGAAGGGGTGACTGTTACGCTGTGGAGAAAGAGGCGCTTTGGCGGGCGTCCTTTGCTGATGAGACTTCGGGATGAGCCGAGCAGCGGCAATGTTACCAACTCGTACCAAAAGGAGAAAGAGTCTGCATGCAACACTGCGCTCCGACGCTGAGCTGACCTCAACGGCTGCCAAAACAGGCCAGAGCACGAAGCAGCTGTGCAGCGACGGGACTATATTCCAGTCTAGGCAGCACCTATACCTGAGTCCTCTCCCAGCTAAGTATCTCGATAGCGCGCGATGTGTTTACGATGGATAGATCGGCAGGCAAGCCGCTCGCGAGAAATAAACGTTGCCGTCCATACTGTGTGGATAGATCATGGACAGACGATTGTGCATCATTCATCGGTCGCTGTTATTGTTATCGTTGCTGAGAAGTGGCCCAGCAGCTAAAGTCCCCGATGACCACGCCATAACAAATGGACGCGATGGTGTCTTGCCGGCCCATCTAGAATGTAACTAGGCCACCGTGCGGCCTCCCGGGCGTGCGTGTTCTTTACCCGTCTTGTTTGCTTCTGCAGCGAGAAGACGGGGCGACGTGCAACCAGAACAGCGCGGCGATGCCCTCCTCCCAGGATTAGCCCTGGAAGCGTCTCCGGGATCGCTTCTGTCTTGGTATCTGCGGTAGGTTAGATCAACAGGTCAGGTCAAGACATAGCATGACATGATGCGGGCATGGAGAGGAACAACCTTCTAGTGAGAATGGCCCTCCTCTTCCCGACCAGCAAGAGGCCCGTATGCTCGTCTACGCACCCATGTTGCATTCAGCAGCCCGCTGGGAGCCAGGGATCGATGCTCTATTGGAGCAGAGGCGACATATGCACGATGACCGGCATCTGCTTCAGAGTCCGCGCCGTCAGATAAACAAGACACACGGACTCTACCCCGGGCTTTCTTCCCTCCTTGCTGTCGTGCTCTGGCCGCTTATGGACGGACTCTTGTGACCTTTCCCCGTTCGCCTTTCCCTTGGTTATATGACGGACGGCCAGTCACGCTGACGACTCTGAGGGGGGGGGCTGGGGGGTTGCTGATCGACGCGTCTTGAGACGCATGCTGCAGACTCTCGGCGGGGGTTTATTATTTATAGCAACGCGTCTGTGAGCAGCCAAGTCAGTCAGCCCTTCTCCTCCATTGGCCACTGCCCCCCTTCCTGCTCTCTCTGCACCCTGCTGTCCCCCCAACATGGTGCCTATTTTGGCGAGGAAAAACAACACGCACGCATACAAGCTCTCACACACCGGGTCAGCTCGCTCCATGCCCGGACTGTCGCGCGAGCAAGCGGGCAAACGAGGCACAGTCACCAGAACATACAGGGCAGCTGAACTAGGCAGTCTCGTACTGTATGAAATGCGGCATCGCTTGTCGTGGCGTATGTCTGGGTGTATGCGCCCAAGCGCACGCGAATACGGCTCACAGCTTACGCAGAGGCCGTACGGAGAGACCTTCCTTTCGATCGTCCATGGGCAAATGCTCTCTCTCTCTCTCTTTCCCTCTCCCCATCGCTCCTTTTCCTTCTTACTTACACTAGGTGTTTTAGCACATCCCCGCAAACACAACACACGCCGAGTCGGGCTGGATCCCGGCGGTACATGAACTAACCAGCGTTGTGAATGGATGCATTGCTATTATCGTATTTGCGGCAGCAGCGTTGTTCAGTCTTGCCAGCGACGTAATGCCATGATTAATCATGTCCGCTGACTTTCGCCGTGGCCTCGCGTATGCAAGAGGCGCGTACTCTCTAGTATGCTCCTGGCTCGGTTAAATTGTCACTCATCTAAGCAGGTCCTTGGGTAACCGGTTCTATTAGGTCATGTTTATATACTAATGAAATTACTATGTTGTAAGGCGATCCTAAATAGGCGAGCGTGGAAGAGTTCTTAGAAGATGCTATATCCCATCCCGTAAGACCGAGACTTTTGCAGCACAACTACTTAAGCTAATATGTCGCGGACTTTTGTTCTCTCCTCCGCTCTTTACTTAAAGGTTGCGGTACGCCACCTTGTTCTTATCCTACTATATCCTCATAGAACCTTCGTCCCGGCCCTATGTTCAAGCACTTGTTGTTGTCATCGAGTTCGTGGCCAACGGGTCAATGATGATCTCGTGACGTGTCCGGCCTGTATGTACGTATGAACCCGGGTAGTAAGTAATCTTTACGGCTGCAAGAACCGCATTATAGCCAGTACCATGGTTCTATCACATTCTTCTACTTCAAATTCTTCAACTATTGATTTTTATCTGCATCTCGAGTAAATGCGGAATTCATCTGTCCATTCCATGCAGCACTCTGATCCCCGAAGTACACTATCTACTCACTAGTGCCTCTATCCCAGTAATAGCAAACCCATCCGTAACGAGGACGGCCATCATGCACGGATGACAGGGCTAGAGCCGAGGGATTCGTAGCACGTACTGCGGATAAGTGGCGATGAGGGTTCATTCCATTATTGCAGTGGTGTCTGGTAGTTAGTCCACGGCAGATTTCCGTTGCACAGAGCCTTACCTTTCCATTCATTTCATCGTCGGGAGAGGGAAAAAAGGCGGAGGAGGGGCCGGGGCGGGTAGAAAGAATTCTCCTGCGGAACGCTAAGCCTAGCCAGCTGAACAAGAAACTTACCTACAGTAGGCAATCCGCGTGCTCGGTTTCCGTCTTTCGCTCCGACGCTCCTTATCAGGGTCGTCGTCGGGCTCCTCATCCCTGCGCATTCTAATTAGTATATGGGCTGACCTCACCGACTGTCGCCTTCTTACTACGTCAAACTAACTCTCTTCTGGGACATCGTGCCCCGTCGCCTAGTCGGAATCGTAGTCTTAATGACAGCGCGGTATCACAACACTCGGTAGGCGACGTCAGGGCGCATTGTTACCACAGGGACAAGGTCGCTGAGCTTGCCAGGGTACGTCCCCAGAAGCGGCTGAGCGGCTTCTCGATTTCTGTCGGGCTTCTCGCTTCCGCATACCTAGACTAAGGTTACTACGAACGTGTCCAGAACGAGCGAGATGCCAATACGAAGACACCAGGGCACGAAAATAATAATACTCTTGAAATTAGTCATCATAGGGGAAGGGAAAAGCTTCATACTACTCATAGAGCCTGTGTCCCCCCAAGTAGGTCGCGATCAAATCCTATTGGCAGACCTTACTTTTCAATGCATCATAGCGTGTAGGTATTGCATCAACGCATACTTCGGGGTCAATCCGCGAGATCAATTCGGTGCCACCTAAGAACAGGTCGTCCTCAGCGGGCGTAGCATGTCTCACATCGCATCTCGCTGCAATTGTTAGATGCAGCCTGGCTTCTATGAACCAGTACATAGACGCCTGCATTTCTACATTGGAAGAGAGGGGCCTGGTCTGACGAGTCGACGAGACGAATGTTGGCCGGACACTGCGGCGGTGTTCACGAAGTTGTGTCCCTTTCTTGGAGATAGACATGCTGGCACGACAGAAACTACCGCTATCTCCCTCTTCATTTAGCCTCAATCTTAACTAAGGTATTTCATCTAGCGAGGTTAAGTATACGACAGCACTATTATTCGTATTAGAAGCTTAGCCTGGTCTTGAGTCTCTGAGCGATGACCTAGTTCTGCTACGCACAAGTTGCACGTCGAATTGGTCGGCGAAAGAGCTTGGCGAAGAGTCTCCTGATGTCTGAATCCCATCGCCTTGGACTATGGTACCCAAGATCCCTCTACAAAGGTCTTGCATTAGATGATATATTTTGCAGCAGCATACAGGCGGGCCGATGTTGTCTGAAATAGTCATCATCTGGTCTGCCGCTTATGAAATATTATAAGACTTCTAAGCTTGAGACTCGAATAGGTAGCCCGCCCGCGGTCATTTACTCGCCGCAATATCGGACTGCTGTAGTAGGTATGATGATAGTGAGTAATGTCTCATATTATTTGAAATTATTCGAAGTTGGATAAACTACTGTCCTACGTTGCGCGATTGATATCTATAACTCAAGGTGCCTCAGTATATGTCACGAAGGTAGTCAATCATTAGTAGGTGTAGTATACAATGGCGAGGAACACATAAGGCATTATAAGCTATGGCAAAATGTCAAGTTACCTTGTTCAGTTAACCTAACAACTATGTTGCTCTTGTACATCATCTGCGCTATTGGATTTTCTTATATGAATAGTATTATGGCATCTGATAAAAAGGGTACTTTTGTTTCCGAGAATGCTGTGAAGACGACAGTCAAATATGACTGTGGTTGCTTACGAAGGCGGAGGGCTTCTGAGGACAAGGGAAATCAGACCTACCCACTATCTAACACTGTAACGCCGTGTCATAGATTAATAATACTACGCTGAATTAAAATAGTTTTTCGAATGAATCTTTTGAAGCATTGACTGGGCGAGCAATAGCTCTTGCCATTACTATAAGTTTGACAGCTCTACTTGAAAGCCATTGTTCTTGTTTTGGCTTTGTTGTTCATTCCGATTGTTTTTCATACACAAAACTGGGATCAAATTCCGGCCTTGACCTAGATCTTTATAAGCGTAGCTTACCGTAACCCCATAAACGCGTTCCGTTCCAACCTTTCTCACGATTCATCGTAAATCAAAATCCAATTCGCAAGAAACGCCAGTTTGCCTGAGAATCCATTCTTGCAAAGCATCTCTCGATTTCCACTCACGCATTTGAAACTCACAAGTCTTCGCTTCGTCAGAAACATGTGCCGAATCATCTACAATGTGACCTACAGCTGCGGCCATACAGAGCCGTGGGTAGAAGCAAGGGCTTGTCAGTTCGACGCTCAAGGGCGTCGCAAGCCGGAGGCAGAGGACCCCCTCTGCCTCCTTTACGGCCACTGTGCCGAATTCGGCAAAGTAAGACAAGTGAGTCTCGCTGACGAGACGCTATGCAGCGATTGCTTCATTCACTACGTCGAAGCGCGGGAAGACATCAGTGAGATAGCACGGATAATTCAAATTAACAGAGTTCAGAAGACCGCCGACTTCCACTCTCGCACTGCACAGAGCGCTATTGTCGATTCCGAATTACGCGCTCGGCTAGAAGACTTGCCTGCCCGTTATGTTAAAAAAGTGACAAGGATTGCCCTGAAGCGTCTCGACATCGCCTTCTCTGACGCTCAGATGCAGCCATATCACTTCGAAGAGCTTTTCCAGATTATAGTAGGTGTGCCATGTTTACACACGAATCGACTCGTTGAGAAGTTCGCTTGTAGGATCGAGCGGAAGTTTATTACAGAGGCGGTGAAGCACTTCTATGAATACTCAATGAGATTTGGCGATTTTGGGAACGATTTTCGAAATGGGCTAAAGAGGCCTAGTGTTCTTGACCGACCTTGAAGAGATGAGAAGGCTGGCTAGAATACCAGACTAGTTGGCAAATTATGTATTAAGATTGTTACCATTCCTTGTTTTAGTGTTACCCTTCTCATGTAGTCACATAATGAGACTCCTTTGAAATTATTTCGTGTCGGTTCATACGTGTATCTAGCCCTATCGAAGACTATGATCCAATGTCGTATCGTGTTTTAATGTTATTCTACTTGAAGGCAGTCTGTAGTTACCCTAGCAACAAGCGAGTGCTAACACTAATATGCCCAACCTCACTCGAATTCATTTGAATTCAGCTACTCTTACATTTCTCTATCGATGTCTCCTTTTCATCTAATAACATCTTAACTTGGCCCCAATTCCTTGATTATGCCGTATTCGTATTACGAGCGTCTCAAAGAGCTTTCTATACAACTTCTTTTTCTTCGAGAACGCCGTTACTTTTGATGTCGCCATCTCGTTTCTCCATCTCCTCGCGAGCTTTCTGTTCCATTTCAAGCTTCCTCTCCTTCAGCGCGATGCAGAATGCGGACCCCGCGCGAAGCCGCTCGCCTTTCCATAGAAAGATGAAAGGCGTAGCGCCGAGGAGTAGGCTTAGGCCCCCAAGAAGACCCAAGGCGCCGCTGATGCCGAGGTTGCGAAACATGGGCGCGGTGGCGAGTGGCAGGATGACGGCGAGGAAAGACCGAGCAGAACTGGCGGCGGCGTTAGCGCTCGCGGCGAAAATATCGTATGCGTCGGTAAGGTAGTTGAGCATCCCCATGAAAATCAGCGTGAAGCCTATGCCAAAGCATATCCCCGCCAGCGAAGGGACGGCATAGTGAACGCTCGTCTTGGCCGAGAAACCCAGCCAGAACAACGAAACCGCGAAGATGGGCCCGCCAATCACTGCTAGGGGAATACGGCGGTACTCTTCTTTCCTCGACCATGGGCGATTGCGTTCTTGGGCCATGCGTAGGTATTTGTCCCACGCGAAGAAGATACCTAGAGCTAGGACGGCGCCACCGAAGATGGGCAGGAAGAGCAGACCGGAGACACCAGGGGACAAGCCGTAAAGCTGTTGGAAGATGATGGGAAACGCCCCGAAGGAGATATAGAATATCTACGTAAGCAAGCGCCTGAGAGTTAGCACAATTCATGAACCTGATCAATACTAAAAGGGTAAATGAAGGAACGGGTAGCGATGACGCATTCCGTCGACTTGTAAACGTCCAACGGTAATTGAAAGATCACATACGGCGTAGACGAGAGCGAGGTAGAGACATGTGGCTGTCACGATCAATTCCGTAAAGAGCATTCGAATAGGGCGCGTTAAGACCTTGGTCACAACCTGCTTGATGTCTTTATCTTCCAGCTCAAAGGCAGCATAGACTTGCAGTGTAGGATCTGCTTTGCGCAGCTTTTGGGCTCGTCGCGTCAGAAGGACAGGTGCATAAGTCTCGGGTAGGTAAAATACGACTGGGATCATAGTTGCGCCCGCATATATCAGGGCAACCCACTGTGGCGGCTCGCGTTAGTAATATATATCTCAAGGGCATTCGTAGGGATTTGTGAGAGCATGTGAAGCATTGGCACATGGCCTCAGCCAGAAGAGGAGCCCCCCCAATCTTTGAAATCGCAAAGGTACTAGTAAAACGACTTACGAAACTCCAGCGCCAGCCAATGGTGGTAGAGCAAAATCCAGAGATGATAGGTGCGAAAAGAGGTCCGCATAGGGTCGTCTTTAGGTGGTGGTATTATTAGCAAGCAAGATCTCCCTCTAGCATCTCAGCGCGGTATATGACTCACAATCATGAAGTATGCCAAGGCCCGGCCTCGAATCAGAGGGTCGTTGCTACAAGAATCACGGGTTAGAAACGAATTACCGTTTACGGCAAATGGTCCAGTCTATCTTGGGATATTCGACAAGCACACTGGGGCACACGGCAGGTGAGGGCCAGTGAATTTGCTATCTAGGGAAATAAAATGCTCACTAAATGTCGGCAAGCTGTCCGGTAACGACAGCGATGGGAGCACTGCCAAAGATGCCGCAGAGGAGGCGGAAGATGAGGAAAGCGGGCCAGTTGGGAGACAGCGCGCAACCCAGCGTCCATACGGTGAACAGGAAAAGGGCCGCGATGCTGAGGTTTCGACGGCCGATATGTTCGCTAAGTGGCCCCCCTGTGGCGACGGTAAGCTGCGTGACCGGGAGCGCAAAAGGTTTGAATCTAATGTCTTATGTAGATGGCACAGGCTTACAGAGTAGCGGTCCGAAAACGTAGCCTATCAGATATGTCGAGATCGGCAGAACCTTCTGCAAGTCTGATGTGACTCCCCATTCCCGGGTGATGTACGGGACTGCCATGCTCGGTAGGGCACTGCCCATAGTAGTATTGATGACTGTCAACATAGTAATGATGGTAATGGCGGCCTTTCGTCTCTGAGGGGTAGTGTGGTGAGCTCAAGCTAGCACTGACAAGAGTGTCTATCACGTAGTACATACACCTGACCAGTTCAAAGGGTTCTCTTCGTCGTTCGGCTCCCACGATATGATACGCTTGCTGGAAGCGTCATGTAATCCGTCGCTTAGCTGTATCCCATTGTCTGCTTCTTCTGTCCTATAGCGAAATTCCGCATCCTGGTTGCTTATCGTACGGAATTTAATAGACAATTGGTTGGACTTTTCTCTTCGTATATGGACGCCATTTGAAGTGTGGTGGGACGTTCGGCTCGATATCTCCTCGAGTGGCTGGAGCCGATCGTCAACCGACTCTGAGTCTGACATAGTTTTAAGTATATATTGAAATCGCACTGGTGATCTACTACGAAGATGATAGGGAACGAATGCGATACGCGAAGAAGAAACGAAGCGCTATTGATCAGATGGCAGCACCGACGCGGCTATGAGCAGATGGAGAGAAGAGGAAGACACGAGGTGGAAACGTAGTCTATTACAAACGGAGACTACACGGACAACTTGTGGGCTGTCACCGGTGCGGTCTCATCGGTCCGTAATTCTGGATCGGGAGGCCACGGAGTCGCCTTCAACTCGCCAGTATATCCTGCAAGGTGCCCCACGAGCCATAACTTTACAAGCAATACGTGACCAGTTCCCGCGACAGGACGTCGTTGACACACACCATCCATCGGCTATCCTTAGCCGGAACTGGTAATAGTGCGGGGATGGATCGGCGGTGTCGAAATCCATCTTGCGTGCTTGTCAGGATAAGAGAAACCAACCTCTCTAATAGATGAAGCGGGACCTGAATCCTTACTGGCCAAAGCCGATACCGGGTCAACAGCCGCCGATATTATTAATCTGGTGCCTGTTTCTTATCATGACAAACAAAGGCGGAACAGGAGCGGCAGCCGATTAGCAGTCATGAATAGGTCTGCCGCCTCCGTCATGAAGATCATTGCAACTCAACGCCAGAGTCAGACGGCACGGAGAGTCGGACAGTCGGACAGTCGGACAGTCGGCTAATTAACGCCGTGGCGGAGGTGTTGTGTTGGCTTTGGAGCAAGCATCGCTCATTTCCTTTATAGAAATGACGAGTCCTCACAGGGCACAAATGAAAAGATACGAGAGCACTACCTATCTCACATACGAGTCGGGTCTAGCGGCGTCAGAATGCTGCACAGACGCACGCACGCACGCACGACTTGCCGACACAGGAAATACTCTAGAAGCTCATTAGCTCCAAACCGGAGCCTGTCACCCTGGCAACAGCCAAGAAGACTGCCTACATAAACACGCAAAGGTTCTCTACGAAGTCAGGGGCACACGGCTCATTCGCTAGTAGCAAGGCCACGAGCTCGACGACTCGGATGGTGATGACGCCAATCGGATGAGCAATGAGATGCATATTCGTCTCGGAGCCACTTTGATAATCGATGCCAAGAAAATGGTCTACTACAGCGGCTGCGACTGGAATGCCAGTGTGTGTCCTCATAGGCTTGTAAAGCTTCCGTATCCTGACCCGGCCTTCGATAGGTGCGAGGTAGGTTGACCGGTTGTTTGTTTGCATTGGGCTAACGTCCTTCTATCAATGCTTTACCGCCCTTAGTCCCGCCGGGGATCACAATGGTTGGTTACATTTGTCTTCGACATGCCATTGGTACGAGTATCGCAATAACAGCGTGGTTTTCCGATAAACGTCTGCTCAGGATTGACTCTTCGGAAGGGGCCGTCTCTTGGCGAGGGCTCACATAGGATCTAGGGTCTATGCGACGGTCATTATTCCATATAAAACCAATGCCTAAAAGCCCGTATAACACCTGCTGCTACCTCGGTCGGGGTGCTACGGTGTGTATTGCGTCTTGCTCATCACCAAAGGTTATCATTCAATATCTTCCACTATATACTGGTCCACCGGGTCCCGGGTAAGCTCCGAAGAGGGGGAACATCGATGGCTGTTATAATTATTTGATGATTGAAATAGATATGCTTAGTCATGAGGAACGAAGTCATAACCAAGTCTGGTATCTAAAAAAGAGTAACGAGGTGAACCGCAAGGGACAAGACCTATCCATTTAACAAAGTCCAGCTTGGGGAACGGAGATGCCAATGGAGAACAGGTACGCATTCGCAATGTACTGGGAGCGATCAAAGCCTGTCATAACACTAACTCTGAAATAGGTTTTTATACTTGAATATTTATCAAACTATATACGTTGAAGATAGGGAATGCGGGTAATGTTTGTTGTGTGCGGCGAGTCTATAATACGGCACACCTTCTGTAAGCAGTCGCAGTCCCCTCTAATGAATTCGCACCGGACAGCAGCCTGTGCTTTTCTCTCCCAAGGTTTATACAGTTTTCGCCTATCAATGGTTGATGAGGTCGAAGATGCGGTGGCCGACGGCGGAGTAGCCAGGCACGAACTGTCATGTCGAGACTCAGCATACTTTCTCTACGAGGGCCGAAACTAGGGGCGAGGAGATGACTTACAGCAGTTCCGAAAGGCTCGACGATGGTGTTGTAGGTAGCGGCAGGCTTCGTGGTGGCAAGCCAGACCCAGGTCTCGTTAGTGCCGAAGACGATGTCTTCGTTAGGCAGCGCCTTCACGACGCTGCCGAACTTAGCCAAGGGGATGGCGGGGTTGGGGCTGCCGGGATTGTCGAAGCCGATGCTGTTGAGGATCCATTGGACATCGAGGTTCTTGCCTTCCTGGAGGCCGGGCGAGCCATGCAGGGCAATACCATCGTACACCTTCTCGAGGCGGACCGCATCCCAGTTCTTGGCGTCCTTGTGGTTCTTGACGAACTTGACGGCACCCAGAGCACCGTCGACCTCGAATCGCTTGTCACTGTTGAATCGCCGACGTTTAGTACCTTGTAAGTAAAGCAGGAGCAGAGAAGGCGACTTACGGAGAGACATGAGGGGAGTTGGGAGTCACTATGATATTCATGATTAGGTTCTACACGATTCGCCAGCGTGAAGTGCAAGAAGTCTTACTGTCCCAGCCCAAATCATGGAGGATAGTGGCAACGGCGTGTAATTCCAAGTCAAGCGAGGCCTTTAGTGTCTTGTTGGCCATGATGGCGGCAGAACCGAGGAGCCAGGTTCGCAGCGAGTGCTTCTGCAGATAGGGCTTGAAGTTCTTGATGACCGCTCTGGCATCGCGAACGATCTGTGTGTCAACAACCTCGACGCCATAAAGCTGAGTGGTCGGGAGCTTCCCGTGGCTCCCATGATCAGGCTTAGGGGTGCAGCTGGCGGTGGCCGCGAGTGTCAGACACGCCAAAACGTTGAGGACCTTCATTATAAGTAATGCTAATATGCACAGATGAACTAGGACCACTAAAGAGGGAAAAAGGCAGGGCGCAGAGAGGCTGGTGATGCTGATGATGATGATAGAGCTAACATTTTGTGATAGACTCTACAGATATATATACCAAAATATTCATCCTGCGTCCATCAAAGAGACCCTTGCGATGTCCTCGTCGTTGAAGCTATGCTGACTGTAAGATATTTTCGGACAGTCTCAGATGGCCCAAGATTTGGTATCTCTAGAATGCCACATACGTAACGAGATTACCTAGCCTATACGGCGTCGTAGTGTACAGTAGACGCCGTGCCGCTTCCACCTGCATGTAGTATTGATTTGGAAAAAACTAGGCTAGGCAAATCAGCATGGATGAGAATAATGCAAGCCTCACAGCTTAGGTAAGTCCGTTATCAAATATCTACTATTTCGATATGGCACAATTGCGACCCAATCAGCAGCCAGCCGCTGGCAAGGAGGATTATACGCGGTATAAGAGGCGTGGATCGTGGATCGCAGGGATTATTCAAGCTGCGCGATCACTTTCGCGGGGAATCCCGCACTGAACGTAAACAGTATACCTAGCACTGCAAAGATCTACGACGCCGTATATGTAGGTATAAAAATAGGAATCATCACGAAGAAGTCAGATGTCGCACACCCTACCGAGACTTTTAGTTAATAGATGAAGTATAGGGCATACACTTATGAGAATCACCTATTATTCATTCTTCACGGCAAGGATTTGCTACTGTCCCCAATAGACGAAGTGACGCCTCGCATGGCATCATGTCAAATTTGAAAACGCAATTGATGAATCGGGCAGTTAGGACGGAGACAGCGTCACGCACTCTTGGAGTCTTACTAGTCACCAACCCCAGCTTGAACGTTTACAGAGGCAAGGTTCTAGAACAGCCAACCCGGGGTCACCCATGTGAGCCCCAATGCCATGCTAGTGTAGCCATGTGGCGCTGGGTCTTCCGAACCATCATCCACTCACATTGGTTGAACAAAAGAGTACAGTAAGACCCTGTAGCGAACGGACAGGTTCCTTGTGTCGTTACGCTAGGGACACAACGGCACTTGTTCCGACTGCCGCTGTCAACTAGCTATATGGTCGCCCTACAATTGAAGTTACGATGCCCGACCGTTTGAACGAAATCACGAATAATGAGGTCGGGCGGCCAGCTGCGCGCTCGATCTTCCGGCACCTTGCCTTCGGCATCCTTGGTATCTCTCATCAACGCCCTTCCTCGCCGCCAAGATACGAAGAACATGACGAGAAGGATGTTACGTCGATACCTATTTGAAATGTCCTCTCGTCAGCAAATTTCTTAGCACTCAGCTACAGCCTTCTCAGGCGAGCCTGTAACTTATCACTTCATCAAGCGCCATTAGTTGCGGCGAGAGCTGAATAGCATCTGGAACTCCGAATACTTTTCATCGAACATCAATAGGTGTGCTCCAAAGATTACTTGTCTGTGTCTGAAGGTAGGGTTTTCATAATACTGTATTGATCTTGGCGACTGACCGGCATAGGTTATCAATCCCAAAGGATAATATACACTGGGATCAATAACAAATTAGGCTTATGGTAGGTAGTTATCATAAATACCGTTGTTATTATTATCGTTGATTAGATATTCCTTACGGCGACATTTAGACGAGTAAAATTAAGCGCCGGCTAGTACCGGCAACTAAGACGTTAGTTTGTCGATCCACTATGTTTTCCCCTACAAGAGTACGATGTAGGTAGGTAGTAGCGTCTAAGTCAGCTCTAGGTAACCGTTGATATATAATTAAGATACCTAGCCCGTGTTACCTATATGGATTAAACAACGATGATTTGTACAAATGAAATGAACCTGCCTACATACTTGGTTACCTACTCCGTGTACTTGTACACTATGCTGTATATGCCGGGTTAAAGACAAAACGTGCATATGGTTAGCGGTCCCGAGCTTTTGCGGTACAGTGTATCTATACTAGTAATGTAACTGTCACAAGAAAACCAAATACGCGTGCTACACAAATAACGGCTTGGGTCACGGTCTAGGTGGAAAGACCAGGCACCAAATGCATATAATAGGTAGTCCCAATATTTGCTTTTACCCCTTGAAACCTAACCAAGATCTTGGTATCGCCTATTTTTGGGAGCATAAAGGTAAACATGATGACATGGTGGGCTGTTGATTTCGATTGCTGGTTAATACCTCTGCTCATGTAGTGTAGGAGGGGAGGTACGTACTTGGGTAATGAGACTAAGCAGGTACCTATGCAGGTCAGAACGGGAGGATGAACCTGCCTGCCTACACTATCAGTCTAGGCGGGTGTCTTGTCCGAAGTACTCAATTCCCAAGTATGATAGAGCACTTTAATCCTGTACCTACTAACATCTACAAAGTACACTACCTCATTTCCAGGATTATCCCGCCATATAAGGTAACCGAGATCTCAGCACAATGCAGTTAGGATCATACCCCACAGGAACCAGGCAGGAACCAGCAATTCTCAGTCAGGTATATCAATTATCAGTGGTGACTGTCTCTCTCTCATTAGCGTACCATCGTATCACCGAGTCCTTCCTCAGAGAAGCCACAAATACTTTTCACAGAGCTGGACACAGGATGACATGACCATGCCATCAGTTCACTCAGTCACCTTCCTCACGCCTTTTTCACACTCGTGACCACACAGCCAATTCTCATATTGCACCTACCTATCTACCTGGGTTGGAACACCAAGCGAGACTTTGGCGGAACGGCTCCCCTTGCGCCTAGCATATCTGCCAGCGACGGCTCCAGCCTCCATACCAGCTTTCTTTCTCAACGCCACTGCATCATTCAGCCGTTAATCTCGTTAATGCAGAGGCGCTCCTTGCTATGCACCGCACCGCACACTCACTGTACACGCCAAGAGATCCGGTCACCGTCCTTCTCGCAATCCGATGCTAAGTAAGCAGATAGGTAACAGACCACTTTGGGTAACCTACTCAGTGAGCTGAGCAGTTCGAGTTTCCCGAGACGAGCTATATTATAGCTAGGTAGTCTCTGCTGACTGATGGACGTTGTTGATATGCTCGAGCTAGTAGACGGTGGCTGCTCAGCCCTTACACTTACAGTAAGTAGCCAGCCTCCTGGCGTTGTCTCTGGAGGCCTAGCAAATCTCACGATGATGCAAATGTCCCAAGGTTACTTACTGGCAGCATAACTATGTCGACCTTAGGTAGCTAGAGCCATGCATAGTATGACAAGAACAAGTCAGCTCGACTTCGCTCCCACAATGATAAAAATCTTTTTGCAACCTCAGCCTATATATATGTATCTAACATATCCGATAAGGCGATTCAATGCCGTGGTGCGGAATACCCAGCCATCTTATTCGAGAACTGAGAGCCCCAACGGGACAACAACCATTCTAACGTGCCGTCACCTGAAATTTATGTGACGTCCAAGCCACAGGATACAGGCATGAACGATGACCCGGACCCCAGGCCCCATAGAATGTTTTCGATATTCTGCTGTGGTGCAATGCATGCCAGAAAATATGGGGTTACGATATTATCTAACCTACCCTAGGTAGCGTAGGCAGATCGGTCTTCGCCAGCGCGGAACGCCAGAGACAATCTTGATACCTAATCTTCATCTACACAAGTATCTACTTACCTAGTGTACCTAGATGGGTAGATCAAGGAGATCGGTGTAGATCACTACCAATACGAGAGGCCGCCCCCATAACCATCCTTGTTTCTGTGTTTGAACAAGGATATTGACTCGCCTGCGACGCAAAACCTACAGCGTGCTCTTTACAAGGTACAGTTAGTTGGTCGGAATCCTCCGTCAAGGGTGTACAGGATGTGTATTCGTTTCTCGGGGCGTCGCTATGTGAGGCAATTCTTTGTCGCTACCACCACACCAAGCCAGAAAATTCTTGGTCAGCGCGCGCGCTTCTCGATTGAGAAAGTAGACACGGGGTTCGATTTCTCCGCGCAGGAATGTCTTCCGCTCCCGACCCAGCCGTCGTCCCGCGGCCTGAGGCCCAGGACCGTCGCCGCCGCGGTGCGAAGCAGCCGCCGGAGGACGAATACGTTTCCGAACTCGGCGCGTCCGAGTCCGGTGGTGGTGTCGTCGCCCCCATCCTGGCCTCCCCGGACGTCCCCGAGACCTCCAGGTGGGAGGTATGGTCGTGGTACGCGTACTACGTGGGCGCCAACGGCCTCGCGCTGTTCAACTTCGGGCCCACGGCCTTCCAGAATCTTCTGTCGCAGGCCGCGCCCGAGGACACGGGGCTCCTCCGCTTCGCCGGCCGTGACCGCAACGTGAACAGCATCGTGCTGCTCACCAACGGCATAAGCTTCGCTCTCCAGGCCGCACTCTTCATCATCATCGGCTCCTACGCCGACTTCGGGTCCGGCCGCCGCTGGATCCTCGTCTTCTGGTCCGTCGTCTCCTTCGGCATCGGCTTCGCCTGGCTCGGCGTGCACGAGCCGTCGCGGTGGGAGGCCGGCGTGGGCCTGTACATCATCGGCCTTATCTGCTACCAGCTCACCCTGACCTACTGGACGGCCGCATTCCCATCGCTGGCGCGAAACACCCCGCATCTGAAGGAGGCCGCGCGGGCGTTTGCCGAGGGCGATATCAGCCAAGCCGACTACGACCGCCAAGATGAGATGGAGCGCAGTAGGCTCAGTAATGTGGCCTTCTGCGTCCAGAGCGTCGGCGAGGTCGTCATCCTCGCCATCATCGTCGGCATCCTGTTTGGCGTGAACGTGACCGCGAGCACCGAGGCCAACAACTGGGGCCTGAGCGTTCTCATCGCCTTCGCCACCGCCGTCTGGCTCGTCCTGTCGATCCCCTGGTTCCTGATCGAGAAGAAACGCCCCGGGCTCAAGATCCCGTCGGGCAAGAACATCGTCAGCGTCGGTTTCTGGCAGCTCAAGGAGGCCCTGGCCAAGATCTGGCATCTCAAACAAAGCTTGATCTATCTGGTGGGATACTTCCTCCTCGGCGACTCCCTCAACACGACCGTCACCGTCATCGCGACCCTGCAGAATGAGATCGTGGCCTATGACACGCTGACGCTCACCTACCTCCTTATAGTGGGGATCGTGGCCCAAGCCATAGGCATCGCCGCCTATTGGTGGCTGCAGAAGCGTTACCAGATCAGCGCCAAGATGATGTTCAACGTGGTCATGGTGGGCATCATCCTGCTTGACGGCTGGGGCATGATAGGCAATTGGACCGACAACTTCGGATTCCACCACGTCTGGGAGATCTGGCTCTACCAGGCCTTCTACGGCCTCTTCGTGTGCCAATGGTACTCGTATTCGCAGATCATCATCTCCTCCGTCACCCCGCGCGGCCACGAGTTCCTCTTCTTCTCCCTCTTCACCATCATCGGCAAGACGTCCTCCTTCATCGGCCCCTTCGTCAGCAGCGCCATCATCGACGCGTCCCCGGGCCACAACAACAACAGCGCGCCGTTCTACTTCCTCTTCGCGCTGACCCTGGTCAGCGCGATTGGCCTTTTCCTCTTCCTGGACCTCGACAAGAGCGCGAGGGAGCAGGAGGCTTTCCTGGCCGAGGAGAAATCGAGGGTGGCCGCAGCGGATAGCGACTGAATGACTCCCGGCGCGGTTCGCCGGTCGTTTTTTCGGTGTCTCTCTCTCTCTCTCTCTCTCTCTCTTCGAGATTTAGATGTATCAGCATATTATGAACGGTGTGACTTGTCTGTCACGGCACGGCACGGGGCGGGTTTGGCTTGGCTTACCTTGATACCCACAATCTTCCACTTCGAGATATATACGGTTTAGAGCAATGGATTAGATAATATGGGGGATTGGATTCACGGGAAATATCGCAAGAAACAGGGGCGATTAAAGTCAGATATTTTTAGATATCGTTCAGGCACTGGGGTACGTTGAACTGCGTGCGTTGCTCAAGTGAGCCGGCCTTCGAGTTATCTCAACTGTTAGCTTGTCGATCCCTCGGGATACTTGAATGGCTTTCGCATTTTATCAATGCTACTTCTTGGTGAACACAGTCATTTGATAGAACAAATGCCATTGAATCAACGAACGCAATCACGGTTTTGAATCTGTCAAGTCAACACTCCATGTTCAATAAAGCCCAATGAATCCAGGTTATTTCTTTCGGACAATACAAGCCCACCCATGAGGTGTGCTCATCTCACTTAGCGAAAGCACAGGGGTCGGGCAGAAATTTTGATATCGCCGCGAGTGCTACTACATCAAAATCGGGCACAGTACCATTACGTCTCATTGCCGCCCTGGACGTCATCATCCCACTTCAGTTTAGTATATTTGCCCTGCAGCTGTCTCTCTAACTCACCATCGTCTTGAAGATAGTGAGCCATAGTCAGTGCGTTGGAGACCCAGTCTCTACTTAGTTCATCTTCGTGAAAACCATATAGATCAACGCCGTGGTTGAAGGCCGTGATAACAATCCATTCTAGTTCCATAGGTGGAAAGTGGCTATGGCTCTATACGTAGCAGTTAGTTAGCACAATAATTAGCTTTCCTTCTAAACTTACGCCTGCTAATTGTTTGACCATCGCAGAGATCTCCCCAATTAGACTTAGGGGAACTTCGTGTTTCATCGGGAGAGTGGCTTTAAGTAGGCAGCGCATATATTTAGCTAGCTTTTCGTCCCCGAAGTGCTGCACACTCCAGATCTGATTAACAAGTTCACGCATTGTCTGGTACAGAACTAACACACTTAGAATTAGCACTCAGAGAGGAGGCACATAGCAACAATCTTACCAAGCTCAGGAATGAATTGGCATCGTAGGGTACAATCTGCCATTGCTTGATATGCCGAGAGGCTCTGTCCTGGTTGAGCTCGTAGGATAATGCCTTTCAAGTCATCCTACGACTTAAGACAAACGGCCCCTTCAAATTCAAATACCAGGAGAGTGGAAAGTTTTGTTTGAAGATCCTTTCGTAAGGATTCATCGAGAGCATCCGATCTTGATTCCAATGTTTCATGAAAGCGCTGGATATGGCGGCGCATGCTCAGGTAATCCTGTAGTCGTACTTCGGTATTGTCTTCCGAGCGCGCTAGAGCCAGGAGCACCGTAGCCGCCATGAAATTGCAAAACATGCCGCGTAGAGAAGTATCAGCAACAATATGAGCGGAGATATCCGATGGATAGCCCGATATTATTGACAGACAGCACTCTAGGATGATAACGACACAGCGTGCTTCCCATACCATGACGTTTTTTAGACCAATATTGTAGGCATTCTTGCAAAACCAGTCCAGTTCATCGACGGTAAATTGCTTATCGCTATTATTGTCCCGGCGCTCTTTATGTATCTTCTCAGCGACTAGGTGAATGGTCAGGCTTTTTAGAGAAAGGACGAGAGGAGTGTGGCTCACCAGTTTTGAAAATATTGCAAATATCCTCAACTAACAATCCTCTATCAATACTGATATCCTCCTCGCTACTTAATATTGATACTTCAAGACGTATCAAGACTCGTAACAATGCTGGGAGGTGAACTGAGTGTGAGGAATGAAACTTGTCGTTGAGAAATATGTCTTGTAATGCTTTGATCGCAGTGATCTTGTCTTGCGCTTGTTGCGCCTCAAGGCAACACGCATACAAGTATTTAGGATCAGAAGAAGAAGCCTCGACGATTTGATTCAAACATCTCAATACGCCATCCGTATCTTGCTGTTTCAGGGCGACCTTAAAAGCCAAGTACGCTGTCATTGGTTCCTTGAACATAACATCGTTCATTGTTTGTAGGACATCAGTAGCGGCAGATATGTCATTTTGTTGAATGGCACAAAGTAACAACTTCCTGGACTCTTGTTGGCATCACATTTATTTGGACAAGGAAACAGATTCAAGGGGAAGTAACCTAGCCATTTTGCCCACATTTGACGGACCAGACTGCTCGAGAACTGGATGTAATGCTAGTTGACACCATTTTGCGGCTGGATCAAATTTATCTTGATTGAACTCGGCGTCAGCCTTTTTCCATATCAACTATTTGAATATTAGCTTGATAGTTAACTCTAAATTTCAGCCTTTGACAAACTGTATGAATCCCAGCTGCAGTATTGGCTGATAGCGGCTTTCCCGTTATGGGAAGGACTTGATCCAACACTGCCTCGAGAGCTTTCATAGATTCCAACGAGTCATCACGAATTGCCATATAGATGCGCAAAATTACGGCCCTCTCGATCCACTGCTCTCGCTGGCTAGTCAATACACGAGTCTTCAAGAACTCATCAAGAACGGAGCTGGCAGCCAAATGGTTCTTCTCGTCGAGTTGTCGTATATGGTGGATGAGTAGCTTGAAAGTTGACTCGGACATATCTACGGTTCTTATCATACGTCGTACAATATCGGCGTATGCCACGCTGTCAAAGTTTTCGGCTGGCGAGCGAAGCATAACCTCCGTTCGAAAGAGGAGGACAACAAGCTTATCACCTAGTTTATCTTGAATATATGCAATATGGTTCTCAGCGCGGTTGATATAGTCAGAGTCGCCGATATCTAGATAGACTTGGATCAGCGCTTGGGCAATTGCTAGTCTCAACTCAATGGCATCTCTGGACAAACTGCCCACTTCCTGGGAATTGATTAGTTCTTCGGCCCTCTCTAACCATTTGGCAGCGAGAACGGAATTGTTCTTCAGTGCTAAGTCTTTCCCAATCTCAAACATGGCGTCGGCAATTTTCTCGATTGATGCGGTGTCAAGCTTTGTTATTAGTGCCTCGAGGTTGGCGTATAGATTATCGGCGACGTCCATCTTGTCTTCTTTCCAGGCCTAGATGCTACTCAGCCGAGGCATGGGACCTCGTATTAAAATGACACTTACCAGCACAATACGAAGCGTGGAGTACTCGGCCTCGAACTGGCGGCATATAAGTGACTCTTCCTCTGACGGTAGCGAGCCCTGCAGACGCTGCAGCAGTCCGTTGTATTCGGCGGCTTTCTGCAGGGTCCAAAGGCCGAAGTCAAACTCATCGCCGGCTATGCATAGTGAGCAAATCAAGACTGGTTCCATAATTAGTTCATGTGACACATACCAATGCATGGCCGACTAGTCTTTATAGCGAGTCGCTCTAAGTGAACAATGGCTCTTTGGGAGCTGTCATCGGTTCGGTGTGCTAGGGTCAACATCGAGAAGGACAGCACTCGGACCAGAGAGAAAAACCTGTTTCTTGCGGATGGCGCGTCGTTGCCGACCGCACGACGTTTCTCTTTTGTGCACCAATTCCAAAGGTCGAAGCCAGCCGTGTTCAATTGGTTATGGTGCTCCGTGGTCAGGGACCGAGAACTGTAGGCTTTGAGAATCTGTATCTGGTTTTCTACCTCATTATTTAGATCTTGAAGGCTTGAATCAGTGGCCTTGTCTAGGCACTGGGCACGAAGATGGCTAGCAAATTCTGAGAAGATCAGTACGAAAGGGTTTCTTCTTTTTCTCAAACAATAGAGGACAGCATAGTTTGCGTACGAATCGCAGCATCAAGGACTTGGCCCTTTTTAGCAGACAAAGTATTGGCATGCTCCATAATGGCGAACGATCATCCTGCTTGCTACATTTGATGATCCCAGCGTAAGTGGCGTCAATCAAGCCGGTTGGTCGCCGTGCAGCTGCGCAGCCGGTGTGGCAAATTTGGATGTGTTGCTTCGACGAGTCCTAATTGGTAGAACGGCGATAACCGTGATAGTACTTTGTTACTTTGTACGGCGCTTCTGGCCGTGTCGTGACTGAATCCGCTAGATAATGGAAACATCAGGCCCCGGAGAGGATGGGAGAAGTGATGTCTGCGACCGACGTGAGGTTTTGTGTGGTTGAGGAAGAGCTTCGCAACAAGGAAGTCCTACCCAGCGCCCTAGCTACTTACCGCATAAAAGCAATTCCCTTCCACCCTGCTGACTGTGGACATGTACCTACTGACTTAAGTACATAATTTACTTAGTAGGTACTAAACTTAAATACATGCATGCTTAAGGTGAGATGCATGCTGCCTGCCTGCTGGGTTCATGCGATTGCTTAGCGAGAAATGAAACATACAGCACCTGAGCATGGACGGTTGAGGAAAGTGCCGTGTTGTAGACTTCCAAAATTGGGTGTACACATGGACGCCTCATAGGCCCGGTGTGGTGCTCCTTCCTGCATCTGAACATGAGCCTTCATGTCTGTGCCTGATTACATAGAGGGCCCAGCTACTTAGGCACTTACTCAAGTGGCAGGAAGCGCTTACTTGAGTCTCAACGAGTGGCGGCCTCGAATGTTCTTACTATTGGCCGAGCAGGAGTGTCGTGGTAGGCAACTTTACTTACTTTAGGTACTTATTGTCGCATAGTAATGCTTCAGATAGGTATACAGTTAATCTAGTGTCTGGATTAACAGCGTCGTTTTTCCGTCACAAGTAGGCATCTAAATACGATGTTTTTATTCTAGGCAAACCATTCTCGTTTCTACTGTCATGATAGGCGTATTAGACGTAGGGCTATGCTGGAAATAGCCATTGGATACCTTGCGTCCCGCGTCAATTCAGTATCGTATTCACACTAGAGTACCTTAGCAGGCGACGAGTGGGCGGGCATGTATTTTCAGTTGATAGCATGATGAGCGTCCATGACATTAACATTACTAGCAAGCACAATATTCAACCGTCCAGAACGCTATAGAACGACATGTCACCCTCATTACTGATGTCTGATGTCCCGATTAAGCTTCATTGTCTTGCATTCCTGACTGTTATGTCCCGCGTCTATCATAGTGGGATACTGCTATGCCATCCATATTCTTCATAGCACCCACCGGGGAATCTCACACGTGCGAAGGGTCGTGCGGTAGAAAGTTGCCTACAATGAGGCTGGGTCTGTCCAGGTTGTCGGGCCCAATTAGAAATCATTCAAGTCCGACATGGCCTGGATTTAATACTCACATCTTATGTTCATCTCTGCGTATCATAAATGAAAAACAACAATTGATACTGGGGTCCTTGGAGCGGTCGTCGGGGTTCTTCAACGCGCACGCCGTTAGGAGTGTATCGTGTGCCGGGTCAAATGCGATGGTGCCGAACTCTTCCCAGTACCGCACAAGCGACTCTTCCGTCATAACCTCGTGTAGCGATATTTTGCCCTGGCCACCGTCTTGTTAGCATCGTTAGGTACGGTAGTTTCGTGCCTTGCTTACGTCTCGTAACGTCTCGACGGGCACATGGATGAGCTCCGCCATCTCCTTGTTGCCCCTGAATATTTCCCCAGACCGCCGCCAGCAGCAAGCTGGGACGGCCATCGACGCAAACACACGATCGTATTCCATTAGTGATTTTTCGAACCACATCTCGACGTAGACGAGTTCCATATCCGTGAGCCCTTGCACCTTCTCGCGGAATTTTGGGCGGAACCGGTCTAGCTGCCGCAGAATCTTCTGCTTGGACGCCGGCGCAATGTGTCCGTCCATGTAATTCGAGAGCCGCGCATATCCTTTGATGTAGTTGAAAGGTTTGAGCAGGCCGGCATCGTACTTGGCCTTTAGAACTCGTTGCATACGTGCTTCGGGCGTGTCATTGCCTGAGGGATCAGCCGCTTGAAGATAGAATTCACGAGTTTTGTCTAATGGCGCGGCACTTCTTGATCTTTGAATCGCGTTTCGCTCCGCGTTCCGCTCCGCATTTGGTGGGAGCATGCCTCCCATTTCCATCGCACTTGGTGGCAGAGGGTTGCCTAAGAAATCGATCATGTCCGCTTGGCCAGTTCGTGACGGGTTTCCGTAGATTGAATTCTGCTCATCTGTCAAGGCCCCATTCTCATCCAGCAGGCTCGTATTGAGAAAATCATTGAGCAAGTTGTACTCGTGAGTGACTTCCTGGGGAAGCGTGTATTGGGGGTTATAATGATGCATGTCGTGAAATTGGTTTTGCGCGGTCAGCCATGCATCAGAGAAACCGGTCACTGCGAAGTCAGCCTACGATATAAACGCTCGAAAAGGGGCATCGTAGGACTAACATTGACTCGTATTGCTAGTAGACGTGCCATTGACTGGGCTCTGTGGCACAAGTTGCAGGTGATTGCCTTGGGCAAGCGGGCCAAAACCGGGCTTGGTCCCCTGAGAATTAACAGGATCAAAAGCAGGCGGTACCATCGCGCTGGTACTTCGATCTATCGAGTTCCGCGACACCTCAGTCTGGCTGTCTGATTCGTCACGTGCAGCTGCATGACTAGAGCTCTTGGGCTTCTTTGCATCCGGATCCCTGGGTTCATCATGGCAGAGGTGGCCAATGTTTCGCTTAATGCATCTCGTACATGGTCTCTCCTATTCGCGCCCTGGTCAATCTCGATACAACGCACCCGGGAGCATTCACTCCCAGCTATTGACGTAACACAGCGAGGAACCGATCTTACATACGAGATCACACGTCATATGCTGAAGCCATGGGAGGTAGCGGTCAGCAAAATTATCCCATTTAAAGAGACGAATAAAAGTTGAACATATGAGCTCAGTCGGGCTCGTCACGCGTGGTTCACAATACTGGCAGGGACCCGGGCAGCAGGACATGGCATCATGGGGCGAGCGAGTGACGGCATCCCCCTCGCACAGGCGCAGACACGCGTAGACGTGGAACCAATGGATACCAGGTGGTGATGGCGCTGAACAAGGTTGCTGGATGAGGACTTACAGATCGGCGGCAGTATACACAGGCTGTAGGAACGCGCGACCAAAATTAGCCCTAGCCCATGCGGCGGAGAGAAAACAGTACGGACGGATACGATGGCGGCGGCGGCGACCAGGGGGGGAGAGGACGTCAGGGGAGTGAACGGGGGAATTTTCTCTGGCAGTATTGCACAGCAGCAGCGTACCATGATTCACCTTGCGCCTCTTCCTAGGGCTCTTATTGGTATCCGTAGGCGTATTGGCGGCAGTTGGAGTGTTGTCTTTGGACTTGGCATCGCTGTCCGGCCTCTTGTCCTTGGCATGCGTGCCATTGCCGTCCATAATGACTTGACGGCGTCCTACTCGAGAGCGATTCGAATTTCGGGTTCGCACTGGGCTGTTAGGATCTCATTGGATCGCTAGGTAGTGCAAGAGGGCGTGCAGTTGGTGGGCGCTCGAGAGTGGCAGTGGCGCTTGGACGGCTTTGTGCAGGGCCAAGCAGCAGGTTGGTCAACTGCTGTATTCCGAGAGATGGTGGCCGAGACTGTGACTGGAGGAGCGGAGAGAGAAAAAGAAAGCCTGGAGTAGAGAAAACTCTGGGCTCGGAGGGGGCGTGTGTGAGGTGCGCCGCGCTCGTGATCGACCAAGGATCTCCCGGACTAAAGAGAGAGAGCGAGATAGGGACGGAGAGAGGGAGAAGGTAACAATGTCGGCGATGGCACACCATGCACGTGTTATGGAGGTACAGTAACCGTAAATTAATTAATTGATGGGCACCTTACCTCAGGCACCCAGGCAGGCAGACAGGCAGACAGGTAGGCTTAAGATAGATGCCCAAGTGAATAGGTAGATAGATAATTCTCATTTATACAGAGTCCCCGGGCAGAACTGGGAGTTTTTGTTTCCCTCCTCTCATCCTAAGCGAACGAACTACGTACGCGTTGACGCGCAGAAGCGGATTGCGGATTGCGGATTGCGGATTGCAGAATGTGGGTTGCAGATGGCGGTAGATAGTAGTAGAGGTGATTGAGGATGATGATGACGGAAGGTGGATAATAAAAATAAAGTACGAAGTAGCAAGTCGAACAAATAGCGTAGGTACGTATGTCAACGACGGTACTAACGAGGCGCGGAAAAGGATAGAATTTGGAGAAAGGAGTGGGTAAAGTTAAAAATGGATAAACCACTTGAGCACCTAACCTGTACACTAACCTAGCCTAGAGGTAGATAGATAGATTCCTAATGAAAGGCCTCCGTTTGGTAATTATTACATACTTACCTACCTACTTCGTATCTGCCCGCCATCTATCTACACTGCCGCATGCAACCTCTTTTAACCTTTGGGGATGTAGGCAGGCAAGTTAGATGGGGGCTTGTATCTTCTTAGTCCACGTGCGAAGGTAGGTAGATATTGCGCTGCGTCAGCAGAACAAAGCCGGACCATCGGAAAAAGAAGACCTGCACTTTTGTCTAGAAAATTTTTAACACAGCCACGAACTGGCCAATAATAACTACTAGATAGATATCGGTCGGTACAAGTGAGCCGAGGGTCAAAGGTTTCGCTTTGGGAACAAATAGTGGAGTTGCTTCGGCATGCCCAGCGCACTGGATGAGTAAGGTAAGTCGTGTGTGCCATATACAGATACGATTCCGTGGCTGGGTTAGGCATCTGATGCCTGGGCATTGAAACGAGATTGGATGCATTATCGTTGGACAACTTCAAACAATTCGGTACGGAAACGTGGCTGTTGGTCCCATCTTTTCCACTCACTCAGCTCTCTAACCACATCGAGTTCTCTCCTCCGGCGACGAATGAAAAACCTGTTTCAGATCACAATCAACTTCAACCTCCAAGACTGTCAGCTGCCTGCTACGCATTTATCTTGGTCCGACTGCCCACCTAGGTAGGTGGTATTAGTTCGCTTTGCTGACTAGATAGCTACCCGATACCTTTGCTCTCTGTGATAGACTCTTGATAGTAGAAGGACAGTAAAAACAGTGTTTTCATGAGCAGGCCAAGGCTATATGTCATGCGGCTCCGTTATATAAGAACCTCTTGGCTCACATCCGTCTGCAGGTCCACTGCACTGATTTCCCGTTTCGAGACGATCTGGGATACTATATACTCCATATACAACTACCACCAACTTGGGTAACCCATCGAAAGATAGATGAAAAGTCGGCAGGCCAAGCTTCGTTGCCAAGTCTGCTCCTTGACGTCGGGTCCAGTCATCTGCAGTTGCGTCCGCACCCTCACAATATCAACACACGAGACGTAATTTAAGAATTGGAAAGACCATGTTCTGCGACTGCGTTGAATCCCTTAACGCTGTGATCCTTGCTGCTCTTCTCGACGACCTGACATAGCGCTCTGGGCTGGTTCTTTTGCAGCGCAGGCCAACGTTAGATCTCCAACTACCTCCTCGGGGGTATACGAAGGCCAAACTATAATTACACAAAGTAAGTCTTCACAACAGAAGGGTCGCACGCATATGCTGTTGTATGCAGTGTACTTTCGTACTCGCAAGTCAGCTATGTCCGACCATTTTGAGTGAATTCTCCTGCTGTGCAACTTCTACCCCATTCGTGTCTCTCGATCTATGAATGCTGCCCGATCAAGATGCTGGATGATGCTAAGCGAATAACTGCACGCGTCATGGAGACGGACCGGCTTTGCATATCTCCAACGAGCCCTTTCGTCAGCACGTCTGAATCGGATAATTCTTTTCGACATCTAGGTATACCTGTCTCGTATCCGAGTACGGTAGGCGGGGACATATATTCCTGCTGTAAGGGTACGGGAGATCTGTCAACTTTGTTCCCACAGCTTGAAACTCGAGATTTTAGCCCCATAAGTTGGCTTGTTGTTGTAATAATGTGTGACGCTATCGGCGAGGCATCTGGGAGGCAAATTGGTCGAGTTGGGCTCAGATACCCTCACACGACAGCGTTCTACCCAGAAATACCATCCGGGACCGGGACCGCGGACAGGCTCCGAGCGAGCGCCTTACGGCCTGTAGTAAACGTTTCACATGTCTTCTTTCCCGGCCACGGCATCCTTGTATCGGACGTTGATGCTGCATAATTTGCCCTGATACACGACATGAATCTTCAGCCTTTCGCATCGCCATCATTCGTTATCGCATTCTGGGGAAACACCAGAGGCTTACCAAGTATAATTAAGCAGCAGCAAAGCCCGTATCCTGTGTCAACTTGCTGGGTTGATCTTCCGATGCTTCAGAAGAAGAATACAAGGACTAGAAGATGAGAGTGGTGAGAAATTGAGCGTTTACTATCATGCGATAACTCCGATACGACTACGGTATACATGCCCTTTACACACGCGACCAATGGGACTACTGGATACTTAGCCTGTCATAGTAAATTGCTGGATTCTACACGCTATTCTAAAATTGGAGATGGAAATTCGCTGTGCGCTGAATGACGATCAGCCGATCGGACCGATTTAACGGCCTGGTAAGACAACGTATACAACTACTAGTGCCGACCAATTGTAGGATAAATTGTTATAGAAGGCAAAGAGCAGCTACATCGCTGGCTGACGCGTCCCAGCGTTCTATTGCAGATTCCGGGTGTCTCTGGCGAATTGTCACTCCTGAAGCCTGGCGATTTCGGGAGAATACAAAATCTGGGCTATGCTCCGTCAGGATATGCTAGTAAACCTTGTAGCTGAACCAATAACCGGGAAATAACCGTGATGTAATATATACATAGGCTACTTTGTAGTGCCATGTGCAACTGTGAACGAAGTTAGTAGTGGTGGGCACCTTTCATAGGAAGTATGACTGATTACCTATCCAAGGTATCATTAACGAGGTATAACATGTTAGGCGACGAGCAATATACATATAGCCACACAGAGACTTATTTGACCTTTCCCATAATTGTCTCCGGACCTCTGATAACATCCATCTGTGCCGCTCGAGCCTTGACCGCGTTCAGCATACTGCGTTCGAAATCATCCCGTGCCCTGAGAACCGCCTCGACCCACGTGATCTGCAAGTCCCAATACCGAGATTTAAAATCCTGGAACACGTCTGGGAGAGCTTCTTTCTCCGCCGTGAGCAGCTGCAAGAAGTACTCGGTGACGCGCCAGGTCTGCGTAATGGCGCTGCTGACATCTGGGTTAGGAAGTGCGCGGAAAAACTCAAAGGCCGTCGAGATGTCGTTAAAGATCTTGTCCTGGAAAGGGTCGGTGCGCTTAAACTTGGCGCCTTTATTACGCACGCACATTAGATACTGGACCAGCAGCTCGTCGGCGAAGATCTCGACGAAAATGTCCACAAGCGAGTGGTGGAGAACTTGCTGGTAATCGCCGACGTACTCCTCGAATGTCACAATCATCTGCTTCATGGCCATTGTTTCATACCACCGAGGAGTGAAGACAGTTGTGATGACCGTCCGGAAATCCACCGATATGACCAGCTTCGCAAATTTATTAATACACCATGTGCTGAGATCAACGTAACCATCCCGTAGTAAGTTCATCTCGGACTCTGCATGCTCCATATACTGTGGCGTGACAAATGGCTCAAACTTCTGCTTGAAGCTAGAAAGATACGCGGATCGGCCATCTTCTTCGTTGTCATCGATGCAGGCCATTTGGTCGTTTGCGGTAGCAACAAGCCAGTCCTGCATTGCCTGAAACCCCTCTAATTCGGAATCCCTATCGCCTTCATATTTAGCTGCTTCTTCTTCAAGCATCTTTTGGAGTGTCTGCTGTCGGCCACGAAGCCGGAGGAACATAGCATCAATGACGCCCTCGGCGACATCCGTTCTCTGTGAGTTCCCAGCAACGTCAATCTGCTCCCGAAGCATGCGCCACATGTCAACCAAGTTCCGAGTACGGAAATAGCCATACTCATCCGTATCCAGATTCGAGCCTTCCACGTTTCGATCTGCAAAATCGCGTCGTTCTTGAGCGAAAATGCGCTCGATCCATTCGTCCAAAAATTTGATAATGAGTTGTCGGAAGTCCTTGACAAGCTCTTGTTCCCGATTATCAAGTACGTGTGGTCTCAGATCGCTCTCGACGAACCCGAGTTTCCTCATCTTCTTGTAATATTTATCAGGCCAATTGATAATCTCTAGTGTATGGGCCGAGCTCGCCTCCGGATCCTCTATCATTCCAATCAAGAGGTCGTGCATAAGCTGGTGATAGATGTCGCCGAAAGTTTTGAGGATCTTCCATTTTTTAGGCATCAGATGCACCATTCCCTGCTTAACTGCATTCAGGTAGTTGAAATACCACTTCATCGAGTCGGCAAGCTTATCCGGATCCTCCAGGAACTTTTCTCTTGCCTCGGCCAATTTTTCTTCGCAGGTTATTCTGATGGCTTTCAAGAACCTGTCCTTATATCCCCTGACTTTCTTTGCGCCGTCAGTTATACTCTGGAATCGTGTTGCCATCTCCTTGTGGTCCTTCAGAGCTTCTTGGAGCGCCTCCACCCTCTGGTCGCTCTTTTCCTCGGCCTCGACGATAATGGCAAGGCGCACCACGATCCCATCGTCGCCATCACAGACCAGGTTGATCATGTCCAGTGCAATCATGTCAAAGTGGTGGTCGAACCACTCGATCGCGTCATCTAACCTCGAGAAGTAGTCTTCCAACGTAGATTGTAGGCTTGGGTCTTCGGCTCGCTGTATCTGCTCCATGGCATCGTCTCGTATATTTCTTAATCGCGTAAGTTCGTAATGCACTCGTAGCAGGTTTGGCATATTCTTGGTGTCCTGCGCGTCCTCTCTCAGCATCAGCTCGATCGTGTTCAGGCGATGGTTGAAGTTCTGAAGGTTGTCGACCATGGTCTCGACAGCGCCAAAATTTCTATGAGCTTGTGAGACGATGTTTATACTGGCGAAGTCTTTGATCATGTTCTGGGATTCGGAGCACAGGGTATCGATCTTCATCATCTCGTCTCGGATAGCTTGTACCGTCTTCTGGCCGTCAGTGAGGCCATTCATGCCAGCCTGGGTCGTCTCCAATTGATCGCGCAGGCCGCCCCGAAGCTGCGAGTCCACGGCCGCCTTCTTGCGCGTGAATTCCAGCTTCAGCGCTGCGATCTTGTCGAGGTCATCGGGGTGTCGGAGAAGCTCCGACAGCTTGACTGGCGGGGCGTCCATGGTGAAGTCGAGGAGGCGCCGGTGCAGCCGTCTGGGGGTCAGAGCTCATACCATCACGCAAGACAATCGCGTAGTTCGGATTCGCACTACAGTAGTTATGTTGCTCGTTGGTAGATCCTTGTATGTTGTGGAGAGCCTGGGGCAAAGTGATGTTGCTGCTGGTGGATGTCGTGGACTGACGATACGTCGCGACCGGACATAATCGGCCATTTTGGGTTAGCAGATGATATAATCCTAGCCTAGGCTACGGGCGTCCAACACTGTCCAACACTGCCTGACAGCTGGAATGATAATGCTTGGGGTGGCCGCCTCTATTAGTACCTAGAGGTACTAGTGCCTGGTACTTTAGCACCACCTATGTTCTTATTCACAAGAATTATCAGCCGACACCACAGTTCATGGTAAATATTAATTCAGTGGACTGAAAGTAAGTAGATTGATTTAACTCATCGTATAACTAAGAGCTCATCGCGTATCCTCGAGGGATACCAAGCAGTCATTATAACTGTTCATAGAATTCAACGCAATAAGAAATCAAACCCCCGCCTGTCTTAACCGTACGCTGTCGCATTACAGCGTACACATCTAGTCTGAGAATCCCTCCCAGGTGCTGTCGTCGGCGGCCGACTCGTTTTCGTTATCTATAATATGTTAATATTATTCTTGCTGTATACGCTGATTACTTACCGGTGGGTTCGTCTTTTATATCGTTGTCTGAGTCGTCTGATGCGATTACTAGGGGATAATTGGCACTTGAGCCTAGCAGCTAAGGTTAGTTGTTGCAGCATCGTTTTATTGCTACATATATTAGCTTACCAGGGGGTAGCACAGGCTTTGTATCAGACTCATTAGATATAGCTATTAAGTGAGCAGTGTCACTATCCTTATTATCATCGCTATCATGATCTTGTTCGAATTTGCAGATGCTAGCCTTGTCATGCCATTTGCAGTTGGCACATGCTAAAGTTGCGCCAGGCACAGGAGCGTTGGGAAATCGTACGCACTCAGCAAAAGTCATAATGCCCCCCTTCTTGATTCGGAACTGGCATTGCGTACATCTGTCTTCGGGAGTCCGAGCAGCTTGTCCGAACCGAAAAATAATTGCGGCGTACACATGGCTCTGGCGGTTCCACATATCAGGGTGTACGTAGTCTCTGTGGATAATAATATCCCTCTGTTCCTTATTCTGCGCGGCTAGATCAAACAAGTCCCGCTGGTTGTTTGTAAGGCAGATCTTTCGCAGGCGTTTTTTATTACCTTTGGTAACATTGTACTTTGCGACGAAGTCGGCCGTAGCTGTTGTGATACCAAGCGAGGTTTCAAAGTCCTCCTCTGTTGCTAGTGTTGCTAGAGTACTCTGTATATCATGAGCACTCAGGAAAAAGGCGTACGTAGCATATACAGTAGAAATAATTTGAAGAAATAAAGGTTATACTTCGTCTTACAGAATGAGGAGCCATTGCGGCTGACTAACGCGGGCTCGGTGGGAGGGCAGCAGGGGTCGGTAGTGGATAGCTATAGTGGGTTTGGGAATATGATTGGCAGCCTACTACAAAGCACCCATGTAGGTACCTACAGTTGTGATTTGTGTATGGCTTGGAGAAGTGGCGTAGGGCTGGAGAGAGTGCCTACATGTACCTAATGATAGGTAAGTACCTGAAGTACTAGGTAAGTCACAGGTGAGTGTTGGACGCCCGTAACCTAGGATTCTTATCTGCTAACCCAAAATGGCCAATTAAGAAGAGGTTAAACGTTAAGTATTCAGGAATACTTCGATTTTAGAAGTCGCTGACCGTTTTGCTAGTTGTAAGTACCTAAGAGACCCAGGCTAAGGGTCAGCACCTGCTCCTGCTTAGTCTGAGAGACGATGTTAGTCCAGGCGGGTATATGGAGCTTGAATTGATATCCGGTCTACCTAAGTCGATACCTAGGTACCCCAAACGTCTGGGTAAATGTCGCGTCAAGAAAAGTGACGCTACCTACTGTTCACACACAATATCAACATTCTACAGCCTCTCGGGCCTTTACGATTACACCAGTTGAGTCTGCCTTGTGCGGAAAGAAATCGCCTCGTCCACTCTCCATTAATCCTGATGCTGTCATCGTGATCTGTGTCGTCGACGGGAAAGGGCTCATGTTGTTTATCTCTGGGGGTCTCGACTGGATGTACTCATTTCGGTTTCGGCGCTGTAGCGGAATAGGGGCACCTGGCCGCGCAACGCATGTCTCCGAGCTGCGTCTTGTTGACTGCCCGAATACCGTGTTTAGGTATGGCGTCTTTAAAGCCACACGTCGGAACGAAGGGATACATGCGCAGATGATAAGCGAGCAGACCTCGGCCGCCGACCATATCAAGGCCTCGGCAAGTCCGTCTTGTTGTCCCCTGTCAGCCCTGTCTGCGTGGATGCGTCTAGAAAGTTGAACAAACTCACAGGTATCGTCTGCGCCGAGCATGATGACGTATTTGAGTCGTATAACGGCCATACCCGTTACCCTTGAATAACAACTTAGTAATGATAGCCAAAAGGTCGCTTCGTCCCGACTCACAAAAAGCCTAACGAGAACATCGCACCGAGCTCAAGCCTCTTGACAACTGGCATCTGGAGCCTCCATGCGACCAAAATTGGCTGTAAGAATAGCATGACATCTGTCGCCAAATTCAATCCATACTATGTCGAGGAGATGTGTTGTTATTACACGTTGGTAACTTTGTGTACGGATTACTTACCGCGGCATACCAAAGTGGATGCAAATCAAGACAGTCGCCTTCCAAATCAGGGGTCCATGACTTTCTGGTAGGCCTGCACTTGAATACGGCGATGAGGCTTTCCTCGATGGCCCGAATTAGGAGAAACCCGACGATTATCTTATTCAGTATAGCGAGCCATCGGATGGGGAACAGCCTTATATAAAGGACGGCGAATGAGGCTTTGGCAGAAGTTATCCCTAAACTATAACTGACTGAGGCAATGATTCTCAACTACCCAAAATCAGTTATTGCCATATGTCGGAGAGCTGCGGGGATCAGTACCTTTAGGAACATCCGATAATCATCATGAGAAACGTCGGCGCGATGAATCCCGAGTCCATATCTCGTAGCTGGAAGAAGTGAGCATATGTCTAGAATCAGCAGTCGTCTGCCCTTACACGCGGCCATCATCGAACACATTATTAAGGAGAATATCCAACTAAAGATAATCAAGCCTGGGACATTTGTTAGGGCCGCGAGCCTTTGGTTGTCGAGCGAGGACACAGCAAGAACCTACCATCGTCCCATCCAGGAACCCGAGCTGTGCAAAATCGGTCGCAAAGTCTTACGCCTGTAGCCAGTGCTGTCAACACTACCAGGGTGATGGCCGCGACGAGCACTGTCTGTGCCAGTTCCCTCATCTTTTCAGCTCATGTTGTCTCGAATAGGCGTACCGACTGATCTGTTCGACTTTGCCTCCGTTTGCTATGATATATATTTGCGATGGTAGCTGAATCATGCAGAATACTATCTCCTTTGAAATACCAGCAATTGTTTACTCTGCCTTTTAACTGCACATGATTGTCTATTCTTTTGCGATGGGATCTAGGCAATGATGCCTGACCCATGTTTCCGGAGTAAAAGCGACAACCGCGAAGTCATGGTCAAGGTCGGGTCTACACTTTATATCCAGCATCATCCCTCAAGAACTCGTCAATTTAGGGCATGATCATGTTAGTGTAGCGGAGTGTTATATACGCCTATAAACCAGTGTCTAGATTAGCGGCGTATTATTCCGTCACAGTTAGTCATCCGTCTGTCCCAGTTAGCGGTTTTACTCTGTTACGCAGAGTAGGGTGACGCATAGCCCCGGACACAACGAACGCCAACTTTTGTCACTGGTAAATGCGAGCTGAGGCACAAAAGCTCCAACCATCAGGACGGCCTGATGAATTCGAGACTTGATTTGTGGCAAGACAGCTGGCGCAGCAGCGCAGAATTAAGGTCATTTGTTTTCTCATCTAACAAGGTCCGACCTAATCATTTCAAAGCAACACGGACGAAAATGAAGAGCAGGCGAGCAATATTATGCAGCGACAAAATAAGCTCCTGCTCTTTTTGTAAGTATCTTAGGCGAAACATACGTGAATATATCGTAGGTGTGGCGGGCCCTACCTATGGGTGTTGTTCTTGAGTCGTGACAACTTGGTATCCGCGAATGACTTCAGCATGCTACACCACCTTCAGTAACATAAATAATCGGACCGATCCAATGTTGCTTCCCCAATCACTACGAGCTAGCACGACTAGACCAGACGGTCCGAACTCTCTGGGGTTGGGAGCTAATATTATTTAAGCCGCTGAGCAGTGTGATACTCCCTATCTGCACACCTATCTTCATTATGTACCCTTAGTCCGATTCTTGCGAGATCCCTAAATCTATCCACACGCTTACTAGAAAAACAGGAAGCGCTCATCCCCATACAGAAAGAGGGTCTATGGAGGTGATTGTGTACGGAAAAGCGAAACTCTCATCCGCCAGCGCGATGCAAATTTGATCTAATATAGCTTGGCACCGCCAGAGTCCGAGTCGGAATCCGAATCCGAGTCCCCGTCCTCTATCCACGAGAGGTCGCGCAAGCCCCGAGTACTCGCGTCGCTGATGCTAGCCCAAGAAGAGTGTCTCGAGCCCGAGGTGTCGCGGTCGCCGCCAGCGGAGTCGCTGTCATCGGTATCTGTCGTCATGTCTACGATGTCGACCTCTCTATCAGCGCCAGCTGCGCGAGAGTGCAGACCGGACATGGATGAACACGATGGACTAGGGCGATGACACTCACCGAGATCCACCATCCTCATCCTCATCGCTCCCGCGCGCGGCTCCTCCCCGCTGGACGGGTGGGATCCGTGATTGCATATCGACGGGGCGCGCAGGGTGAAGCCAGTCTGCGAGTCGGGGTGCCAGGGCGCGGCGGAAGTCTTTCGCAGGATCTGGTCTAGCGCGTCGCTGCGGATGGACTTTACCATCTCGTTCAGGATGTCCCTCTGGTGCTTGTACTCGGCGTCCCGCGTGCCTTGCGACAAAGCCTCGAGGCCCCAGTTGATGTACTACGAAACTCGCTGTTAGTTACCGCCCGTGTTAAACGTGGGATATAAGCGTGACCAGGGTTGTCTGTGTGATAAAACGACCCGGAGACGAGAATCACTTACAATATTGCAGCTCGTCTGCGGCACCACGCATTTTGCTGGGTGGTGCTGCATGTACAAGTGGCAGCAATAGCACGCCGGCTTGCTGCAGCCGATATATCTGTCGTCGTCGAAGAACTGCCGCTTTCCCCAGAAATGCTCCAACACCTGGATCTCGGCATGCACCAGCGGCTTGAAGTTCTTATTGTCGTATTCCTGCTTGAACCGAGTCACGATGTCATACCGCCGGTTCATGATGTCCGCAGCTTCCTTGTATCGGTCGTCGAGCCCCCCTGTGAGCATGCGATACACGATGCTGTGTATATGTATGTCCGGCTCTGCGGGTGGGCGATCTATGACGGGCCGTGGTTGTATAGAGATCACCTTGAATTCGTCTAACGTGTTGCGCAAACCGGAGTGATTCGACACGTCCTCTACCATCTGCTGCGGCGCTCGGATGTGATGAGCTAGACGTCCTAGGCGATGTACGAGATCTTTGACCGCATTGGACTCTCCATCAATTATGGACTGGTCACCGCGCAACTGCAGGCGACTGCTGAGTCTCTTCATCATGGGAGTGTCCCTTTCTCGATACGCAAGGTGACACAGTTCTTCGGGTTCTTTTTCTCGGAAACGCCCTAGCCATTTGGAGATCTCGGCGTCTAGTGGGAATTAGATTTGATTGCATGCATTGAGCCTCTGACGGATTGCACTGACCTTTCGAGCTGCTGAAGAATCGCATACATCTTATAATCTCTCTCGTGAGCAGTCTTGCTTCCTTCTTGACCCTAGGTTTCGCGAACTCGAGACATCTACGGGTAAGCTTCCCCTGGCGCAATGCCTTTTCGCTATCCGGCGAATCGGCTATCGTTCGGATGTCGTGCAGAATGAAAGACAGAAATAAGGCGCTCTTGGCACTTTGCTTGGGATCGTTAGACGCGACCCAGAAGTTGAATCGTTCGGGAGCATTTTCGAGGCCGACGGCTGAGGTGGTTGACCCTCCTTTGTCATGGTCACATAAATAGGCTAGGTTATCCAGGAAACGGTGGACTGGACTTTCTCGTGGAGGTGAGCTATGCTCTCCTCTTGTGTTTCCTAGGATTTTCAGAATCACTAGAGGTTCGTAAAACCGGCGCCATAGCTGAAAATATTTTCGGTCTTGGACGATCCCGTTTGCTGGGACCTTGGATGGGACCTTGGATGGGACCTTGGATGGGGCCTTGGATTTGGGGCCTGGCATTATGTGATGCCCAACCGAGTCTGTAATGCGGAATCTGGTGCCTTAGCTGCCTATAATGATGAATATCGTATGCGATCTCGAACGGTTTCAATATCAGAAGCAAAGGTCAAGTGCAAAAAAAGGAGAACAAATTCAAAGCGAAAATT
This sequence comes from Nemania serpens, assembly GCA_022578855.1. Lineage (NCBI taxonomy): Eukaryota > Fungi > Ascomycota > Sordariomycetes > Xylariales > Xylariaceae > Nemania > Nemania serpens. The sequence goes on from MU396739.1 coordinate 227,633, forward strand.
GTAGACTATAGTCAAAGATTGCCAAAAGAGCCTGAAGGTCGTGCACCATATGCATGACTTGTCATATTGAACCCATATGTAACTGTGTTTGCAATAGTATGCGCTGGCTCCAAAGCCAGCGTGTTGCTGACCTCTCTGCTCGCCTTGAATACTTCCCCCTGCACCTCGGGGATTAAATCTCGCCAATCATGATTCGCGGACGTGGACGGAATCCTGCAGCTATGTGTCTGGAGCAATGCTGCGACCCCTCTAAACTTGCATTCCAAGTTTGAACGCGATAGGGCCATCATTCGCCAGCAGGATTCAGGCGTCATTCCCATGCAATATGTTCACGCTTAACACGAGCGCTAGCTCTTGGATTACAATCGCAAAAACAGGCCCAATCGAGCTGCACCTCGTCAACGGTGCCTAGTAGTAAGACTTATTGCGGTGCGGAGATTATAAATAATATCGAGGTCGGTTGATGAGGAACGACATCCGAAAAGCACGGGGATGATGAGTGTTGGGAGGCAAGTAGTGCTCCTAACGGTCTTGAAGAAGACCCAAAAAAACACCGGTTACCTGTTCAAACCAATATTTCGCTTTTTTTATTGGCTGAACTCGAAGTGAGAGTCTAAAAAGCAATCTCGGCCCTCATTATGACATAGTGTCCCAAACGCCAGCTTCCAGCATCGTGCATACTAAACACGGTTTAAACATGTCTTCTCGGCCCCCATTACGAAGCCGAGCACCCTGAGCGCCTAATCGTCAGTCACCCTCCAATCTCGCCACCGGCGCCGTATCATCAACCTGGATACCACCGCGCTTCTTCTCGTCGGCGTCCCAGTATGGCAATCTCCAACCGCCTTCCCCTTGAGGGACGGAAAGCCAAAGTCTCATGAGGTGCCGTCTCGGCATCCCGCTCGCAGGCGGATAGTCAGTGTAGGCTGTGCGGGCGTGGAGGGTGTGCGAGTTGGCGACAAACTGGATGTCGCCGACCTCAAGGATCATGTGTAACTTGACGCGGTCGCAAGTTGCCTCGAGGATTTTGATGGCTTCTTCCTGCGCGGCGGAAAGCGGCGGGATGATGCCAATGTCTGAGAAGCGCTGAAGACTGCGCACGTAGTAGGGATCCCATTTGCAATAGACGCGCTGCTCACGCTCCGGGTTGGCCGGGTCCGGTGTCTCTAGGTAGAAGACGGCGCCTCGGATATACGGCTCCTCGCCCTCTGAGGCCTCCCCCTTCCGGTCGAAGTACCAGACCGGTTGAGTGAGTAGCTCTGCAATATCTGGGCGGTCGGCTTGCAATATGTTCCAGACGTGGTGGATCGAGGCAACGTCTGATTCCCCGCCAGACTGAGCCCGGGCGAGGCAGAGGAGGCCAACAATGTCACACTCATCGGCGTGAAAATCCTAAATAGGGGGTTAGCTGTTGCACCGCAGTATGTGTATTGCGAGACCTTTCAGTCGTGACTGAAAAGGATTTACTTACCTGTCTAGCCGTCGTCTTATAGATGCGCACCGAATCAATCTTGGTGCTATCTACCTCAAGGCTTTGGACGTGGCCGAGGATGTGACCGTTTCGCTATACGTCATCACCCATTAGTTCTTGGCCCTCATGGCGTAATACCTGGTATAGACAGACTCACATTCTGCGAGATAGGATAGCCGATATGCACCCCCAACCCGAAGTACGCAACAGCTGATTTGAAGTTACCCCATTCCTTAACTAGGACGCCCTTCTTGAACAGCATGAACCCCTTTCCGTTCAGGAGCTCCCGACGCATGGCAGCCAAGTTGCTCTCCAGGCTCGGTAGAGAGAAGTTCTGCTTCGTGATGCCCGTAATCGGGAGCCCGGACGTGATGAAATTGTCGGCGGCTCGAGAAATCTCATCGATCTCAAGTGCCGAGAACTGATGGACCCAACGCTCCGGGTTGTTCTCGTAGTCTTCATGTCGCCACACCGTCGGCCCTTCAATGAACTTTGGAAAAGCACTGTAAGGGCGGATCTGGTCATACAACGGTGGGTGCTGACCTGACTGGCCATTAGCGGTGTCGATGCGCATCAAGGTGGCTGTATATACCTGATGTCTTGAGTCCGTCGGGAAAGAGGGCCTGGTCGACGGTCTTAACCCGCGTTTTCAGGCTTTGCACCGGATCGGCCGAGAGGCCGGCGTCAAGGGCAATGGGAGCCATAGTGGGTGTATTCGGTAGCCACTCTTCTTCTACGTAGCTCTTTTCATACGTAGCTCTTCTTCTACGTGGCTCTTCTTCGACGTAGCTGTTCCTCTATGTAGCTCTTCCTGTGAGCCTTGATGTAACTAACAACGAGGCGAGAGAGAAACAAGTCATACGAGTGAGGAGCACGTGTGCCCTAGATCAGATGGGGGAGAGCCCGTCCATGACCTTATTATAGGCATCCCGTCGATCTCCATTTTCTTATCTGATTTGTGGTCCAGTCCATTGTCCGCGTCGATGGTACCTGGATCTCCTTCTCAAGTCGGCACATATCCTCCCGTCCCAAGGGTTCGCGGCTGTCCGGGGGGGAAGTAACCGGGACTGGTGGCCCCTTAGACCAAGATTGCGTGATCATAGCACAATATGACGGGACCTATCAAACATCAGGTACCTCCGGTGACTTGCGTGGCCGGTTCGGGAACGTGCTGGTTCACCGAATCCTAAGGGCAATAGTAATATGATGCACTACGTCTCGGCGTGGAAGTGACTGGGTATCTTCTGGCGTATGGCGGTAACGTTTTTATCGCGTATGGAGTACGTAGATATGGAATGCAGCTGGATAGCTGCAAAAGGTACAATCTGGCTGATTTAGCTTAGAACAGAATGCGACGCTGCGAACGAAGCTTCTCGGTCGAGTGGAGGACGCTTGATATTCCCCGCATACGTACGAAGTAGCACCTACCTACTAAGTAGCTACCTCCTACGAGATAATGCTGCCTTATCAGGTGCATGTATGTATCTATCTTCATCCAGGTAGCCAATGCCGGCTTCGGCCAGATTGATAAGCCAGCTGTTAATATGTACGTGCACAGGCACATGTAAGACGATGTACATAAGGTAGTAGTAGTACCTGGTAGTCTATGCACTCTCGTAAGCGGGAAACAACAAAGAACCTTGAAGGGATTTCAAGGTTGTATATAATTGTACAAAGTATTGGGACTATTTTTTGCTATCGGATTTGATTACGCTGACTGACTGATTATTGTTAAATAAGGAGCATGAATCCACCTGCTTGTATCCCCGCTACCTAATCTGGTTAATACCACCTTGGCAATACTGCACTAAGAGTTGGAATTGGGGTTAAACATTGCCGACACGCTGATGAAGGAGAAATGCTCATTCGTCATGCTCGGATATCTACACTATCTTTACTTCGTACGTCTTTGGTAACCTTGGCTGATATTGGGGCGTTTATGTCCTAATATATCTAAGCCGTCGCCTCTGTTCCTCGCGCATGTCAAGGTATTATATCCACTCATATACTTCCAGAGCGGGTAGGTTTAGGAAGTAAAATAAGGGCGCGACGAAGCCCGATGATGGGGATTCCATTGCAATTTGTTCTCACCAAGCCACCCAGCTTCATCGTCTCCGGTTTGACAGCCAACTATCTCGATAATTGAGACAATCGGCAGCGATAGTAAACTGACTGTACTCTATCGACTTCCTGAAGGTCTACTACTTCTCTGCTTCTCTCTCTCTCACCGCCGTCGCTAAGGATATTGGGTGATCAGCACCAAAGGTTTCAGCAAGTAGGCACGTGCACGATGACGCCAACAGAGATCACCGTCACGAAAGTGAGTCGGGCAATCTGAATCATATTATACTGCACAAGTGTTGTGTTTGCAAATGGTGGCGCAATACGGCGCGTCCATGAGAGGGTGCAATTCCCAATTGGTGTCTGAGCAGTCCCGTTGGTCTTCCCTTTCCCTAGGCGCATATGATACGGAAAACAAAGTCGTTGGTTTCATCTTTCACAGCCTCCCAAATGAAAAAAACTGTAGAGCGAGCTGAGGATAGCTTGGCGAGGATGAGAAGCTGGCGCCTCTTGCCGTTGACCGCAGTCCTGTCGAACATGCCGGGAAGGTCTACATAAACATGTGCTCTGCTAATGCTATGCAAGATAAGAAATTAAATCAATCATATCACTTTACGGCTTGCTAATATACAGTTCATGTCAATTGTTTGACACCAGACGGAGCTTTTAATGATTCAGTCTCTCTTGAGCCTGTTCGAGAGGTCTACGGTAACGCTACTACTGCTCCGCTCTATCAAGCTACATAGATCTACCCCTATGACAAATCTAGCATATGTCCATGGCATCTTCCAAAACAACCGCTCCATTCGAGGTTTCTCCGTAAGAGCTACCCGGCACTCCCTTGTTCAGGACACGCTCGTTGATAAAAGCAACGGCGTCGTCGATCCCCTTGGGCGAATGAAACCAGTGTCCGCCGTCCGGGTACTCTCTCCAGACCACGTCGGCACCAAATCCTCTGAGCGTGTCCCGTAGCGTCCGCCCGTGAGCGACCAGGACCGTCCCGTCGTCCGCGCAGTGCTCGAGCAGCACCGGCGTGTTCCTGATCATCCCGTCGTCGTGACTGGCCGGCGCCCCCTCTAGGTCTACTATGCGTCGCGTCTCGGCCAACGCACGCCCGGGGAACGGCATGCGACACGAGAAGCCGAGGAAGGCGGCGAGGCGAGGCTTGGCCGTCTCCCGTGGTTCCTGCTGTTGATATGGAGCTTCGTTTGAATTCAGATTTAGAAGCGTGTGAACAGCCGTCGCCGCCCCTTGGCTGATCCCGGCCAAGATTACTCGGTCTGAGCGTCCATCTAGGCTTGTGATCTCGGTCGCGATGATGCTTCGTATGCTGGCGACGCTTTCTTTCAATCCCGGCGCTTGTATATATTCTCGTTCGGCGAAGTCGCGCGTGTCCCAGATGTCGAACCACTGCGACCACCCACTACCCGGCAGCGCGGCGCAGTCCCGTATCTCAGATTGAGGGAATACCCAACGAAAAGAGGGGAAGTTGTCCAAGAGCGTGTGGTTATTCGAGTCGGTGGAACGTGAGAGGGAAGCCGCGAATGTCCTTGCATGGTCGCCGCGGCCGTGCAAGAAGACAACCGTATGCGTGTGCTCTGTGGACGGCGGGATGATGCAGCGGCCGAGGTCCATGTCCTGCTTGAGAGGGTGGTGATGAATGTCTAAGGTTAGGTTGGTTATGGTTTTCTTTCTTTGAGCAATACAAAAAACTAGGGGTCTTGCTCTGCTCTTTTGTAAAGGGAGAAACCCGCCGGGCACGAATTTTCGGACGGCTTTCCAACTTGTGCATGGATACTGTTTGTCTACCCCTAAAGAGACTGTCATTGGCCGCGGTGGTGCACTATATAAGTGTGCCTGATGAATTAAGCGCCCAACGACGACTTCGAAGGCTGGACAAGTGGACTCAGTGAAACTTAGTCAAAATACTAGATTACCTACCCAGGACCCTCTGCCCAGCTCCTTGTTTCGACTTCCAACTCTCTCTCGAGATCGCCACATACCTCAAAAATCTCGTGCGTCATGCTACACCATCGGTCTCCAAATCTGAACCCTTCATAGAGCGATTTCGTATAGTCCCAATACTCGGGATAATAACCAGCACCCTCCCAGTCCACGATACCCGACACTCCCCAGCCCCAGGTGCCGTCCGGGCGAATGACCTGGTCAACTAGTATATTGCGTGCATTGAGATCAGCGTGCGTGAAAACGATGCGATGGCCACGCCGGGCAGGGTCGTCCGAGTATCGCACATGAAGATTAAATGTTTCTTCGTCTTTGAAAGGCCCTATTGGATTCCCGAAGTGGATTCGATGATCTCTACAGGCTCCGCCTGAGGCGTTGCAGATAGCAAACTCGAAATCCGCAGGCTTCGGGATGCTCCGCAGCTGAGTAATGATGTCTTGCATCTGGGCAACGTATTCGGTGAAATCTTGGTCTGAAAACAGGGTCTCGCTTCTAGCTATGGACCGTCCCGGAATACGGGTCGTGAGTAGAAAGCCTTCGTTGAATACCTGTCCGTCTGGCCACGTTCTCGTGATAGCAACTACATCTAGAGGTCGAGGTACAGGAATCGAGGTGTATTTTCGGATCAACTTTAATGCATTAAATTCGTTCTGGTAGGCATCTGCTGGGCCTCGATACTTCAAATAGAGACCAAAGGGAAGTCTCTGCACTTTACCAGGACCATCGAGCCGCCCATATAATCGCACACCGACTTGTTGTAGACCTTTGTAAGCCGCAACTCGCATTCTTCCGGGAACGATAAGCCACAAGGGTAGAACAATACCGAGTATAATGCCCTTGCATATGTTTACTAAGTTCGGGATTCGAAACGTATTTGATAGCGTTGAGGCCAACGACGATGTGTTGCGGACCTTCCTGCTCAGTGACATCTGTCTGGCAACTTCGAGCCATCGAATACTGGGACCAAGTCGAGCTTGCGTTCCAGGGAAGCGATGATCTACCTTTAGCTCCCCATTCCGAGAATGATCACCCAGCAGAGGGTATAGTCCGTCAATTTCGATGGCTACTCCGTCAACTTCAACGCCATCTTTCAAAGTCCCGATTGGAATATGATGCACCTCGTACTATCCGCATATATCAGTCCTGGGCGACATGAAATATAGGAACCTAGCGGTTTCTAAGCAGATAACTTACCTCTATCATAGAGGGATGCCGTCTTCGCAGCACGACAAGTCCTTGAGAGAAAGCGGAAGCAGAAGACCTTCGAGTAAGCCAATGACTGTATCGTGGTTCCATCTTCTCAGGCGCCCGAGCATATTGAAGCCACCAATCTCTGTAAGGCTGTGTGAAGAAAGCACCGAGCATGTCAGAGATCCGGCGCTTGATATCCTTAGGGTCAGCGTCTAGATCAATGGCAGCCAGTCTTGCGTAAGGTCACGTACATCGTCCGTGAGCCACCGTGAAGGCACTGGAAGAATTGGACGCACGACCAATGGGTCCCTGATGGTGCCCCGTCTCCCAGTTATACAGTCTCTGCCATCGTCGCGCCTAGTAATTGCAGCACAGACGGCGGCATCTAGCTGTGGTAGTTCTTGGCCATGTTTTGAGACTAGATGGGTGTTAATTGCCATGTCTATGTGTTGTGGTCGCAGGGAAGACGGATGCTAGCAAGAAATATAATTAACTTACTGGCCTCTACAATAAAGGTCCAGCTTTCCACTAGTGACATTAATTCAGTTGTAGGATCGTTACTGGCGCGACATGCGTCAATGATATATGAAGCAGTAACTTTAGGCTTGAGTGCGTTGTAAATAAAACACGAGAGAAGCGATGGTGAAGGATGAGGGAGATTGGCGTTACTAATCAGCAATTCAGCCTCCTTGATCACGTCGACAGCGGAATCTCCCATCTCGATAGTCCAGAGGCTACGACCATCAATCGACATTCATCAACTGATAATAGAGCAGAACATATTTTAACTCGAGAGAATCAATGCTATTTTTGGAGGGAAGTAGACAAATGACAGGCGATATAGACAACATAGCTGAATGGCAAAGGAGGCTCCAAAGCTTATAATGTCCTGCATGGCCGTTAAAATGCATTCATGTCCCTATTTTTACTGGCCATATTACCAATCGAATTCAACCGCAGTGTATACCCCTGTTGGTCAGTAGCATGCTAGCACAGCATAAGTATGAGTAACCACTGTACACTCCCATGACGCTCCTGGGATGACGCTTCGCACGACCAAATGGTTCTCCTCGGACATATATGACCAATTCTTTCTTACCTTGATTTTTTTTACACAGTCTCGACGACGTTGAGTGATTCTGCATAGTCTCCACGGCAGGATCTAGATGCGCACACAGTCTCAGAGGGTAACCCTCACAGTGATCACCGAAGCCCCTCGTTACGGGTACCACTCGAACTTCGGCAATTGGGAAAGGGCACGGGTGCGATGTCTGTGGCATCTGTCCGTCCACGTTGTCGTGGATTCTAAAGAAGTCGCCATCAGCCACTGAAACCACAACTTTTCTACGTCACTAGCGAGCTTGTTATTGCATCCGAATGGCATTAGGCTTAGTAAGAAATATGGGCTGATCCCTAGATCGATGTATTGATTCATTCTGCTTGGCATCATGGGGCTGTACTGCGTTACAATATCCCAAGCCTTCCAAGGGGCATGAGAAGCATCAAGCTGTCCGCTATTTGATCTTGCTGGTTTACATGGCGGCTTCAGACGCTAATTTTTAGCCTCGAGGACATAGTGCTTCTGGCTTTGCATACGTTTGCCATGGCTTGCATTGTTGATAATATCTAGGGAGGTTAGGAGAGTGTGTGATAGGAAGAAGCCGGTATCTTCAAGTCGGCTTGTCATTCCCATATGCTGACAAAAGTTTATGTCTTCTAGTTGCGCCAGAGGCCTAGATGGGTCTGTTTAGCGTTGATCATATATATTCAGTATAGTTTTCAAGACGGCAAGCTGTTATGGATATATTTAACATAGGTTAGATTCTCATCTACGTTGAGTTTGAACTCGACGTCCATCCCATCCTACCAATGCCTACCAATACCTACTTGACCTTCATCAAACAATTAGTTTTATTATTGCTGCTTTAATATTGCTCACAGCTCGAATTGAAGCCTCAGATATAGAGCCTCTTACCATCTCATCTTCTATTATGTCTTGGCACAATGAGATCAATAAAGTCAGTCTTGGTAACAGCTTGTACATCACTCTGCATTATGTCCCTACCGAAAATGAAGTCAGCAAATATGTAAGGCAACACAGGAGTGGTAATAAAAAATAAAAAGTACTAACAAAGAGCAGCATTGGGGACTTTTTGCTTCAGGAGGCGTGCCACCCCTGGGCATGTATTTCCATGCCGCCAGTGCGGACAATCGACCTCTAGATCTCCAATACAAATCGACGTACGTGGATTCTGCTGACTCTGAGAGTATGGTCGTATGTATGAGGGTGTCCGATGCTCCAGCACACCCGACACTAGAGGCATGTGCTCAAAATGTGCCCCTGATGAGCCCTTATCACTTGCCCATGGGCGAGCTGATGTGGACCAGCCGTGTCTGGGTGAAGCAAATGCTTGTGCGCTTGGAGCAGGCCGGTGTACTTAGGCTTCCAGTCTCAATAGGTATAGCCACACAACGCCTCGGTTGTTTCGTGCTAACTAGGCTAACTCTGTTGCCCACTAACACAGACGCCATCGAACAGTATTGCCAGTTGCAAGCTGACACGTACTTCCCCCTACGAAAAAGTCGCCAGATGAAAACAGCCAAGGTCTACAACGACCTCACCTGGCTAAATAACGGTAACGACTCGCCAATGCCTATGGATATCGACTCGCCATCGGCTATAGATGTCGACTCGACCTCGCCAAGCTATGACGCCTCTACGAGCTATTCCCGTCCTAGAACCCCCAGGCACATCGCTACAGCTTTTTCTCATAAGAGAACAAAACGATAGTCGCGGAGGCGGGTGGGTGTTGTGCTCGCTCTCAAGGCTTATAGGGGCCAGGTTTCGAGTGCGTATTTGGTACATGGAAACACACCGCAAAGTACGAGTTTGTATTAACGGTTTGGCGATGTAGCGCGTACGAACTAGCCGCCTGTAACTCATCAGGCTGTCAGCCGGAATAGTATTCGTTGTTGCAAGGGTATGCTTCGATTTTTCGTTGATTTTTTTGATATAACCAACTAATCACGATCGTCGCTTTCGATACCATAGCTATTTCCTAGTTATAGTGGTTTTTTTCAAGGGGCGACACTAGGTCAGTTGGAAGAACGCTGCAGACATGCTCAATTGCAAACTATACTTATTGATGAGTATAGATGAGAGAGTGGAAGTATCGCAAATATAACCACGGACATAGTCCAATCATCGGAGGCTAGATGAGGTGTTTCACGTGCAAGTGAAAATTCTCAGATAGACGCTCAGTCACAAGCATCCTGGAAATAGCTGCGATCCTTGTTGTTTATACATCCGCATTAATACATTTGTTCTGGCTTAGAGCTTAACATAAATTTTCGAGTAAGCCTCTCTATTATTTAACAAGCCGCGAAGGACTATACAATAGCTACATACTTGACAGTTGCCGGGCGACGATACACTAGCACCCGACACCTACACGCAACGAGCGTGAATTTTGATTCTCATTCATAGCGTGCGCGAATTCCAAAACGCTGACCCCATATGTGAATTGATATCTACCAGGTCAAGATCCCATCCGGAATTCCCTAAACGCCACCTTTATTTTCCTAGTTTGCATTTCAAGCCATTCGTTGCCGCTTCGTAGCTCGGCTTGGACTGTCATCTAAATCTTCCCGCATGATCTCCTCTGTGCCACTTGGGCTTGGTGACTTGTGGCTAGGCGTCCTTGTGTCCACAACTCGACCAGGCTCCATGTCGTGCGGGGCTGTTCCGCCTGCGAAATCTGTGATCTCAGGATGCCAATCTAGGTTTGTGTTGTCGTTGAAGGCGGTAGTATCAAAGTTGAAATCATTACCACTCCCATCAGCAGTGTAAGCATTCGGATCTAGATACTGACTAATATCTAGGTCTTCCCCAAAGTAGTCGGGCGGCTCCTCTAGGCCGGGTATACGACCAGAAGGACTGAGAGGCCCGAGCAGGGTAGTCAGGTCCTCGAGCTTCTGAGTTTGTTCTTTTTGCAGCCGTTGAAGCTGTTCCAGCTCCTCCTCGGTCTGGGACATACGCTGAATAGACTCCGGCATCCCCGGGGGTAAAACAGGGGATAAAGCGGTTGAGGTATTAAGATTTGGCCGAGTACCTGTTGCCGGTATCCCAAATGTGCCTGGATTAGAGGCCACGGGGGCTGCTTCGCTCGGTGATGATGCGGAAGGCGTTGGCGTCGGCATCGCACTGTTTTGGGTGCCCGACATGATAGAAAGCATACGATTCCGTTGGTCGTTCGTCATGTTCGCTGTGGTATTAGCGGCCACATTTGATAGGTCAATAGGCGTTTTCCCAGTCTTGCCGGCATTCGAGTTGGCATCTTGAATGAGCTTCAGCATACCCTCCTGGGGATTAGATCCGAGCTCTTGTTTGAGATAAGATGGCGTGCTGGCTGATTCGGTGGGTGTATCGTAAAGCTCAGTGACATGTCCTGTTTGTAACTCTTGATTGGGAAAACTAGGATAGGAGGGAGGCGGGGGGGCTGGGGAGTGCGAAGGGGTTTGATTGTTGGGAATTGGAGGTAGCAGACGCTGTGCTCTCTTTGGTGTCCCGACTTTTGTGGTGTTTGGAGGCATGTGCTGCTGCACCCAGTCGTCAAGGTCAACAACACTGCCCTGAGCTGTGGGAGGCATCTGTACATTAGGTATGATACTGGCAAGTAGATCATTCACATTCTGAGTCCCGCCTTGCTCCTCCAATGATTTCCGAAATACATTTGCCAGAAAGTTTAAGATGGCATTGATAGAGTTTTCGTGTCGGCTATGCATGTTCTGGAACATCATTGCTTGCTGGAAAAGCTGATTATGTTCCTGTCGCAATCGAGTGATGGCGTCGCTGATTTGCTTCTGGCGTTGCTGCAAGGTTGCCATTTGATCTCTCACGAGGGCCAACTCTTTCTTCTGAAGCGGACCTGTCTCGGGGGCCGGCAGAGCTCGATTAGGCGCATTCGGTTGACTAAAAGCCTGAGCAAAAGTGTCATCGACCGGTGTGATATCATCATCACTGTCGCCCTCTCCATCATCGCCACGCTTCTTGGCACCCTTCTTGGTGTTACCGCTCTTCGGCTTGTTGATCAACCACAAGAGATTTGGGTGCCCACGTCTGAAGAAGGGATTGTAGTATTCGCTCGGGCTCTTGTTCTTGCGCTCGCTGGCCTTCATGGAGTTGTCTGAGAGCCCAACTTTCTTATGGAAACCGTACATGTTGAGCTGCCTGACAAAGGAGGCATAGTTGTTGTGCTTGAACAACTCCGGGATGAGCGTCTTGGCAAATTCATCTTCATCGAGCACAATAAAGGAGTCACCCTTCTCAGACCATCGGATCAGCTCAGTGTTCTTCCCATCTTCCAAAAAGCTATCAAAACAATCCAAGGTTAGTCAGCCTGCTAGACGGAATGAAAACGTGGGCAACATCGAGATGTCAAAGACGCCTTACCTATTGAGTTTCTGGACGAAGGGGGGAATCTGTTTTCTTTTCGCCGAGGCTTCTCTCTTGGCCTTCTGCGCCTTCTCTTCAAGCACTTCTATGTTATCATGCTCGTCCAACGGTCCATTCGTCTGATTTGTTAGCGGGGCATCATCCGTAAAGCCCGACCATGGGTCGTTTGGCTGCGGCGAAAATGTGCGGTTAGAACTAATCAAGGCATTGTTCACGCCCCTCCTGGCTAACGCATTGGAGGTAGTAGGGGTGGCCTGGGTGAATTGGGCCTGGGTGGGAGATACCATGCCATATGGATTAATGGGATTGGAGGTGTTGTCGGGGAAGCTGCCAGCACTGCCTCCATTCCATCTCAGCATTTGCTCGGGGTTATTGTATGGCTGAGACATTTGTTGTGGTATCGGTACACTACCTGGAGCCGCTCTTTTTCGAGAATTTGGGGCAGGCATCGGACGGTAGTAGGTGTACATGGATCATATGATGGTATCAGGAGACGGCGGGGCAACGGGCAGTGCACGCAAAGACGACGCAAAAGAACCAGCAAGATACCCAGGACGAGACTAATTAGCAGCAGTTACAACGGCGATACGAGAGGAAACGCCAGTTTATGCTGACTAGAGTTGTTCGCGGGCGGGGGCAGGACGACGTATGGGCGGATTTCCGGCAAGGCTGCCTGTTGCGCAAATTAGGCTCCCAGCGCAAAGGTGCAAGATGCAATTGCACGTGTGGTTCGCCAGCGAATCGAGGCTGCGCAGTGCAGCGAGCGTTTCAGGAAGCGGGGGATGATGGGAAGAGAGGGCAATCGCATGCAATCACAGCTCCTGTAGTCAAGTCGTTTCTAGCGATGAAGCATAGAAGTCTGGCAGTCTAGTGGAAGGATGAGTCCCTATATTCCAGGTCTTCTTCGATGTTCGGAGCCCTTCAACCCACATATATAGCAGAAGGGTTCGAAGAGGGCGAAGGCGGGAAGAAGGCGAATTAGGCGTGGAAAGTGAAAAGAAGCTTCCAAGACCCCGCCAAACCGAATTGTCTCTCGCGACGCGACAGTAACAATGGAAAGTCCTGAAACAACGTGAAAGGGCCGGCAGAGGCGGAGGGAAAGGAACCCTGTGTTCTTGAAGAAGCGACACAGACGTGATGTCGCGCTCTGTGATCAATGAACCGAAGACAGCTGGGGAGCTGGAGGGCTGAGGGCTGGACGAATGGACGAATGGACGTCGGATCGCCCGGTATCGTGGGTAGGAGAGGATGCGCGCGGGCCAGTCCCGTCGATCCGTCGTTCGTCGCCGGTGCCTGTCGCGATGATGGCGCCGCTGATAGTCTACCAGCCTGAGTCGAGTCAAGTGTAGGGTGCTGTTCCGTTCCGAAGGCGCTGGAGAATGGCGTTGCTGGCGTTGCTTATTTTTTTCATCAAGACGTCTTGTTCCTTTGACCGATGTTCTGATACGCAGACTGCGAGACAGGATGGTGGACACGAAACCCCCCGTCTTTGGCAACAACTGCTCTCTTGTATTAGCCTGGCAGTGGCAGGTAGGTATGTTAGAGAGGTGTGCAGCTTTCTTCCTCCCTCCCGCGAGAACGGCTGTTGGGAACGAAAGGCTGTGATGGAACTATGAGCTAGGAAGGCCCAATTCCACGAAGGAGGCAAAGTGCCCTTTTGGGGTACCTACCATGGTGATTGATAAGATACAAGTTCTGATAGGTGCTTAGTATAAAGTAGAGGTAGTAGACTGGAAGTACCTCAAGAGCCCGGGCTACATGGAAAGACCTCAACGACAGGGCGAAGATAAGCTGCATGTAGGTACAAAGTACAGAGTCCACTAGTTAGGTACTTATACGTAATACAAAGTACAGTGTGTATTATAAGGTACAGTATGAACAAAGTATGTAGGAGGGGCAGAAGCTGTTTAGTCGGCCCACCATTGTCCGTCTGCTGGGTAGGCTAACCTGTTCAGGTAGCACGTTAGGTGCACGTGTATGTTGGTATCACCTTGGTGGCCCATTCGGCTGCAATACATATAAAGTGGAATACCGGGGCTGCTCCATATTTATATATACCCAATAACACTATTATCCGAACATTGAATTATGATTCTATTGGGTGCACGTAGATGTGGAGCGTCCCCAGTATTCCACTTTATATGTATTGCAGCCGAATGGGCCACCAAGGTGAT